>JASVER010000002.1:20098514-20289517 GCA_030449065.1 Oceanodroma leucorhoa
AAAGAAAAGAAAAGAAAAGAAAAGAAAAGAAAAGAAAAGAAAAGAAAAGAAAAGAAAAGAAAAGAAAAGAAAAGAAAAGAAAAGAAAAGAAAAGAGAAGAGAAGAAAAGAAAGGAAAAGAAAAGAAAGGAAAAGAAAAGAAAAGAAAAGAGAAGAAAAGAAACACAACCATCAGGCTTAAAATTGTGAAAGAAAGGGATTACTATGTCAGTTTGAATCCTGGGAGAAAGAGCTGAAATCCTTTAAATTTCTTTTGGAACCAATCACGTAGATGGATGTAACATATTTAAACACCTGTATGAACAAGCAGTTAGAGGCACACCTGTCAATATTATTTCTGCACACAAAATTGATAATTCTAGCTGTAGATGATCTAAATTTTGTTTTAGTTTCTTTCTCTAGTTTTTCTTAGTGTGAACTAGCCAATATGAAATACTGTCTTTAGGTACTAAGGAAGAATATAAGATACCTTAATCTGGAGCTAGAGGGGTGTATAGTTTGGGAACAGCAACTAGACTACAGGGGATTTTAATGGGAAGAGGAATATTAAGAAAGCTGATGCTGAAATTATTTACTGGAGTCAGCAGGTTGATTAAAAAATAACATTTTTTTATTCTCACAAAAGGGAAAGAGGTAAYGAAATTATGTGGGTTCGGGGCTTGTTAGATCTGGTAGTATTGTGCTTCTTTATCTGAAGATACTGCAGTTACATGGGAGAAGAATGGCTAAAATTTTAGAAATCACCTCCCACAGAATTTAACTGCTGGTAATGAGCTGCTAATGGTAAGGAATTTAATGAAGTTGCTTGATGCCCAGAGAAACTAACTGCAGTTAAAAACTGGCTGAGCAGGTTCACTTCAGAACAAATACCTCTCAAAGCAATGGTATTTAGGGAAACACACAAGTGGATTGTACCTGTGCTATTGCCAAAAATGTATAGCCAGACAGCATCATGATGGTCAATATTTACACAGGTACAGGTCTTCAAAGGCACACTCCTGGAAAAGATCTAACAATACTCATTGATTGATGCTCTGATCCCCAGTCCCTGAAGTGCTGCTTCTGGAAATTATATACAAATACTGTGGTCTCTGTTAGCTCAAAAGTGCCTGCAGGTAGGCCAGGTACAGTATTTCGGGAACATATACAAGCACCAGCTGCTACTTGCTATCTATTCTTTAAACCATCTGGTTTTGGGCATACACTACACAGCAYTAAAATCTGGTTATTGCTTGATCAATTCTGCCATCTAATGGCTGGATTCATATAGCTCTTTCCACTACTGTTAAATGCTAGTTTTTCACTGAATCAGACTTTCTGCTATCTGGCAGATATTTCTGTATCAGGTTCTGAAGCAGGGATTGTTGTGCTCCCATAAGAAATATAACCATCCTGCAAAAGTATAATTTTTCCTGTGGCTTCTTTATTCCAGAAAGTGAAGCAGGTAGGTTCCCTGCTGTGCTGTGCGACTGCAGCTCAGAGGAGACACTGCTATGAGTTAAGACCACCTGGTAAGTAAAAAACCAAAAAAACTTCAAAGACCTTCCAATGCCAAAACCCCACGAGGAGACTCCCTCTGGACCTAGCATGGCTTTGAAGGCAGACCCCCACCTTAGTCCTGGCCCCTTCCTTATTGGAAGGTTGAAGCAATACCTCCCACTGTGCCTCAGGCTGATTAAAAAAATACACAGGGAAAAAAATGAAGTGATTATTTGTACTCACACAGAAACTACATGAAATGCCCGTGATTATTTCATTTTTTATATATTTTTTCCTATGTATATTTTATACATATATTTATCTCACACCAAAATGTACTTTCATTTTAATTGCATCAAGCATCTTTGTTAATGGGCTGCTTGCAGTCAGAACGGGATGTGCTGATGGATTAGCAGTAATAAAATATGGTCGTGCTGCTGCAAATACCATCCTCCCCTTCCCACACCCTCTCTTTTCACAATTGCATGCTTATGGGGAAGGATGTGCTTAAATGTGCTGGGAACRGTGGAAATCAGTTCATGTATGAGTTTTCCTAAGAATAAGGTGAGTAAACAATTTTTTTTAATTAAGAGGTGAAACTCAATCCTCAATGAAATTTTACTTCTGCTTGGAGGATTCACCCCAAAAAAGAGAGCTTTCTATGTTTGTGTAGTTGGTTAGTTGGTTTCATAGCATCTTGCAGATCAAAGAAAAAAAGAAAAATCAATGTGAGAGATTTTCTACTAAAATAAGCATTAGAACAGGGCATTATTTGCCATATTATTTTTTTAAATTATGTTTTCCAACAAGCATTATTCCTCCCATGAAAGCTAAGGATTGTATAAACATTGTGAGGGGGCAAACTAGTGGGTAATGGAGTAATGTTTTTTCACCTTTACTCATGTTTACTGACCTCTACTGTAGTAATATACCACTGATTAGAGAAGCCATGGTACCATACCATTTCATGTATCCTAACCTACTAGCCCAATATGGTTTCTCCAATTAGAGGCCACCTAAAAGATCTGGAAGACCTGGAAATCTCCTACAAGAGCAATACAAAGCATGTAAAAAGAGCGAATCTCTAGTGTGGCCACTAGAATGGCAATTTGAGGGTGTCTGAAGAGCAAATGCACTATCTGAGCCCACTGGACTTAGTGTCCACACCTGGAGGTGCAGTCAATCAAACAGGATAAGCAGAAACTGAGCAGCTGTTTTTAAAATGTTGGTGACATCAGAATTGGTGGACATAGAAATCCAGAGAGGGTTGATAACACCTCAGTCTTTCTTGTGTAGCTCCTGAGACATGTATGCTACTGGTGAATCAAGGCGTTTTAGTAAAAAATWACCTTCCTCTGTCTTGTGTCCCTCTGTGCAAAATGGAGTCCTAAAATGTAGAGTTTCTTGACTTAGAAGGAAAAACCTACCTGCCAAGAGGTGAGCTAAAGAAATACTGAGAAAAAGGACAGGTCTTTAGTGAAAAACAAAGCACAAAATATCCTGATTTGCTTCTCTTATCAGACCACTTAGCAGATACAATATTAGTTTGTTAGCAGAGTTAGTCTTTCAGGATTTTAATGAATTCTACAACACAGCACATTCAACATGTTCAGTTGCTGTATCTAACCAACACACCTTGTATGTCTATACTAAGCTGACACCAAGCATTATTAATATACATGATCAGATCAAATTTTAAAAAGTTAACTAAATTGAATTAGTTCAGCCATTGAAGATCCCTGATGTGGTAAAATCTGCCATATTTCTTTATCCCAGGTGAAAAGTTGTCCAATTGCCTTATAAGGAAAAAAAAGAAGAAATAAAATCTGTGCTTCACCAAAAAATGACAAAGCTCTCTGAGCTGCCCCTGACAGATTATTACCTATCAGAGGCACAACATGGATCTTCTCCAGAGCCCAGTCACAGTCCTACAGCTGACATAGTGACCCAAAGTTCAGGGGTCCACAACTCACAACTGTACTCACCACATGTTYACCTGTTGCTTGCAGGAATAAAACACCTCCTTTGCTCCTGGGTCTTGTAGGAAAAAGCTGAGGAGACTGGGTATCAATGGACATTCCTAATCACAGATGACTGAAGGGTTCAGTGCATTTCTTCACCAGTGCTTATG
Organism: Oceanodroma leucorhoa; assembly: GCA_030449065.1. Classification (NCBI taxonomy): domain Eukaryota; kingdom Metazoa; phylum Chordata; class Aves; order Procellariiformes; genus Oceanodroma; species Oceanodroma leucorhoa. The sequence continues at coordinate 20,102,124 of JASVER010000002.1, forward strand.
AAATGAACCAAACAATATTCAAGAAAAGACCAGGAAGAAAAGGTAACAATATGAGATTTGACTAGGCCAGCAAGTTAGAGAAATAGGCAAACCTGTTGTCAAAAGTTTCTTTGTACCTTGTATATTTTTTCCAAACCTGTAACTGTGGTGATTGCTCTGGTTTACAATTAATGCAGAAGTAACACAGCAGAAAACCYTGCAAAATTATCCCACCCAGGCTGCAGGTCCACACTAGGGTTTGGCAATGACAAAAACGAGGTTTCCAGTGTCAGTGACTGGCTCTCACCTTGTACTGCACTTTTCTATTCCTTCAGCTTTGTTGATAGAGCTGATTTGTGGTGCACTTAGCAGCAGATCTAGCTATAATCTGGTTTAAAAAGAACACCTCTGAATGAAGGGATTTTTTACTATAGAATAGGTGAAATCACAATCTGCATGTGCTCTAGTAATTTATCGTATGGTATTACACCTTATTTCAATAGTGACCCATTTAGTCTAGTCGGCTAATAGTGATTTGCATCAACCTTTCCACCATCATCAGTCCACTGCCTAATTTTGCAGTCCTACCCACAGCTGCTGACATTTTACTTTCTTATCCAGGCTGGTAATAATTTCACGTTATATAAGAGACATTCATGGAAGGTTTAAATTCAATGTAGTCCCAGGGAATAATTGAAAACAGAAGAATATGTTATGTATATATGTTAATCCATGAAAATGGAATTTTCCAAATGGTCTCTAGGTAGAAATAAAGTTTGTCTTTTTTTTTTTTTTTAAGCTGGAATTCCAGGTTTTTTTTTCAAAATAAAAATGCAGTTATTTTTTCACTTAGAAACATTAAGATTTTTTTTTATTATATTAGTTCTGATTTTGACAAGATTGGAAAAGCTATATCAGCTGAAATACTAAATAGATCRTATGAAAATATAATATTACAATGCATGATAGCATATAAAAAACAGAATAAAGTAAATTATGACGCTGAAAGAAATTCTCTTTATTAAAATGAAATATCTAACCAATAGCAAAGTAAAAGATTTTTACACTATTGAAACAAAGTAAGAGGGGAAATAATTAATCTGTTCTTTATCCTTTAGAAATGTCATCAAGAGACATTTTTTCTGCAGTATTTTGACTGCAGCAAAAAGATATTTCCAAAAGAAAATTTATGGTTGGTGGTTTTTTTTTTTTACAATCCCCCTCTGAGGAACACACCCTTTGACCAATCTTGTTTGTTATCAGTATCCATTACTGGGGAAGCATTCATATGTAAGGATTCCACATGTAAGATAGGGATCCTGTTGCACTGAGAACACACACACTGAAATGGTCCCTAAGAATTCATTGCTTATATATTTTCCAGGTAGAAGGTGTAAGAAAGGATGCAGAAGTCCAGAGCAGTAAAGATGAAGACCGTATGGCACTGCAGTGGTGGAGTCAGAAGGAAAAGTCAATGTACTGTACAGGAGACATGATTTTTCCTCCATGTATCACCCTTATCTTGAGTGCAAACCGATTCTCTTACCCAGGAGCCTTTTTTGATACTCCAGAGAAAAGTGCTGATTTTTCTGCTCTTGCATGCTTCAGTATGATAGATAAACTTTCAGTTTTCACACTGGTCTCATTGATTTTATAAGCACTGTAGAGGTAGAGCATGATGCTTGAACAGTCTAGGGCTCTTGACAGRTTTTACAATGTCCTACCTAGCTAATGCTTACTTTCTCAGTTAGCCCCCTCCATTTCTGTTTCTTCCCTTCACTTTATTGCCCTCTTTGATGTTTTCTTAGTCTTTGTTGACCTCTCGAATACTCCCCTGAAGGCTGGTGACATCCTGTGATTCATCTTAGGACCTTATCATTACTTTCTGATGGCTCTCCAGCCTTCTTAAATGTCCCCTAACTGCTACTAGCTCCAGCGTGTACACTTTAAAGCTCTCTTCTGCTCATCTCCTTTCCTTCTTCACAGAGTTGCCTCCCTGCTTATTTTTTACCTTCCCTCTGTCTGTATACACATAGAAGATGGCTATAAAGAGTTAGAGAGCCTGAGGGGATTCTTGGTAAATTGGTTAGTATTCAGGAGTCGAGGTTTTGGCAGGCAGAAGCCCATGAGAAAGGACAGGCAGGGCAGCCAGCAGGAGAATGTAATTTATTTAAAAACAAACAAACAAACAAACAAACAAACAAACAAAAAAGTATCTATATATTTCTACAGAAACTAGCTCAAGATGGGGGAACAGGGAGGAAAAATAAAACAAAGAATGAAACCTTCTCACTGTTAAGCCATGTCAAACTGTGACATTTCAAACCAAATTAAAAAAATACAAGCTAAAATAGTACAAGATGAATAACACTGTTTAACTACTTTCTACAGGACAGCACAGACAGACCTTTGGCAAAGGCTGTTTGTGTCTTCTTCCACAATTCCATACATACCTTCCAAAGATCAACTACTGTCGGACCACACTGGGCAACTGGCTTTCCTTTGCAGGTTTTTAATTCATGTATAAAATAGAGATCAAAACCAGAATAAACAAAAAAGCAGTAAGTTGAATACATGTTGCAGAAAGAGTGATTCACTTCACTCGCAAGACAGAAGCAACAATATATTTTATTGGTATTAACAGTGAGTTAACAAAGTTCAATGGTAAATGTGACAGTGGTTTAACAAGATTTGATAGCAAGGTACACTTGATTATTTACTGCATGGAGGACAGGGTCAGGCAAAACTGTTAGGGAGACCCTCCCGTTGAGTCATGAGGTTCAGAGAGGACCTCTTTGTGTTCTGAACTCCTTCTCAGAGAGGAGTCTAGGTGTGGCTGGATCCAGACTTAGTCCCAGACTTGGTCAACGGTTTATGTTTAAAGGATTATATATGTGTAATCAGTCCTTTATATCACTTAGCTAAGATTACAAAGTTTCAGCATGCTTACTCCCAATCACTTACCAAGTATCTGATGCAATAAGGATTCTCTCAACCTCAAGGAGTAACCTTGAGAGGCATCCCTACTCAAGGGGAGATCCTGGCATGCAGCCCTCTGCCATGCAGGAGAGCTCAACGGGCCCTGGACTGTCCGCTACTTATGAAGTAAGATGATAGACTTATAGTCACATTTGCATACCAGCAAGACGTCTGGGTCACTGTGCCAGAGAGCCCTTGGCTACTGTGTTGCCATCCATCTCCTCAAAGTCCAGCTCAAACTGGATGCAGCTATCACGACCGCCACTGATGGTTATTGCTTAAGCGGGAGGGTGGAGAGCACACTGCCACAATACAAGAGCTTCCACATATGAAGAGGTTGAAAAGAGTTACACACAAAACATAACTCACAACCAAGAAAGAAAAGACAAAACACAGAAAGGCAATTTGCACCTGATAAAACATTATCACAAGGAATCCCACTTCCACAAGGAAAAGTGAATATCTTATGCTTAAGCCCCATCCTATGACATGACAGATCTCCAGCAGTACATGCTGTGTAGAAATAAAACAATATTTCTCTTGAAATGTGTTTCCCTTTGTCTTGATACAGATGTGCATTTAGGGTAGGGTTTTTGTAAGAAACATAATTGTAGTTTACCTAATATTGCCATCTAGTGGTATAAAGATCAATTCTGAAAAAATCCTTCTGAAAGGAAGGTACCGTTCCATGATTTATACACTAATGTAAAAAAGAGTTAAMCAAAACATAGTGTTAACAACAGCACACAAGAAAATGTGCTCAGTTTGCAGGACAATGCATGCCCCAAATATTCAGTTAACTGTGAGTGCAGGAACACAAGCCAGYCAGAACACTGAAGTATTGAAAAAAGTCACAGTCAGGGCATGCCAGTGCTATGAAAGTAATATGCAAGCCACAAACTAACAGCTTATAGCTGATTTAAAACAAGGAAAATAATAAACAGCCTACCAATTACAATGTGGTCTATGACGTAACATGGATCACCACCCCCACTAAGCGTGCTGCAGAATGCACAACRCCCTTCGTGGTAAGGAAGCTCCATCAGAAACATCTGTCGCTTAGCACAATAACCTGATAAATGGCTTAAGCAGGGAAAGCTTAAAAGCAACATGACTGTTCCTCAGATCTAGCTTAGGTGTCTCACAGTTAGTCTGACTTTATTGTTCTCCATTCCCTTTTCAATCATCAAGGGAAAATAAATACTGCCACAGGTGATTTATCCTACCCTAAATCGGCAGCYAAGGTAAGTCTGAAGATGCCTATTTGTCTTCAGTGACTACGAAGGGAGCCTAAGGAGATCAGCTTATATTAACACCAATGTAAGCTGATCTCACTGCAGGCAGTCATGGGCCAACTCAGGAAAAGCGCAAGGGCAAAATTTACTAACATAGATTTCTAAAGTTAGTTGCCTAAATACACAGCTTGAATTCAAAAGCACTGAACTTATTACTTTGTTCTCGATAGTTAAAGCCTCTCCCTGGATTTTCTCATTTTCCAAAAATCAAATGCACTTTGTAACACAAGAGTGACATCAAAAAATGAAGGAAACCAAAAGATAGTAAATTATTTACCTGTTAGGTAGTTACAGGGCATATGGGGCATGCTATGGGGCTCTTTATGTAAATGACATCTGGTRGATGTGAAAGCAAACTCTGACCTTCATATACCTGATGTACACACAAGTTTGGTCATCAGCAAGGAAGACAAAAAATTTGGTGACCTTGAATGCAGACACCTCAGCTAAAATTAACTGAACCACCAATAGCAGGTCCTCATTTCTCTTCACTGAATACAGAGACAATACATGGTGAGTACACCAGATGTGGACATCTGGGCATGTTTCATTCAGTGCCACCTGGACATCCTTGAGTATTCTCATTTGCCTCCAGCTTCCACTCTAGAAACACCAGGCTCTTCCAAAARTCTTGTTGGGACCCACAGGGTCCTGAGAGTCCAACAGAAATGTCTCAAATACTCCAGTGTATCCAAAAGGGCACTGGGCAACTAAATTTAGGCAACTGGCTGTGCTGGGAGTTTAAACTCCTAGCTCATGTGATGCATTTAGGTTTAAAATTTACAGCTGGGGTTCAGTTTGCACTTTTCACACCCAAAGCTAGATGTCTATGCATACGTTTACGTGTGGGTTGATATCTAAGCTCCAAATGTAGCAACAGGTGATCAGGGACCTGATTTAGTTGCAAACAGCATTTAGTGTCAATTTAGATGCCKGCTGGATCTAAAACAACCACATGGAACTAGCAGATGTGACCCAGGAGCAATTGGAGACCTGCTACCTTCTGAATAAGMAGCTGAAAGCCAGGTGAGACTCCCCAGAGCAGCTCAGATAGTACTAGACTGCAATGAGAGCTACTGAATTCAGATTAAAATAATTAAATCTAATCTCTTTCTTAGTCTCAGACAGAAGCATAGGATCACAGGATAATTCAGGTGGAAAGGTACCTCAGGAGGTCTCTAGTCCAATCTCCTGCTTAAAGCAGGRGCAGCTATGAGGTTGCTCAGGGCTTTAACAAGTCAGATTTTGAAAACTTCCAAGAACRGAGACACTACATCCTCCCTGGGCAACCTGCTCTACTGCCTGTCTTCAGGGGGAAAAGTTTCTCATTACAATCAGTCTGAAACTCTCATTTATCAGTTTATGCCCATTGCTTCTCATCCTACCACCGAGTRCCACTATGAAGAGCCTGGCTCTGGCTTTTATTGACCTCCCCATGGGCACTGGGGGCTGCTGTTAGGTCCCCCTGCACCCATCTCTTCCCCAGGCTGAACAAGCCCTGATTCCTCAGCTTCTCTTCACAAAACAAGTGCTTCAGCCCCAACCATCCTGGTGACCCTCCCCTAACTTGTCCCRGTTTATACATGTCTTTCCTGTACCAGGGGGTCCAAAACTGGCTGCACTATTACTCCTGTGGTCTAATGAGTGTTGAGTAAAGTGGGGGATAATCCCATYCCCGGACCTGCTGTCTGTGCTTCTGTTGATTCATCCCTGGACTCTGCTGGCTGTCTTTTCTGCCAGGGCACACTGCTGATTCATATTCAGCTTGCTGTCCCCTAGAGCTCCCAGGGCCTTTTCTGCAGAGCTGCTCCCTAAACCATCAGTCCCCAGCTTGTATTGCTGCCAGGGGGTCTTGTACCACCAGCCTTGATTTGGTTGCCTAAGGGTAGATATCTTGAGACCTTTGAGATCTCCAAGTGAATCTGGGAAATAGACACAGTCTACAGTAAATCTGCACTCTTCTGGAGTGGCAGGTGGAAGGGATACAAGAAGGTATCTCAAATGGCTCTAGATATTTGTGTTTGGGCCAGAAATACCTAAAGTCTGGAGCTGAATCCTCTCCCTGCCCAGCTTTCAAGCACCTCGTTGTGTCCCATCCTAAGCATTTACCAGTGAGAGTCAGACAAGCACATTATGAAGAATAGGCTATGTTAAGCGTGCAAAGGCATAGACAATACATTCATGCCGGGAGGGCTATGAAAGACAAATTTAAATGATGAGCTATACAGCATTAGAAGGTGCAACCAGAAAAACTCAGTGATAAGATAATACACAGAGGGAACTTAGACCAAAAAAAGAAGCATGATTAGTGGTTATATTGGAAGATATGAAGATCAAAGAGTCTGAAGTTAGCTCAGTAAGGAAAAGGAAAAAAGTCTGATGTGGCTTAAATAGGGGGAATGGAGAGAAGCTGTAGTATTTAAACACTTTCAAAATCTGTTGCTTAGCTTTAGGTTATGAGTCCATATGTATTATATAATTTAAAATATCAGTTAATAAGGCTTATTGTGAATTGATTATTAGYCAGTATTTTGTATTTCAAGTCTGTTTTCAATCAAAAGCTGTCAGACTTATTTTCAAACCATAATATGATCCTGAAAGATTTTTATCAGCCCTGGAAGGAAGTCTGCGGGTAGAAAAGGTGCTTGGCATACCACAAACTACTTGGAATCTGGCAGAAGGAGGACTATAAAATCCCTTATATATCCACTTCAAAAGAACACAAGAGAAGATAAATGTTTGTAATAGTTCATGCCAAAGGTCTCTCTAGACCAGTATCCTGTCTCCAACAATGAGAAAAAGAGTGGACATTATATGGCAAAGATTTAAGGAGCGAGCAGCAATACATCTCCCAGAGTACTCAGCCACCTACCAGAGTTCTGCAGCTTTGGACCTTCTTGAATTTCAGGTATTTGATAGCCACTTATGGATTTCTCTTCTATGAAGAASAGGATGAAGAGGCGTCAGCCTGATGTTACAGCAGAACTTGTGAAACAGAACTCCAACCACAAACCCAAATCCACCTACTTGTAAAATGACAACCCAATGAAAGAATGAGTGTTCTGTARTCATAGAACTTGATATAACTGGACAAGCACAACTTTTCACTGTTCTGGTGCTTTTATACCTCTATATGACTTCCTAGTCTGTAACAGTATGATGGACTCACACAGAATCAGTGCCTTGATTTGCCTGCCCTCTAAGATTCTTTGGGAAATTTTTTTACTCAAAAGTTTTGTAAAAATGTTGATTAACTTTTATGGTATAGGTTTTAACAACTTTCTGCACCTTGGGAAAGATTTTACACGAAATAGTTTGTCTTGACTATATGYAAGCCACAGGTGGCATCACTTGAACCATGTCTCACTTCTATCTCTGTACTCAAGGAGAAATATTTTTTCCTGAGAAAGAAAACTTTCAAAAATATTCAGAATAAACATTGAGGAAAATTCTGTGTTAATGGTTGCACATGATGGCAAAAGCACAACCTAGGATGAGGAATAGAGGAAGGTGTCAGGGTTTCAGGATTTTGTGGAGGTAAGCAGGACTGAAGAGATGGTGATGTGTCTGGAACAAAGATTGAGAGATCTCACCTTTGTTAGGCCCTCACCATAAGTCCAAGTACAATCCCTCAGTGCTACCAAAGCCCTCAACCCTACCTCTAATTCTTTAAGGAATTTTTCTAATCCATAACCTCCAAATCCTGAAACCCTTCCACAAAATCCCACCACTCTCTTGGCTGAGCTCCCTCCTGCCTGGCCTCCAGGACAATCAGCTGCTGAAACAAAGGGKCTCTCACAGTCAACAACCAAGTGCTTGCCGTCTAACCTCTGTCTCCCTCTCCCTTCCCATGACCTCCCCGCTCCCCTGAGCTCCRTAAGGGGCTTTGGAAGGGCGGAGGGTCAGTGGTTGGGTTTTGGGTATTYTTTTTCATGAGAGGCTGCAGGGTTGATCTGTGTGAGAAGAGGTCATGGACTGCCCTGTGCCGGACACAGCCCATGCTAGCTCCACAGCAGACAAAATGCATGCACTGTGTGACAGAATCAGAGGAGTTTCTGGAGCCTCTGAAAAAAAATATTAGGTGGTAATTGCTGAGAGAAAGAGACAAGGAAAGAGACAATGATGCTAGAGCAGAAGACACAAGAGACAATGCCTGAGGAGAAGGACAGCAGAGCAGGAGAAATGCCGAAGAATTGCAGTCTGAGTAGGTGTTGGAGACAAAGAGCAGCCTGAGAAAGGGCTGAAGCCAAGTATCAGACTGGAGAGGGACAGAGAGGAAACTYAGGAGGAGGTATGACTCTAAAAGGACTGTGGCTGGTGGAGGAAACCATGTAGGAGCAGTTGAGTAAGAAACAAGGAGCAGCAAAAGAAAAGGAACTGCCATACACCAACCCCAATCTCCTGCACCGCCCAATCTCCTGCACTGTCCATTGCCTCACCAAAGRGTCTGGGCATAACGCACAGCAAATGGATTAGAGGCATGAAAGGGGAGAGCAGAGACGCCCAGAGTGAAGCTGAGGTGTTTTCCCTGTTTGTTTATTTATTTTTATTTTTTTTTAATACCAGGATTAGTAATTAAAGTTTTTGTTAATTGGCAATAAATTACAATGACTGAAATTCCCTGACACAAACCTGTTTTTCTTGCCCATCACAATCGTCTCCCCAGGCTTTCACTCCACAGCCTCACAACCCCTGCCCTTCTTCTGCCTTCTGCGGGCCTAATACATGYGAGCTAAGGTTAGGAAGGGGCTTTATCACTTGAGGCTTAGAGTGAGGGGGTGAAGGCCTTGGGTTAGAGTGGCTAAGGCTTCAGGCATCTCATTAGGATTTCTGCTTAGGGGTTTGCATTCAGGCCAGGGCTCRGTATTACACTCACCTTTGAGGCTTAGGACTTAGACTTTGGGATTACAGAAAGGCTTCAGGCGAGGGTTCTGGGTCTGCTTAAGGTTCCTGGTAAGGGGATAGGCTATGGGCTAGCTTTTTGCGTTGTAGTATGTGTTAGGAAAATTACCTTTCTCAGTCAGTCTTATTTTGGCTATCTTATACAGAATAATTGTTTGATTTTCTATTTGTCATGCAATTCTAATGAAAGTTTATATCAAACCGTGTTTTGGTTTGATCTTCATTTCATTTAGTATATTTATACTTGATTAATTTGTTTCCTTGTTTCTTTTGATGCTCTAGCTATACTTTTCCTTGGAGTTGGTGAATTTTTGAAAGGATSTACTATATCATAACTGAAAGCAGGAGTCAGGACATATTGCCTGTGAAGCTAATTAAAACCTGATATGGCAAACAGAACTAGGGATTATGCACACAAATTGCACTTCTTGCTTGTTACCAGCAAAGGGAGCTGTTAAGCCCTCCAAACTGCTACACCCCAATGACTAAAGGGAATGGGAACTTAAACTTGAGTATTATCCCTACAACGACTATGTCCAATTAAATTATTTATTGCCTGGGCTTCTTCTGTTGTTTATACATAAAATATCGCCTTTTTTGTCTGTCTTTTTTTTTTTTTCCCCATAACGGTTTATTCCACAATTCTTTGCACACATCATTGATAAAGTCACAGCCTCCTTGTGAAAATTATCTAACTTTCAATCACATAGTAAATAAATGCATAAAAGGAAGCTTAAGAACCTCTTGGCAATATCGCATTCTGACCAGGTGTCTGTTGTCATCCTTTTGTGATACATTTGCTTTGTGACTGATTGATAAATCGATCTTYTGCTCTGCAGTAATAACATCTTATTCGGGCTGCCTTTTATCTCCCTAAGGTAGTGATGAAACTATTCTGCTTTCAAAAGATAACTACAAAGCCCACACTGTAACACAATAATTGCATGAAGGTTAGAGTTGATAGATCATTAAATGTTCTTTTTGGTCTTTCATCAACTCAYTGTACACTTAAACATAGTAAAGAGCACAAAGTTCCCTTTTAACCTCTCAAAGAAAATCCAAAAGATGGGAAAATAGAAGTGGGTGGCTATAAAAAGTAAAGGTGTTACTTTCCTCTCTTCACTCACCACTTAAACTTTAACCGTCTGTCTTACCATTGCCAAGATTAAGGAAAAATAAACTTTGCTGTGTAATGCTATCTGCTGGCAGGTATTAATAGCATTCCAGATGATCTAGTATTTACCCAGCACATGCTCTAAGTGTAACTGAGCATTATAAAAATAYGCTGAAAATCTTTGTTCTTTCTGTAAAATAGCTATGATAAAGGGACTACAYTTGTGTGACAGAAACAAAAATGTGAAAAGCAATCTCAAATGATAAACCAACATAGTTCATGTTATCAAACAGCAATGGAACTGCAAGAGATGAACCACACAGTCTGAAACACAGGTGAAYTGATTGTAGTTTAAGTACCTGCAAGCTGGATGCTAAGGGCTGGAAKGCAAAACAGTGATTACTGCCCCAGAGTTGTTTCGTGAAAACATGTCCAAAAGCCCAGGGACACATAGAACTAGAATAGTTCAGGCATGTGGGTTTGTTGGGTGGATACTGTTTTTCCAGCTGAAGCTATAAAATACAAATTGAGMTGATTTAACATTCCTTTATAAATTAGAAGAAAGAAAAAAATTATCCACTCTTTCCATTAACAGCTCAGCTCCTGACTTTGCCCTTCTGTCCTTATTTTGAGCTCACTCCAGCCCCACTGCACTCACAGAGACAATTCARTTTGCTAAACTTTCAGAAAACTTCRTTTCCCCTTCTCATCCTTCTCTCTCAGCCCCTCAAAAAAGTGAACTGTTTTGTGCCAGGACGTTAGTTCAAKCTACTTGAGCCAGGACTGCATGAGTGCCAGAGATGCCTCAAGAGGCAGGACCATTCAACTAAAACTAGGGTGAGGAAAGATTAGTGGTACTGCACCATGTAGCTTCACTCTCAGTTCCTGGYATAAGTGTGAAACAAATCATTTATAAGGAACCTGCTTCCAGAAAAATCCATATGGGATTTTTCTTCTTACTGGTAGGATCTGCTGTTAAAAGAATGATTAGATACCGTAACAGAAACATTTGGAGTCATCACGACTGAAAGTGTATGCTGCTACTAGACTGAATCTCGTTAGCCTAACTCAGAATTTATCACATTCTTCTCCTTCAGTTCATTACTAGACTGTCCTCTCTYCTTTCAGATGCAGCAACCTGGGCTTCTGAATTTTATATGGTTTGAATGGTTTTATAYGGTTTAYGGTTGGACTGGATGATCTTAAGGGTCTTTTGCAACATAAGTGATTCTATGAATCTATGATTCTATGAATGTTGCTTTTAAGCGTGCCTTTCTCACCCTTTGTTAATTGTTTCTTCTTYTCTTACATGTTTATACTCCTATACAACCTGCCTACACATCTTAATATGCCTGTAACAATATAAATGGGGAAACAGCATACATGAATTTAGAAAGCCCACGACTAACCTACTTGTGTCTTGTTTCAGTCATAACTGCAGTGAAGAGAGAAGGCATGGTCTGCTTTCTGCATGGCAATACCTTAGTTAGTCCATGGCTACTCTTCTTGAAAAAACATGTCCTTACTCATGCCACAAATGCTTCAAGAACTTTTTTTTTTCCTTTCCCAAGTTGCTAGATATACACACCTCTTCCATTTCTCACAGTATTTCATCAAAAGAAAAGGYACAGTGTGACTCTGGGGCACCACAATCTGAGAAAAACAGGAACCTGGACATCATGAAACCAGAACAGCAGTGGTTGGCAGTACAATTTTCCMAAAACAAACATCCTTTCAATCACAAAATGATCTAGGGGTTAGTGGCCTCTGTTGATATGAAAATCTTTAAGAGGAAGAAACAGTCCCTTTGAAGAGAGAGAAGTCTTTGAGAAAGGTCCCCCACCCTAAGTAAGTAGATATGGGTTTTATCAGCTTTCCAGAAAATCACTGCATTTATAAATTAGCCAAGTAAGAATTATATTAAAAAATTTGATGGTTTCTGAGCTCCAGTACAGCAGTAATAATGAAGCACAAAGCAGTACACAAAACACCTTTGATTATTGATTCTGAACTACATATGCATCATTGAAATCAAGTGAATACATTTCATCTTCAGTGGAGGTGCACTTCAAGAGCATCTGATAAGACTTTKGCCTCATTTAAATCAACTGAATCAACTGAAGATAAAGTCATCTTCAGTAGAAACAGGATTTTATGCATAGAGCTGAAGGGAAAKTTTTAGATTCTGTCTTCCCTTTCCTCACATGAGGGAAAAACTAAAGCAGCAAAGCTAATATACCACAATGAAATATCACAGGTTGTTACTTAACTATGGCCAAGAATGTGAGCAAGTATTTTTACTATCCAATTTAAGTGAACAGRCATATTCAGAGAATGGAGTACTATGGATCATGAATAAAATTATGCAAAACTCACTTCTGTGTCTTGCTAGGCTGTGGAAAAATCTGTCCAGTGAATTCGTGAGGGAATCTGAAGCATTAAAAAGGATAGCGAAAAATAGTGATGGGAATATGAGGGTGAAAGATATTCCTAGATCATTAAGTCTTTTCCTCTCCTACCATGGGAAGCAAGATTGCTATTTATTTTCTATTAATGCAGTACCTTCCATCTTCAAACCACTTGGGTTTCCTATTTCTATTTTTTTTGTCAAATAATCTCTTCCCTGCTTGGAGGAAAATMTTCTAATTTCTAGTCCTAATTTACTCACTGACAGTTTATATTCATTTAATGAACTTACATGCCAGGCGTGTAAATATTTCTTTCCCCCACCTCACATTTACTATCAGAAATATTATCTCCTCTCAGCTCTCATTTCATTAAGCAAAAAGAACCCTGTCTTGCTGGTCTCCCTCTGCCTGACAGATTCTGTCTTCCATCCTGAACCTACCCACTATATTTGCACTTCTTCTGGCTTGATTTCATTTTTCTTGAATATGGGTGACCCAAATGATATGCAATATTTCAGTCACTGATAAGAATTTAAAACAATGTTACCTCCTCTGTGTCCCCCACTTAGGCATTGCAGTGCTTATTAGAGCTGGCAGGCTAATCCAGATTCCCCAAGGCTGGCAGGGTGGTTCGGAAGACTTACACTAGGCATATAGGATCTATAAACAATTAAGAAAGAAGAATTATTTTGAAAGCCTAAGTGAAAGGCCTGTGTCTCTCACTGTCAGCAGTRTGGTAGCTTGGTCCATCAGAGATGAGAGCAAAGACCTCCCATGCACTAAGAGCCCACAGAGTCTCTGAGTGCTCTGGTTTCTTTTTAGATACTGTAAATTTTTCACCTTTTACTGAAGTTTTTTGTGAGAGGAACAGGCATGGATTTTCCTGGAGTACTGTGTCCAGTTCAGGGCTCCCCAGTACAAGAGAGACATGGAAATACCGGAGAGAGTCCAACAAAGGGACCCCAAGATGATGGACTAGACCATCTCTCTGTGAGGACAGGCTGAGAGAGCTGGGACKGTTCAGCCTGGAGCAGAGAAGGCTCAGGGGGGGATCTCATCAGTGTGTATAATTACCTGAAGGAAGGGTGCACAGAGGACAGAGCTAGGCTCTTTTCAGTGGTGCCCAGTGACAAGAGCAGAGGCAATGGGCACAAACTGAAACACAGGAGAGTCTGGCTGAACATCAGGAAACACTTCTTTTTACTGTGAGGGTGACTGAGCWTTGGCACARGTTGCCCACAGARGTTGTGGAGTCCCCAGTACTTGGAGATATTCAACAGTTGTCTGGACACGGTCCTGGGTAGCYGGATCCAGGTGGCCCTGTTTGAGCAGGGTGGTTGGACCAGATGGCTCCAGAAGTTCCTTCCAACTTCAACTGTTCTGTGATTCTGTGCCCAAGGGAGGTCAAACCACCTATCTGCACAGTAGCCCAGGTGCAGGAACTCAGCCCCAAAAATGAGATGAGGATTCTGGGTCAGCACAGTCCCACTCCATATTCCATTTGCAAGACTACCATTACCACCAAGCTACAGTGTTTTGTCTTTTGTGTGAACCACTTCTTTGAGAGCATTTCTAGAAGTAACAGGTCTGTGGAGGTAGTATTTTTCCTAAAATATCAACATATTTGATCAATGACATCATTGTTGTTTTCTGTACAGGCATGTGCCTTTCCTTCTTTCCAGAACTTTAGATCTAAGTAACAGTTTTCTCTTCCTATTCTTATAAAGAAATGGAAACGTTTTCAGTTTATTATTTGTTTTGTTTTGTTTTGTTTTGTCACTAGAACTCACTTCTGATTGCTTATTCTGTTGAAAAGCACCTTTCCCCATCATTTTGTTTAGAAATGCATTACCTTTTACATGAACTCTGGTGAGTATCACAGTCTTCATGTTTTGAAATGAGCAGTCCTTTGTGGGTGCTACAAGACCTCAAAGAATAGTACTGGGCCAATATTATTCCCCAGAGCTTCACCAGTTTACACCAGCTGAGTCCTCCAGCCTCAGACATTTTAATGCTGTACTTTCATACTAAATATGTRAAGCATAGGTATTTTAATTAAATAAAACCAACAGCTTTAGGTGCCAACTAGCCATAGATCTGAATTTTCTCCTCGTTTTGTCCTAGATGTCTGACAAAAAAAAAACAGGAATTATGCTTCAATCTGATGTTAAGAGTCAGTTTCCTCATAATATTTCATATTAATCAGCCTAGATTTGGTGGCAGGAGGATGTGAGAAATTATTTTTATGTTTCTTGGGCAYTGGGACTTAAAGTAATGCCATTAGTTATTATATTTCTCCTCCACCTGGATACATTTCTTCCCTTTCAAAAAGGCAACTGCTTGCTCACTAGTGTGTAGAGAAGGAGCTGAGCAATGAAGCTAGGTTTCTAAATCTGAGATCAAAAAATCTGGTRGAAGAAATAATCATTTAACAAACAATAACCATAACAAAAGAAACAACTGAACATGAAACATCCAGGTTGCTTTGAAATTCAGCCAGGCCTATTATGTCTTTYCATCTCCCACATTTACAGCAATTGGAATGCTCATTCCCGAGTTTAACATTGAGATAAATATCACTGTCACCACACATTGCATATTTGCAGGTTCTTTATAATGGTTTTTGCAACTGGAGATGGATTTCACTGCACTTCAGGGGAAGTACAGAGTCTATGCTTATCCTTTAGAAATATCGTTATAGTTASAATTTCCAGGATTCAAGTTTTAATCTTTGATGTATTCTAAACCTCCCACCCTACTTACTCTAAAAGCATGTTAGAGAAGACAAAGAGCATTTTCATYGTCAGTCATTTCCTTCAGAAATCCAGTAGATTAGCCATATATGGGAAGTTGTGTATACAGCCATTTTTGCTGTGAAAAYGCTGCATTGATAGTAAGTGTAGTTTTGATTCACTGTTTTAGTGATAGCAAAGAAATCTGGTCACAGTAACTCCCTGCTTGCTACCATGTTGGAYCATGTTGACTTCCCAACAGGGCATGTTCCCGTCCCTGCAGAAGTCAAGGAACAAGAGCAACACGGTCAGATGAATCACTCTCTAATCTCTCTAATTTTATGGATTAGATCTCCTCCAACTACAGTGTAAAACTAGACTATTAGCTTACGTCTAGACCGTGCAGCATGCATATTTGTAGTGTGGCAAGATTAATATCACCTGCAGATCTCCAGTGGATTACTTTAGCTTTATCAATACATTTTCATTGCAAAGAGCTGCATTAAAATAAAGCCTGAATAGAAAGCAGAGAAACAGATGTCGGATCTTTAATAGTACTGGTACCCAGACTACAGGAGAACCAAACTATTTCAAGGGAAAGGATTATGGCAAGAAAACTTTAAATAGAAGTCAAAACGATACACAACTCAGTTGTTACATCCTAAATTAAGATACTGCCTGAACYTGTGTCTCAAGACACTTGAAAAGTGGATTGTTTGTAAGATTCACATGATATTGTTCTGAGGAGGAAAATTAAGTCTACTATCAACAACAAAAAATATAACAATTCCAGTAAGAAAAAAATGTGGTTTTTAAATAACTACCTGAGATTCTTTTCCAACATTTTAAGTGTTTACACTTAGTGTTTACAGTCTTTTTCTGTAATCAGAATACACAGTGAGAATGTACTTGGTTCAGAAAATCAGTAGACAAATGATCTGACCACATTAAAAATGTGTGGATCAAGTTTACAATGGTATTGGGAACACCCGTATTGTTTTAATTACATTAAAATAGAACCACTCAAAAATGAGGAAAAATTGTATCATTTTGGTGATATTTTTCCCCATCTTTGATTAAGAAATCCAATTAAGTATAATTGCTTTTTTCTTATATTGTGCCAGTTTATATTTGATTTCCCAGTCTGAGAAGGTTTTGGCTGTGGTTTGCAATCCAGGAAACTCCAACAAAAGATTATAGAAAATGGGCCAATATCATCACATAGGATATAAAATATAAAACACTTTGTAAAATCCACTTGAGATACAATAGATGACTCAGGTTTAGGATAAGCGGTAGCAGAGATAAGGATAGTAATGAATGGTAGAGCATTGTTCAGAATAATCACTCGAGCAGTTACGGGAATAGTCTTCCCAAAATACATAGCACTGGGCCAGGGTTCTTCATGCTCTTATCAGCTCAAACTCAGACCTAACTCCCAGGTTGTACATTTGTATTAACTCTCAAGAACATAATCACTATTCATACACCTCATAAATTATGGCAACTTCAGTATGAAGTATCTTGGGTCTGATGCAGGCTTCTTGTAGGACCCTGGGCATGCTGCCCAAAGGTCTGCTCTCAAGTTCCTGCCTGGCAAAATGAGGATTGTCACTTCTCTGTGTCAAGGAGCTGCACTGAGGGTAAACGTGCTGCTCTCAGAAGAACACGTATACTGTTTGGTGCTCGGGGTATGGTCAAGAAAGTTCATTCAGTCATCTCCAATTTAAACTTCATCCAGTATAAAAACAAGGGACCAGGACTGTGGAGGATTAGTCAGAGAAKGGAGTTAGGCGCTCCCTGCACAGCMGATGGGGATAGCTAACAACATCTATGGGTCCAGTCGAGAGCTTGGCCTGCTTGTAAGAAAATCTGAGCAAGTAGCTAATCTCTCGGGCAGAGCTGCATGAAACACTATTGGGTTCCCCAGATATTTCTGTCAGCCAAAAATTCCCTTCAGGGCATAGGCACCTGAGTGAACGGGATATATACTTTGAAAATACACCTGTCAGTTGCAATAGCACCCACATTTGTACAATAGYAGTCATCCGGAGGACAGTTTTAGGAAGACTACAGTCTGTAATGGCTTAGACTAAAAGTCAACCTATCCCAGCTAACAGTGGACAACATAAGTTCCTGCCTGGTTACTTTCACAATRAGAAGCAATTTCTGACTCATGATTTTTAAGTCAGGGGTGTTGTCCTTGATGTATTTTTGTTTTAGCCATTCAGGCAATTGCTTTTGCAACCCTTCCAAATTCTTAACATCTACAGCATCCTCAGGAAAGGATTGTGAAGAAGACCATGTGACAAACMAGCTCCTATTTTCCTGTTTTAAGTCAACTGCTTGCTGATTTCATTCAATGCTGTCTATTCTATAGACATAGTATAATGGACATAAATGGTGCTAGGGCCAGGGAAGAAAGTSCTTATGTTGAAAGTGAAGGAGGCAAGAGAGAGGGCCAGTTTTGATCTGTGTTAATCTCAAAGTTTTTGAGGGCAATGACAAAATAGCTGAGATTACAGYAGCCTCGCTGTGACACAGGCAAGTAATTATGACTGCCATAGAAAAATGAGCATAGAATAATAAACTGGTAAGCTCTCATTAAAAATTATCTATTTTTTCTCATTTTAAGATCCTTCAGTTCTAAAGAAGATAAGGAAAGACACCAGGAGAAAATCAGTTTTCTATTTGCAATGTTTCAAAATATTGAAAGAAACAGYAACAACTGGAAGACTTCACAGTATGAGTAGATGCAGTTCCTAGTAAAGTAATCTCTGTGTAGACACTCAAAATGAAAGATAAACCACCTCCAAACAATTTACAGCTGAATCAAGATACTGGAAGTACACAAGATATTGAAYAATTTTTTTCTATATGTGTTGATTTTAACATTTGCTTCATTTTCCTTAAACACCCTCCTATACAGAAAGTTGGTAACACATCCAGTTACTGCTGAGTTGAAATTTTTCTTAGATTATTTGGGACAATAGCRGCATGGGATAAGCTGCACAGTTTTACTCAGCTGCTTCTCACATAYGTAATTATCCAGATTTCAAACATAGCCATTTTAGTATCATAGCTATGAAAAAATGTGAATACATCTGTTATGAAAAAAAAAATCTTAATGAAAAGGCATCTCTGTCACTTCCTTAGAAAGCTGCAATTCTCAACATTACAAGAAGGCTGATAAAAAAGAGGATCCAGTAATGATTAAATTTACATTAACAACACAATCTCTGTGCTTATTCTTCACAAGCTTCTTAGGAATTCCCAACAACGTATGGTACATGGAATGTATGCTATTTCCACACAAAGCAATCAACAATAAGTTTCTGATTTGGGCCACTCAGTAATTAGATGATAGCTACAGGCAACTGTAGCTAAATTTAACCTAAGAAAAGATACATAGATAAAATATCTCTTTTGGGTTTCTTCAGTGTGGCTGTGTATAAAAATGAAAACAACTTTATTTTTAAAGAAAAACAGACGATTAACCAGAAATTATGCTGTGACCATTCTTACTCAGAAGTTGATAGTGATTGCAGTAGCTACAGAGGTTTAACTCAATATGGTAAATAAATCAGGATGAAGGAAATATATAAAGTTACTTGCCTTATATATATTTTTATATATTAAAATAAAGTTTTTTACTTTTTGAGGGAATGCAAGATTAAACCAGATTCTGGAATGTGATACATCCTTTAAGCTTTGAAAAAATATTAGCTAAGGATACAGAACAATATGTATATACATATTATACACATTTAGCGTTGTCTGTGCTGCTTGCCAATACTATATTAAGGCTGCATGAATACTATATTAAAGGTGAAAGCTGCATGTACAAGTTTGCTATTAACATAGTATTCCTGCACATGTTTTATTTTTAAACATGGAGATGCTATCACCAGGCTGAGTATAGGACTGATTCCCACACACAGTCATCCTGACCCATCTGAGATCCCACATGGCCCTCAGCTGCCACTACAGAAAAACACGTGTTCCCATAAGCTTCACAGCATATCTGCCAGCCCTGTGGTGATATCCCTAGCACCTTAGGAGATTTCAAATGGCACTTGATGAGTGCATCTTGGCAAGCAAACCAAGCTGTAAGTGTTAGATGTCTSCATCTTAGGCTAAGCTTCCCTCAGCTATAGCCCACGGAAACGGTCCAGTGGGCAGCTGAACTGACTTTGAATAGCACAAGAAAAAGCTTGAGGATTTATTTTTCTCTTCATAAGACTCCAAAGACCAGCTCAAACTTAGAATATAACTTCCTTGAACCAAATTTAGGGCAGACACTCAAATCTCCCCCATCACCCTAACACCACAATCTCACTCTTCTAATGTGAGTATAAGGCTTCTTAATTCTCTGCTTAATGCTCTGATGAAGAGTGTTCCTTTTGCAACTTGCAACCTTACACAGCAAGCAAAAGAGAAAAATACAAAAACTGCAAAAGGTTCTACTTCTCACTCTTTCCTTCTAATTCATGGTGGCACACACAGGAACTCTTGGGGTAAATGAAATCAGGACCGTTGTTTGAGTCCCAGAGGAACAATTAACAAAATTAAGCAGTCACTAAGGGATGGCTGCAACAATTTGACTGCCAGAAGGTGTAGCCAGAGTACCTCTGGTTGAGATGGCCGGAAAAGAACAATTCTCTGTAACCAATTTTATTAATAAATTGGAACATATCGGGGAGTGTTAATCCTTTAATAGTCTCAGGCAACAGGGTAAATCTCATTACACGTTTACCTTCTTGTGATATTCCAGCAACTATAAAAGTAGATTTTATTTTGTTAAACCACAGACTTAACAGCACCTAAACAGCACCATAGCTCCAAATTTGTTGCTTCACTTGRTGAGTGAGGTAGCATACACCTAAATAGTGCAAGGGCATCTCACAACAATAATTCTCCCATTTAACAACAAAAAAACAGACAAGCCTCTGTTAGAAAAGAAAGTCAAAAGAAGTTGAAATAAGTACTATAAAGAGAAGTCTTGCTGTGGGCTGCCCAATTAATTTTGCTCAGTAAACTGTGCGAAAACTCTGTTCTCCTGTCCAATTTAGCATTGTTAGGTTGTCAGATTAGATCAATTCTAGTTAGAATTTTCTACTTTTCCTGAAGTTGTTTGTGATCAGTCATGCTAAAAATATTCCAGGAAGTCAAAGTTTTATTCAGACAAAAATCAGAAGTGAAAATGTGCTCTGCTTTATTGCTAGACTTGAAGGCGCATTCTTACAAAGCAAAACCTTGTCAACAATTTGTTATCCTTGTTCTACTTAACACTTCTTGGCCTGAAAGGTTAGGGTAACTTGTTGATTAGCGCCTTGTCTTTGAGAATGGTCCCAAAAGCATTCTTCAGACTTGTCTTGTTATAATCTAAACTACTTAACTTGCATATTCTTTTAAATCTGACATGGTCATAAGTCCCACAATGTATTTAGGATACTTTTTCGCACTGCTTAAATACTGTTTTGTTTAGACAACGTCATTAGTGTCCTTGTCCATACCTTATCGAATTGATCAGCCTCAGAACAGCCCAGCACCCCAAAGATCCCATTAGAACATCTCCTTCACCCAGGGTAAGAATATTCTTTATAAAAAATTATTGTCTCATGAATAAAACACCTTCCACTCTGTCAAAGGCAATATATTTCTAATTTCCCATTTCTATTATAGCAATTAACAAACCTTCAAATTAGTCAAGCTTCTAGAATCCAATTATTTTTCTAATTAGGCCACTAGAATTACTTGTGAGCAGTCAGGGCATGACACTTCAGACATTACATTTCCCCAGTTCCTTCACTGAAATGCATTCAGTATCCATGCACAAATACTACTTCCAATTTATATATTCCTTAGAAATGCTCTACCATAGTTGTCACCTCCTCTGAATTCATGGTTCTGCACAGCTTGAAAATTTTCTAGGTCTGCTTAGAATAAAGGAACAGTGGGCTCTGATGTGACTATMCTCATTCAATCACTTGGCAGATTGGTATATTAGAAATATGATATAACATTAGCCCAAGGTAGGCAAAAACTCTCTGAAGAGGAAATAAGAAATCAGGCAGAGTCAATCAGGAGGGTGACCAAGAAGCAATCAGAGAATCATAGAATCATTTAGGTTGGAAAAGACCCTTAAAATCACCTAGTCCAATCATCAACCTAACATTACCAAGTCTACTATTAAACCATGTCCCTAAGTGCCACATCTACATGTCTTTTAAATACCTGCAGGGATGGTGACTCAGCCACTTCCCTGTGCAGCCTGTTCCAATGCTTGACAAATCAGAAGGCCTCAGGAGAAGAATAAGAAAAAAACAATAATGGTTGTTTTTATAATATTTGGATCTAAGCAGGTACTTGGGCACCAAGCTCCATTTCTATTTGGGCTCACTTGTGAGTAAAGGACAAGGTGAATTGCAAATCCAGATAGCTGTGAAAATCAGCTCAAACCAACAAGGAAAGATAGAGGCAGATTGAGCAGAGGAACTTGGTCTTAATCTCAGAAAAGAAGATATTTCTAACTCGCAAAACCTATTCAGTGTGCAGGAGAACAGCAATGGTTTCTAATCTGGGGGGGAAAAAATCAGTGTCTTATATGAAGGTTGCCTGGAGCCAGGTGCTGAACAGATATAACTTTTTAAAATAGCATAAAATCTTGAGATATGTACATCAGGATGGACTTACTGATCTTTGTTCACAAGTTCTAGGCATCAACAAATTTCTATTACTATATGACTCACAACTTTCCTGAACCCTTATTACCTAGATAAATCCGATTTACAAGCTGTGAAAATGGTGTTATCATTCACATCTGTTACAATCGCTCCTAATTTTCTCCCATCATCTGAATCATACTATGATATAATTGTTAGTGGATTTGATATATTAAGCACAAGGCACATTTCACCAAGAGTTATGAATTAAAAGAAAGCAATAATTGCACCTAAAATTCAGACTAAAATCTTCAATTGATTTCACATGTTCTCCATTATAATTGAATACATTTTAATAGTGCAGGAGTAACATTTATAACATTAATCATTCCCAGGTCCAACTGAAAGGATGAACAGGCCAACAGAATTGTTTCCAAAGGTTTTCAGGGTATGGCCGACCTGAGAACAAACAAACAAAAAATGCCTGCCTTATCCAAAGCCTCAAATACTTAAACTATTGAGTTACGAGTTTTAAAGACTGATTTATTTTGTGTTGCTGTTTGTATGTTGTATTGCTGCTAACATGAAAAATAGATTAAAGTCTACTATAGTAATTTCATTTCTAAGAAATAATAGGAACAAGTGAACTCCAAGAAAATAAATCTAATAAATCTACTCTCTAACAAAATTAATATAAAGAAAATGCTTATTTTTAGAACATTAAAGAGGTCTTATTTTTTCTTATCAAAGCATAGCCACACTACTACTTAGGCTGTGAAAAAAATGATATTTACAAATTAATAACAAGTCACATAATCAAATACAAGGAATATGTATAATATTAATGCTTCACAGAAGAGATCTGGTTCAGACCTCCTACTGATATATATTGGTACAGCTATAGTTACTTTTTAGACATGACTTATTTCCAGTATTCTACTATGGCTTGTTGTGTCACATAATGATATTCAACAATTAAAGATACTTTKAAGTGTAGAGTTCTAAAAAGAAGGAATAAAATGAAAGAGTGTAGTTATCAGCTTGGTTTCATAAAATCAACAAAAAAACTTTGATCTTTTCATGTCTTATACTTCTTTTCCCACTGAGATGACTTTTTAAAGTCATAGAAAACAGAAAAAATGGGAATAATTCCATGTAGCCATTGATTAAAATACTGCCACTTTCAATGGAATAAATTTGCACAGATCAAGACTTTTTTGTTTGTTTTAATCAAAATGGACTGGTTTGGGATTTTGAAATGAGACAAAAAAAAAGGCCTCATAGTTTTTCTTTTTCCTGCAATGCTGAAGATAGGATCGTCACAGATTCACAGGAGAATTCATGTTGGAAGGGACTCAGGAGGTCTCTATCCAAACTCCTTGCTCAAAGCAGGGGCAACTCTGACATCAGACCAGGTTGTTCAGGGTTGTGTCCAGTCAGGTCTTGAAAACCTCCAGGGCTAGAGACAGCACAACTTCTCTGGGCAGCCTGCTCCACTGCCTGACTGTCCTCATGGGGGAAGAAGTTTCTCATAACATCCAGCCTGTACCTCCTATGTTTCAAGTTATCTCTGCTGCCTCTCATTCTCCCACCATGACCCATGTGAAGGGCCTGGCTCCATCTGCCTGCTGACTTCTTCATAGGTACCGGGGCTGCCATTAGGTCCCTTCCAGCCGTCTAGTCTCCAGGCTGAACAAGGCCCCATCCCTCAGCCTCTTTTCGTAGGGCAAGCACTCCAACCTCCAACATGCGGTGGCCCTCCACAGAACTCACTTCAGTCTATTAATGTCTTTCCTGTGCTACAGGGCACCAAACTGGATACAGTACTGTAAATGTGGTCTTAYGAATGCTGAGTAGAGGGGGATAATCACCTCATTAAAGTGCTATCCAAAATCTCAACATGACTACAGAAAGTTCAGTTTTGCTWCAGATTCACTAAGTAGCCCTTTCTGATGTGTTTCTTATAAAACCATAGTATTTTTCTCAAAACCCAGGAAAGATTAATAATTTAGTGAAAACCATTATTTCAAAAGGCTATTTTTTATAACTTTACCTCTAGTTTTCAGATGTGACAGTGCAGGTTATTGGCCTTCCCCACAAATTTTTTCTGTTTGACTTTCAGCCCTGACTATATACACTGAYAAAAGAATGTTAGATTCTCATAGCCAGCTGCGTATCTCTTATCCTCTGCTATTTCCTTAGATGACCCTTTTAAACCAAGCTAAAGCAGCACTACACTTGTTTCATAGAAGGCATGTCTACTATTTGCCAACAAAAAAAAAAATCCTGATCACAGTTAGCTACAAGATTTTATGATTTCAGACCAAAAAAAACCCAACCAACCAACCAAACAACGCCCCTCCTTAAACACATTAAAATAAAAATGATAAAAGAAGACCAAAAAACCTACAAAATAAGCTTACAAGGCAGAATATGTTTTCTCTACTAGGATATTAAATGTGTGKTTTTTTCAGTGATAAGAAAAAGTTTTTTCTTTAAATGATAGATTTTATCCCTGTTCTTATCTTGTCAAATGATTGTAAAATAGTTAATAGGAAATGTTGCTAGGGCACAAACATTACTTATCATCTTAGTTCATTCACTGCCTTTAAATATACATRTATCAGCAACTAGAATTATGTATATCAGTTGGCTCCATTCATAGACCTGAGGTCTGCAGACTGATAAAATCCTGAGTAATGCTGATGAGTTTTCTCGTATGTGTCCAGAAGAGATTTATCTCCACGTGAAAATCTTTCTGTAACCTTGACATATTTCTCATTCCTGTGCAATACTCATAAATTCAGATGCAAAAAAAATTTGATTGAAGAATTACCTTATGATCATCTCCTACAAAACACAGATTTTTCACCTTTACAAACAAGTAACTGCATCCAAAATATGTCTAGCCATCTAGTTGCCTTATTTAGAAATTTGCAATTATACTCATAATCCATAACACCAATATGGAACAGAAGTCCATCAAGTGCTTCTTCAAAGGCTTATTTTGTTTTTAATTTGGCTAGTTCAAATCTAGCTTTACTGTTAAATGTGGACCATTTTGAACCAAGTATAAATGTAGAAAGAGATCAGAACCAAAATTTAAAGTGTACTGACATCCATCCCTAAACTCTAGGAATTACAGCTTCCTAATTAGGGTTAGGGCTAGAGTTTCCTAAACTCTAGGAAACAAAAAAAAATTAGCATAGGTTAAATAGATGAATGTAAACAGCCAATGCTATATATCATCYTGAATGCAGTAAACAAGCATACTAAAATTTTAGTTAGCATGTTATGAACTCTGATTTAGATCTGAGGTCTTAAAATCACCACAAATCAAAAACCTCACAAAAACAGAACAAAAAAAGAGAGTGAAGGATCTCTCACAAATAAAGCTATATTGCCAAGGGGAAAAAGAGGCGAGGAGGGCTTGCTACCAGTTTTTGAGGCTAAGTATGGACTCTGGGAAGCAAAGGCTAAATTTCAAAGCTGGAGGATCTTTTAAGAGGCAGCAACCCCCTTTGACCACATCTGAAATTCTATGGTTTAGAAAAATAGATCATAATACACACAGCCAAATTCCCTAACTATGTTGGGTTTATAGGAAAAACACAGTCTTAGGTGTCCACTAGATAGGTTACTAAAAGCTGCTTGACACAGAGCACTGGCCTAGTGGGTGTTCCTTAAGCGCAGTTTAATGAGGAAGCATTGCTGTACTCTGCAATGCCTTCAGCTCCGAGTAACTGGAAGGTGTTTCACCATGTCATCTAACCAACGGCAAACTAGCCTTTAGGTCACACAAACACAACCTGCCACTGCAAAGTTCACACTGGAGATGAAAGGCTGCCCTTCCTTCATCAGCAAAAGATGGTACAGAAAATGATGGAGAAAAAGGTAAATGAAAGGAAAATTGCAGAGAAAGACACACACTAAAAATGGGGGCATTTTGTTGGGTTCTATTTTTTTTTCAGGAAAAAACCCAGCATAGTTGGAAATCTAAGAGTCCTTGGAGAAAAATATCTGGTTTTGTATATCCATTCAAAATCACTGTCCTTAATCAAATAAAAAATCCTCACAAGTTATATTTTAGTGATGTAACCCCATTTGTGTAGATAATATATATGCACAACTTGAGTCAATTTCAGTCTTACTGTTGAAGGCTTGATTATAAAAGATGATTTTGCAAAGCACGGACCAAGGCCTTTGTTTCATTAGCCAAATCAAGCCACTCTCAGTGCTCCAATCTCTATACCAGTAGTTAAGCACGTCATTCAGAAAGCAATAGAATAGCACATGATGCTTCTTCATTGCTCTCAACTGTCCTGCACATAGTCTCTCTGCGGATGGTCTGTGAGAAGCTAAGTGAACCATCTCAGCCCTGCATGAGGAAAGACAAGATGCACAAATTATCATTTAAGTAACCTGCAATTTTATTAATCCACTTAGAAATACTGGGCAACATATCAGACAAAATTTATCACTACTCTTTCTGTGATTGTTCACCCTTGCTGCTCTACTTCATCCCCTTTCCAGCTTGGTCCCAGGCTGTTCCTGGTACTTGGTCATTCTTTCCCCATGATGATCTGGTGACATTCTGTGACAGATTTCTGTCATCACAGATTGCCAGCTTGGTCACAGTACTGGCAGAAAAGCTCAGTGTCCGATAATCAGGATTCATAGCTGCTGTCTTCCACCATCCTAAAACTGCTTTCCTTTAACCCATTCCCAGCTCCAGATTGATGGACAATGAAACTCTATGCAATTGACTACATTATTTATGACTTTTAAATTGGCAGAACATTAATCTAAGCTCCCTCTCTGCAAAATGGACATTCTACTGGGAAGGGAGAACATCCTTTCTGCCTCAGCTAATCTGTCACAGAGGCAAAACTCCATCTTGGTCTTAGAGGAAAGAAGGTGACTAACACAAAACCTGAGCAAATCCAGTCTCTTTCTAATAGATGGCTGGGAGGGTAGAAGCTGCGGATCAGAGGCCACAGTCATGGAACAGAAATATAACCTCTCCCCAATGATCTTTCCTCCTTTTACCTACTCTTACCACTTCAGTTTATCTCCTGATTACATGTTAACACTCCTTCTACTTCTCCTTGCACAACCTTACCACTTAAAAGACATACTTAAAGAAACTATCTTTGTTTTCATTGTCAGACCAGGAATAGAAGTAGACTACCACAACTAAAATCTCCCCATTGCTCTGCTCCTTGTGACTTTGCTATCTCATTATGGTTCACATTCTCATCCCCAGAACTCTGCTCAAGTTTTACTATACCTTTTGATTAGGAACTATTATGCATGCAAAATCCCGTGAAAGACTATGTAAATGAAGCAAGTTATGAGAATCTGTTCCAGTTTTTTGCATGAGATGAAGATGTGCTAGGAAAAAAAAAAAAAGCAACTCCTATTACATTTTAAGTTAAAGCCCTTTAAATAACAATCGGCATTTTAATTGGATCTGCTTATGTTCTGCATTGTGTCATGTAATGCAGCAATTAAACTTCTTTTTTTCCTAAAGAT
The DNA here is from genome assembly GCA_030449065.1 of Oceanodroma leucorhoa. Classification (NCBI taxonomy): domain Eukaryota; kingdom Metazoa; phylum Chordata; class Aves; order Procellariiformes; genus Oceanodroma; species Oceanodroma leucorhoa. The sequence continues at coordinate 20,129,733 of JASVER010000002.1, forward strand.
ATTATATCTTCTACAATTTCAACATTAGTTTATGCAGAAAGATGAGATAGCAAAGAGAATCTTTGACTGAAATGAAGTGTGTCTCAGTGGTTGTTGAACTTTATTTTCCAGTATTTCTAAAAGCACACTGCGTTTCAAACAGGGGTCTGGTGTATCTAAAATTCCACTGTTGTTTATGACCAGTGATTTAAATTAATGCATATTGCCAAGTATTCATTTTCCAGAAGCCGGGGACTGCTGAAAGTGGAATCAAATTCCAATAGAACGGGCCTGTGTGATAAAAATTAACCCCTTAAACTGAAATACTTTAACAGTGAGATGGAAATACACTAGTTAGTTAGATGGTGAGGGAACAAGAAAACAATCACATCTTGATTTCAGAAATATTAAGTTATTATATCAAAATGTGCATGCTCATAAACATAAGCTTTAATTGACCACGGTATGTTATATGGTTGTTAGAAGTATAAATTAAAAAATAACTGCTAATATGGCCATTATTTTAGATTTCTTAGATAGTTTTATGTTGTGGTTGAAATTTTGATTTAGAAGGACCTATATAAGCTTTTCTTCTGATTCTAGTTAGATTCTGATTTTCATGCCCCAAATTCTGCTTAGGCAGTGCAAAGCTTAGCCAAGATTATCAAGTTGTGCTTCATTAGGAGTCAGAACCAAATTCTTAATGGRTTTGGCCTAAAACATGAGCTACATTTGAAATTGGCCTGACTTTTTCCAATAAGTGAAAGGCCAGCGGTAAAAGCTGTTCCACTGCTTGTTATAAAAGGTGCCCTTCAGTCTACACCGTTAATAAAAAGTCTGTCACAACACCAATTTTTGCTAAAGTAGCATTYTTAATGTGCAGATGTTTGTAAGGTAGACGTCCAGTCATAGGGATGTTATTAATTCTGGTGGAATACACCTTCGTTGTGCACTTTGCAGAGGAGGAGGACATGGGTGCTTTATAATTCACACGTGTGAAATTAAAGAAGTGTGAAACGTTCTGTTTTGAAATAAAGCTGGATTAGATTCTTCCTTTTGAATATAAATAGGAACTCAGTGGACTAATCGTTATTTAAATCACATTGATTCTCTTTGAGGAATCTTATTATGCTAATAAAATGTCCTCTCTTTGCATCATCAGCATAACAAAGCCAGAACTTCATAAATTTGCACATCTCTTTCACACTTGAAAATTCATCTTCCGTTTCCTCCAACCTTATTTCCTTAAACCCCACACCAAYACCACATAATCTGCCTGCCATTACCTTGTCTGTCTCTTTTGTAAGTGACTGAATAGTCTATTCCTCTAAGGTTCAYCTATTAAACATATTCTCCTTGGTTTGGAGGATTGTTTTCCCTTGCTTTTCACGCTGAGGGACTCCTTGGCTCCAAGMTTCCTATGCCATTAACTACTATTTACTCCTCTCTTTTCTTGCTGCCTCTTGAAGTCTGCAGAAGTGATTCATTAAACTAACGACCCTCAGCTTCTTCTTATCAATGGACCCAAACAATTCAAAGTGGTTCACTGAGGTTGCTTTGCATAACAGTATCCATGCAACTTCGCTAATTTAGGAAGCTAAGCACGTAGCATTAAGAGCTTTTATTATCCAAATCCATCAGGTAAACAGTGATCCTAGGACCAGACTCCAAGACAACACTATTTTATTTTGCAATGCATCTTGTGTGAAACGGATGCTTTACTAGCAGGCCAGACGAAAGGAATATTAAAAATTTGTTTTCACTGCAGACCTAGAAACCCCACTGAAGAGTTATTTTAAAAAGCATTTTTGTCAGAATGAAATTTTTACATAAGCTCATGCTGATTTCCCTTATGTTTTTGAAAAGGAAAATGCCTTTAAAATTGATAAAACATTCCACTGATGAGGTAAAAATGTTTTAATGCCATGATTTCAAATCGCTTGATTACCTATATGATTCCACTGGAAATACATCATCATTGATCTYGGAATCTGATTTGGAGAAGAGTGGGAGCTTCCTTCCTTCCTTGCTTCCTTCCTTCCTTCCATCCGCATTTTTTCCAAAATAGAAATTCTTTTTACCATCAGCTCTACAGTTAACTTTTGGATCCTTATTAACCCAGCTCCCAGGCACATCTAAAATCCCCTCGCTCCAAAGTAATGCTACACTAAACCTGTGCTAACTGGCTCATTACAGGTTGAAGTTCCTCCAAGAGGGGACACCAAACCAGAGGAGTGCTGACATTCCCMCCTGCTTTCTCACTATCTCCACTTGTTTTCTCAGGACACTAAAGTGCCCCCCAGCTCGCAGGGGCAGGGCTACACCCATTCTTGGCTGCACCTGCAGTAGGAGGCATGGCAGGTACCCTGAAAGTTCTAGCAACATTTCAGGTGATTGCATGACTAGCATAGTCAAAGCATCTAAAATACTGCTTTCCACTCAGGCTGCTCACTGCTAGGATAAATGTATCCATACACATTCTGCAGCTGAGTATTTTCTTGGATATGTACCCAAGGAAGAAAGAGTAATGAAAATAGCAAAAGTGACATAATTAACACTAGACAACAGAGGAAAGAAKCTGATGGATCTGTGAAAGTTAGGAAGGAATWAGTCAAACTGCATTRAACACCRATACACTTCTTCTGTGCCACTCTCYGACAGATGCATTACTTACRAAAGTAGCATAAAACTTCTGCTTATTACCTTATTCACAACTGAAGCCACTAAAAAAGAATGCTCCCAACCCACAAGATCTGCAGATCTGCTTGGTTGCTTTTTAAGAGACACGTTAGCTCAAAAAAGGAGTTCCGAGGTTGAAGTCAGAGACAATCCAGCAAATTATTTTATTTAAACACTAGGCTGCTATTGATTCACAAGAAACAAGGATTATTAATCTATCTTCAGACCTCTATGGATAGAACTGTCATTTAATGTTTTGTCAAAACAGCAAAATATAAACCTAAACCAGATTCTATTAGCTACAATAGAAAATGGGATRAACATTGAACATCTCTTTATTTTTTCAATTGTTTAATCATTTTCCATAAGCAAAAATTATTCTTCATCTTTTGAATATGCACATAAAGGAAGCTTCCTGCTGTTTCACAATTGTAAAACCAAAACACAAAACAGAATTTATGGGAATTTGCAAAACAGATCTTCTAATTGTAATGGCAATTACTAGTAAACTTTGAACTAAAACAGTTCRTTAAGTAAGGGCAGAGGAGTCAGATCTTTAGAATGGAAATTAAAAGCTGCTTGAAAATGGCWTGTGGATGTTGCTTTAACGAGACTCAAGCATGTGTGCCTGAAAGGTTGTTTTAATTCCGTTAAGACTTGCATGACTTACTCTGCTAAGCAAAATGTTTTTCACAGGTTCATCCCAAACTGTCAAATCTCAAGGCCTCTAGACTCCTGAATTCCAGAAATTAGTTCACTAGTCTAAAATTTGCAATCTATCAGGAAAGAAAAAAAAAAAAAAACCTAGGAAAAGAATAAAATCTGTTACAGGAGAAAAAAAATTGAGAGTAGATATGGAGTGAGAATCTTTATATTCACATGAAGTGGAATGACTGAACACAGGGCTTCAGTGTAACTTAACTGACAAGGACTTTTAAACAGTAAAAACTACAAAATTATCCTTAAGAAGTGTTTCCACAGAATACCGAGAACTTCAAAGGGKTTTTTTTGTTAGTTATATTTGCATGAGGACAGAAAGTTTATTTTAAAAAACATGGAAAATYTCCATAATTGAGAACAGTCTCATAACAAGTGCTTGGATCACCTTGCAATAGAACAAAGACCTTCTCAGCCCGCAACCCCATAAGCAATGCCAGATTCAGAAATGCTGATTTGAGACCTTTTTTTCCACGTGATCATATGGTGGCGTAGACTAAAAAACTGAGGATGGTAAAAAAAACAAAAAAAACCAAAAAAAMCCCCAAACAACTGGTTTTATGCAGGTATGCAAGATTGTTTTGCAACCGTYCCTCAGTCCAGCTGAACATCTGTGTCCCGGGGCAGGGGACTGCCTATGCTAATGTAGTGGCACTGCTGCTGAATGCCTAACTGTTGACTCAGGGTGAAGAGTACAAACTTTTCTGAAAGCTGTATACACGTACCACTCTCTTTTGATTGCAGATGTGTCACACGAAGAGGTTAAAGGAGGGTCATCTCCTGCTTGTCTTACTGAATGCTATCACCTCTTCCAATCTGCCATTTAAACTGCTTGTGTGAGCTCTCACTAGTCCATTTAAAGCAAAATGCCCTGGATTAGTTTACAGTCTTAGCAGTAGGACTCATTTTGACTGCAAAGAGTTAGGAATTTCTTACAAATTCGAATTAGATGACAGCTCTAAAGGGATAGAAAGCTCCAGAGAAATGACAGTGAGTTGCTGGCACTGTGCTGCAAGTCCCTTTAGTCAGCATCACTGCAGGACAAAGAATCCTCTTCTGTGTACATTTCTATGTATACATCTCTAATTATACTGTTAAGGAGGGTACAGTTAGACAAGACAGACAAAACTGATACTGAAGAAGTCTGTCTTTACTTTCTTTTCCATCTCTCCCTCTCTGTTCTTGGACGTATACTCTTGTCCTCTCCCTTGCCCCATCTCTGTGATCTGATCCCTAAAGAGCTGATGTAGCTCTCTGAACTGGCAAAAGGGTTTTTCTTCTTCCTTTTTGGTTGAGCTGGTTTCCTGCTAATTCACTGAGAGGAATCAGCTCCCTGGGTTACAGCAATGATAATATATTAAACAGTACCAGGAAACACTCCAAGGCAGTGGAACTGGATTGTTTACACTGTCTACAATAAATTGTTATAATGACCCCGGTATGGTTTTGGCCCAGGTTAACTACGTTTCTTCCAATAATTCCTAGGAACAGCTGCAAAATCATTGTGGACCAGAAACCATTCCCCACAGGCAGCTTGTATATGGCCACCGAGCGTTGGAAGGTTCAAGAGTGTGACGGATGGGGAGGGTGCTGTTCCTTTCCAGCTGGTCTCAGTGCCAGAGTATGGTCCCAGGCAAATATCATTTACTAGAAAACATGTACCCCAAGGGGCAGAGGTGCCTGAAATATGGTGCAAGGGGAGGCAAGGAGTGAGCAGATGAGAATGAGAAACAAGTAGAAAAGCTGTTGAAGAGGAAACAAGACTCTTCCTCTCAGCAGCAGTAAGCTGTTACACAGGCTCAGCCTGTCTCATGTAACTGCATCCCTGTAGATTTACAGTTTTGCTTCTTAGCTGATATTAGTACCAGTTGCTGCCAACTGCAACAAATATACCAGTCAGCTGCAGAGCTAGTATGGAGGCAGTTACTACATGAAGGTGAGAAAGCCGTTTTTCTCTCCTTCCTTCCAAGGCTGTRGCATTGAGTTGTCACAAAATGACCCGTGGTTTGACATTAGAGACACAATAGCCGTGTAAACTGTGGTTAAATGCTATGTAAATGGCCATAAAAAGTGTTGAAAATTTAAAGCATCTTGGATCCACCAATCTACCCTGAAACAGGGAATAGGCGACTTGGATGTAGCATTCATCAGGAGGACCAGGCCATATGTTAGCCGTTTAAGCATTTACAATTGTGGTTTCACAATTAGTTAGATGCATAATACAGATTAAAAAAAAAAGAAACTGAGAAAGCAAAGGAATTTGCCACAGTAGCTGCCATTAACCAGACACTCAGCCTACTTGATGTATTAATGGAGTTGAATGGCTTAAGTTTATAACTGGAGGAATTCAAAGGTGAATCCTGCAAGAATCCCAAGGCCTTTCTTGCATCCATTCCCTTGCTTTTAGAATTAGAGGCAAAAAATCAAGGGAAACTGCCATCTGTTAATTGTATCAGGGTCAAAAAGAACAACACTGATTTCTGGAAAAGGGCTTTTTTTCCTAGTTGTTGCTTTTAATTTCAATTACCTCACTGATATAGTACATGGACTCTTCTCTCTCTCTCCTCAAAAACATTTCATCAGCCCAGCTGGTAGTGAAAGGTCTTAAAGTAGAGGAGTCCTAAACAAGAGTGCTGACATATATTATTTTATGCATATCTTTGGCTGTTAGATGATACAAGAAAAGATTGTGTCCTGTCTTTCTGTTGTGATATATTTATCTTCATCATCCTTCTCTGGGTGAATCTTGTTCCCACAGGTTATAACCATTCTGCTAAATAAATAATTTTCAGAGACCAACCCCTTGCTCTGATGCTAAGTGGAATCAACTGACGCACATTTGACTGCTTAGGAGCACACCCCAGCAGAACAGATCCACCTTGGAAAGTTGGCAAGATCTGTCTTGTTTTGTGCTGAGCAGGGTGCAGCCTAACAGATGCACAGTGGGGTAAAGTGCTTGAACTCACTTCTTGGCCCTCTTTTACTTAGTAGTGCAGATGTAGTCAGAACAAACATGACAGAACATCTGGAAAGAAAAGATGGGGTCAAGGAAACTTAACAAGATGAGAACTTTCCATAGCAGTTCCTCAGCTATTTGCTCAAGGAAACATTTTCCAAAGTTGCATTCTGTTGTCCAGCCTCTCAGTACTGCAATTCTGTTTGACGGTTAGGATTAGCTCAGGACTTCCTGACAGGGAAATTACCTCACAAGAACCTTGGCTTGAGCATCTGATTCTAGAATGGAAGTTTAAAAAAAATCCAGCTAAATAAATAACAAGCATTTAAACTAGGATGTTTGCATCATTTATTCAATAAAACAACAAAACCTGATATTTCTAAAGGACAACTATTTGAATTACTTCCTTCTAAGCACTCTACACACTCTGCTGATAATTTTGAAGATAAAATCTTGCCTAATGTTGCCCTTTATTGATTGTTTTATACAGTAACACATCTTTAATTGTTCTTTAATTGTTAACGTTTCCCTCCTCCATCTTTCTCACTTGAGGTCTGTGGTCATTCAGTGGAAGACAGGTAAAAAATTACACAAGAAAAAGTCAATCATGAATTAACAGGTTATAATCTTTTGGAGTTATTTTTGGTCCCATCACGAACTGTGACATCAAAACTTGGATGATTTATGTCATCCCCAAAGTCATGAGGAGGAAGTAGAAGCCAAGGGTTGATCTGCACCAGTGACACAAAGGTGCTCTAAACCTGTCATAACCAGCTGCTCCAAATAAAGGTCCATCTGCTTTGCATCAGTGATGTGATGAGAAGCAGCTGGAGGGTCTCTGTGGCTCTGCCCCTAATTATCCATAAGGGACCTATTTCCTCTTTACACTGTTATGCTGTATGAAGTTGAGTTGGCACAATTCCCACTTGTCCTAGGCACCTTTGAAGTGCTGTCAGTATTGTTCATTCTCCTCTGCAATCATTATTGTCTTTTTTTTTCCCCTGTACTTTCACCACTCTTGTTCTTTACCTCCCTTCCTCCATCCCCATCTTTCTCTTTCCTGGGGTAGGTCTCAATTCTTTCTTTCCTCCCCATCTGATTCCATATCAGTATGATAGCAACCAAACATCCATTTACTTTTATGCAGTGGGGAAACCTGTTTTCTACCACTTCTACCTCTTCTGTGTGGGTCTTTTTCAAGGGTATGAAGTATAGTCATGTAAGTCTGCACTATAACCAGCTAGCTTTTCCACAGATTTCCATAAACTTCTGTAAGCAGAATATATAATACTGTTGTCTGAGAGGGGACTCATCCAAAGAAAAGGTGATGGGGATGAAGAACTTTGGTAAGAAAATTTAACAGAGAGTTAATAAAGGGCAATGAAAAAGAGAGAAGAAAAGAAAAACAGACTTAGGTCTTTTTGACCTGACATGAGGAGCTCCAAGCCTAAACTTGACTAGCTCTCATACACCCACATGAAGCAAAAAATACTCCTTGTGAGCTCTGTGTGGTTTTCTCAGGTAGCCACAGGACTAACTGGTCTTTTTGGTGTTCTGTGTGGCTCAGGTGTGCCTCTGGTTTGCTTTTTTACAGCCTTAATGCTCTTCCAGTGAGGCATCCCAGGAAAAGACAGTCAATATGAATAGCAGAATCAAGGAGAATCTAGTCCTTCATAACTACTTTGTATTTTGCTACTTGATTTTGCCTTGTATGAGATGAGAATCCTACACACTAGTTCCAGAAGCAGTTGAGTGGCATCAGCAGCAAAGTGAGATAGGCCCTGACTTATGTCAGCTATGCAGCTTCCAAGTACCTCTGTGTGCGCAGGTTTTGTGTCCTATTGCACTCTCTTATGTTGTTAAAATTACCTCCATGGATGAACGGGACACTCATGTTTATGGTACTTTATTAAAGGATAAATTCTTTGTTTGAATAGGACTTCTGGCCAGGTGATTTACAAGTTCCCAAATATTGATTTTCCTTATTTACACTTAAAGTCACCAGATCCCTTTATATAATCAAAATCAAGTGCTATTGATATGACTTATCTATAAATAATGTTCAAAGTATCACAAGGAATTCAAATTTTACTAGAAAAAAATGTCAATACTATGCCTGAACTAATCTCAGTATATGAAGGACTCCCTTTTTTTACTGTAGAATTCTTTTCCCCTTCTCAACCCCTGACAACATATAATCTTGATCTTCACCAAAAACAGAAAAAGAAAATTGGTCAAAGTATCAGTGTTATTGCTTCCTAATGTCAGCTTCTAAAATACTGGGTTTCTTTTCTCTTTGTAGCATACTGCCAGATCCTTTGCTTGACTTGAGATTACAAGCCTTTCCTCAGTGTTATTAGAGGATTTTGTCTGCAAACTTTGTGCCAAGGGGTAGGTAATAAACTGAGAAAACTCTCACTCCACAGATCTTTAAGACACATTCAGAACTGAAATAAAATTAGACTGTCTTAGGGCTTTATATTACTGCAAGTTAAACTTAATTTGTTTTATGCTTAGCATCCTTAAGTAAAGTTTTTATTACAAATCATTGTTATATTAATGTCCAAATGAAAGCTGTTTTCAAAGCGGTCTTCCTGAAAAGTGGGATGAGTTTGCCCAGAGAAAGGGTGATGCATAGATGAAGCTCTGTTCTGAAGTAACTGTGGAGCATCTCACAAATCCTTTTACTGCAGTCTTAACTTGCTATCTATGCGGGCCATCTTCATGTTTGTATAGATTCCTACTACTGATTCACAGCCATCCTGACCTACTCACTTGAACTTTAGCGTTACTGGTCTGGGTCTCTCTGTACTCCAATTCACATAGAGGTCACTTAGGAATCATGTTCCTGCTTATTCTCCATTTAGATGCATGATCCAGGCACTGAAAGTGGGGATGGTAGTTACCTTGCGGAGAGGAACCCATCAGTATCCATTACATTGCAAAATTCAGTATTTGGGTACCATGACCACTTCCAGGGTCATGGCTTCACCAGTGCAATCTTTGTGCTGCCATAGGACAAAGGAGATGTAATTGAACTGCAAATATGATGTGATTATAATGAAAGGATGCCTATTTTGCTGCTATTTTATGGAGAAGATTCTACCTTTGCTAGTTATATTGCTAATAAACAATCAGAAATTATGGACCTCTTCCCGGATTTATCTACAAACAGATGATCTCATCATCCATAAGAATGAAGTACGAACCTTACCACAAAAACTGGGCCGTACTCATAAAATTTGCTGATGACATATGTGTGAGAGGCATCATAAATATAAGTTTTAAAATAAGTGTTTTATATGAAGAAATTAAAGATCTGGGGTACCACTGTAACAGTAATGGAATGAAACATCAAATGGAATGAAAGATTCTGCACCTAGGGATGAACAAGAACTTCTACCAATAAACTGGGCTATTACATTAGGAGACTTTACTTATCCAGCAGTGAAAAGAACAAATAAAGATGCAACTGAAACATCTTTTCCAGAACAGATAGACTGTTCAAGGTGATGGCAAAGCTTCATCTGCAGGATTCTGTATAATACTTGTAATCTCCCTGTTATGAAAGGTGAATTCAAACTGAATGATGAAAAGAACTGCAAAGATGATCATGGGAAAGGAGAGTTATTTTGTAAGAGGAACTTGGACTTGCTTTTTTGCCTTTGCAAAATGAAGGCTGAAAGGCAATACATTTGCTTTCAATTAATACAGAACAGAGGTAAACTTGGTGGGGGGAATATAAAAATTATCTATACTGAACGCCAGTGCTGGTATAAGAACAAATGCATATAACTGGACGTGAATAAACTTCTAAAGGAAAACAGAAGGAGTTTTCTGAACATTAGAGGAATTAGATATTGGAGCAGCATCTCAGGAAGAATTATATAGGCACAATAAAGTCATCTTGGTCTAAAATGAAGTTTAGTCAACTCATGAAAGGGATTACAGCATAAAAGCRCACAGCAAGAGAATAATGGAATTTTCCAGTACTGCTGTTCCACTGAACTGGTGAACTCTAAGCCAGAGCCAATCTCTAAGCTCATGTATCATCTTAGTACATAATCAGAGAATCTCCTTGGATCCCACAAAGAGGGATAATATACAATATAATCTACAAGACAGGCAATTAATGTGAGCCTAAGAGTCTGATCYGGAAAACCAAGACTCGTTCATTGACACCAACAAGGAGTTATGCAGATTTATTTGCAGAATTAGCAAAGAATTAGCAAAAGAGTGCTTACATATTGGTGAACAAAACATATTCTGTGTTATTTTATGTATTATCGTGATACTATAACACTTAAAGAGATTTTAAGTGGGAATAGAGAAAGTTGATTCCTAGATTCCCTTTCTGACAAGACTGATTTGGGTCAGGTTCCTCTCAACCAGCTCAAGAGACCTAATAGTTAGACTGAACTCCCTTATAATTCATTAGAGAGAAACCGCATGAGAGCAATTAATCATATCCTAAACCAAACATCTAAGATAGATCAAATGGATCATTTTAAAGGTGCTTATTTCCCACATCTACTGAAAAAAAAAAAGTTCATGGTGACTAGTTCATGGTTGAACACCCAATGCCAGTGAAATGAATTCCACACTTCCAGTTTTCCATTAGTTTTCATTAAGAGCTGAATGAGGATCTCTCCTTCTGGACGTCTTGTCATGGGCTTTCACATAACTCATATCTTTAATTTATTCTTCAGCAGAGAATGCCAAAAGTTGTGGCTGATACAAATGGTTAAGTGATATTTCAAAGGACAAAGCCATTTGCACGGATCTGGACAGCACTTGAATCTGAATAAGCTTGTAAAATTGCAGATGCTAGTAATCCTGGTCATTTAGATTATTTTCTATGTTTATAGAGAGTTTTCAAACCTCATATACCCCCAAGGTTAAGTATTATAAATGTATTATTAGGATTTTTTCACCTTGGAGACTTCTAAGAATAGCAGCTGGTTGCCAAACTAGAAGGAGAACTATTCTCTTCTGGTACGTTTATTTCTACCAGTTGTTATTCCTCCATCCATGTTTACATTTCAAATGACTGATCAGATATTAAGTGCAGGAAATAACTTTCCATGCCTGACGGTATCCTCTCTCCATAACACGAACAGCAGCAGATTCTAACCAGGACTTGGCTGCTTTCACAGGCTTCGTGTCACTCCTAATTATGCCGCTCAACCAACTGGCAACTCAGGCAAAAACAATGTAAGAGAAAGGAAAGACAGGAAAAGAGCCTGACAGCTCTCAAAGCAAATAGTGTCCAGTTCCTTTCTTGTTTCAGACTTCCAGAAATGTTTTTCCTACAATCTTTAAACAAGCAGATAATGCCTTGGTCTCCACTTCTTAGCAGAAGTCATTCATTGACCTTATTTGCTTCATATGTTGACAGTGTTACCACACAGACCAAAGCACTGATCCTACTTCAGGAACCCAGACTCTGTCCCCTCTGAAGCAATTCGAAGGATTTCTCTGAAAGTCAAATGCTGCCGGAAGCAGAGCGTGTGAACAAGCTTATTAAGTATTGCAAATCCTGTACAATAAAAACAATGTTCTTAAAAATGGCATTATGTTTGCCTTTTCATGACTTTAATTTTCTGATGCACCATGTTGACTTATTTGGGTGGGTTTCACTACGCTGTGTACAACACACTTCAATGAAAGCTAGGGGTCATAGCTTTCGTTTTCCTGCGGGACCACACAATTCACATGGCCATTAGAACCACTGTGCCAAAGGAAATTCATATTGAGGGCTTCAATTGGTACTGCAAGAATATTCTCGTTTACTAGACTGTACCTAACTATAAGGAAAAATAAAATAATCTGGATGGACCTAGAGAAACTTATAGGCTAGGTAACACCTATTCATAAGACATAGTTAAAAGATCTGAAGAATAGCTAAGCCTTTGTCTTTAAGGGCAACTGAATAAGTTTATTAAAGCAGTCTCCTCAGTTTTTTCTCTCTTTCCCTTTTGTCTTCCTTCCACAGGCATGTAGATGTATAGTGCTGTTTTTCAACATGACTCGATATATATATATATTTAACAGTGGTCTCAGACAGATAAGGAAAATGTTGATTTTTCACCTTTCAAACAAAAATTACTTAAAATTCAGACCTTTACAAGCCTCAAGTCTATTTTCCCCTATAAAGATAGAAGCTATCTAACCATGCTTTCAGTTGCATTTCCTCTGCTAGCTGGCATTACAATGTTTAAAAACAGGCTGGTGATAGTTTGTAGGTTCGGAGCTCTTTCCTGTACTCCAGTAATGTGTACAATTTCCTCCTTGTCACTAGAAGCTCAGTGGAAATTTTCTAACACCATATATTGAGGATGACAAAGGATACAAAATCTGTATGTGGAACACTGARAACCTTGTAGAGGTAGCATCATCCACATCTGTGCCTCCAGCACTGGGGATGAGCTAATATATACATATCACTGCATTCAGCAGGTATTTGGAAGGTCAGCAGCTGCTAGGCTTTAAACAGTTCTTCCACAATTGTTGGAAGGTTTTCCTTCTTTTTTCTTTCCTTTTCCCTTTTCCTTGGTCTTGGTCTGTTAAAGCCAGACTGGAATTAGTGCCAATATTTTGACACTGTCCACATTTTCTGAAAATGCATAGGACTATTTCTTTTTCACCTACATTTTTTATCCARGCTGCTGTCTAGACTATTTTTACATTATTTATGCACTTGTATAGTAGTAAGGACTTCATTTTGGTCAACTTCTTCTCTTCCTAATTATATGAAGCACACTGTTTTTAATAGAAACACTCTAATTCKCTCTGTGAGGAGACATACATACACATGCTTAGAGAATTCTGAATAATGATTTTGTTTTAGTACTGCTACTGGAGGATCAGATTTACCTGGGGACAGACAGGAAGAATGGTAATAGCCATGCTTCTGCTGGTAGCAGTAAGCAGCAGTGMAGCATGTGGCAGATGCACTGTCAGGAGCCTGTGACAGAGACATGACTTGTCATTGCTGTTAATGCATTAGCATGGAGAGTCCACACTGGAATTTAGGGTGCACTGTAGAAATACATAGCAATAGACTTGACACCCCCTGAAGAATCCATAGTCCAAATCCCTGATTTTTCAATAATCAGATAATATAATTTCTGATAAACTGTGAAATAAATTCCCCTCACTCTGAGTCATTAGCAACCRAAGCAAGCTTGAGACCCTCAGGGGACAAAGAAGGTTAACATGAAAAGCATGTAGGAAATATGTCAATGTTGTGAAAGCAAGGCACTCACAGCATAGAGAATTTATTTTCCAAACATTTTCTTTTCATTAATYTATTTTCAAAACAATTTCCAAGCTAATCTGGTTGAAGTTCTTTGAAGGTACATCAGTGGTCCAGTTCACTTTTCAGAAYTTCCTATGTTTAGCACCATTCTGCCATTCACAACTGTCTATTCCAAAGGATGCCAATCGTTTTACTTACAACACAATCCACACAAATTCAGTGTATCTTTGAACATTTGCTCCTAAAATAAATCAACTGAAAGCAATGAATGCACTGCACTGCGGCCATCGAAAGAAAGATGGGCGTTGTATTAAGGAATCTTAGTGATTTCTTGAACTATCCTTATCTTGGTAAACTTCACACTAAATCTTTGTCGAATCCAACCKTCATAAATATTTGGATAGCTAGGATGTTACTATTAAATTCAGACAAGGTGTTTAGTTACAAGTAGTAATAACATTTTAATACTTATGCTGTCAAGCATTTCTAATGCTGCTGAGCTGTTCAAAAAGACATGCAACAAAAGTTGCTTCAAATTGCTTTATAAAGCTAATCTGCTGTTAAGCATCACAGGCAAAGCCTGCATTACACTCGCATTTCAAATTGTTTATATTTGATTGTATTCCATTATCTCTAAATGAGGTGAGTTCCTTTAGGGTCATGATCTGTTTCTTGTTATTAGTTGGCGTGTTCTACTGTGTATACAAGATAAAGTGTATTTGATATTCTGTCTTTTTGTTTAAATTTACTGAGGTTGAAAGATAAGTGAAAGTGATTTTTCTTCCAAGGGCTATCATATCAAATACTTYGAGAAATCATTAACATTCCTTAATGTTTTCTTTACGTAGTATTCACATCTCAAGAAATACAGATTTTGGATGCCACATAGAGATTCCTGCTGATTCAGTGTTTAACATTTAGAGTGCCTGCAGATATAGGCTCTAAGGAGAGATGTGCAAAAAAGATTTTTTTTTTCTACTGCAGAGAATCATCATCACTCCTTTATCATCATTTTATCCTCACTGTAGAAGCAAATGCCTTTGCATAAGGTAATACGACTGGTGGAAACCAGCCTTTGCACACCTTGTCACACCAGATGTGCATCCCATCCTCTTCCACTGTGCTGGCCCAAATGATTAAATAAGCATTTGGCAGCTGGATAAGGAAGCTTGTCTGGTTGAAAACTAACCCAGAGCCAGATCAGGATGCTATCAAACTGTCCATGAAGTTGCACAGTTGCTGGCACAGAAGAATGATAGTATGTGGCCAGTGTTAAGGGAAAGGCAGTGCTATTCATCATAGCTACAGTGGRGACATGTATTAACCTAAACTGATTGTTAAATTACACCCTATAGTCACCTGTTTGGAGGCAGCAGAGACATTAACCATTTAACATTAAAATACCACAGCTGTAATACAAGAGGGGATTTAAGGCCTCAATAAGCATGTAATCGTTATAATGCAGCTAGTGACTGCTCTAACACTGTTTTTTCTGATGAAATACTAACAATTACTATCTGCAAGATTGCAGCAGTACCTGCAACTGACCAAGCTAGACAGTACCTTGTGCTCATGCCACGATACCCTAAGTGTATGTTCAAAACCACTCTGACAGTAGCCCTGAGAAATGTGACTACAGCATTCCCCAGCTTCTAATCACACAGGAGCTGTGCCCCAAAGGTCTGCAGCCCCATTATTCCGGCATCTTGCTGCTCAGCACAATCCACAGCTCTAATGTTTGCCTAGGTTGCCTGTACAGCACAAGATGATTTTCCAGAGAAGCCAGCAACCTAAGCTATCATGTTGGCCAGCACTGAATACTGGRATGAAAGGCAAAACTTAGATTCTGCAACTCTTATTAAGTTAAACAATGACTTGTGTTTGGGATTTTCTGTTGCGAAGCCCTTCCAAGACCTATGCTTCATATGGCCTTCTCTTACACATCTATTTAGCAGTTTAGAAAGCATTTATGTTGCCTTCTCCAATTCTCCCAAAMGCCTAATATTCACTAGATATGTGAAGAAATACAAATGAAATTGTCTTTTTTGCTTCCTTCCAGCTCTGATTTCTCRCAGGAAAGGTCGACCACGGTGTTGCCAGAGAGCCAGGATCGAGGTTTTCTCAGTCTCACCTATTGAACATATTCCACTTTGTAAAAACTGTCTCATTGGAGTAGGCACTCTTAAGCAGGTCATCCCACTGCCAGTTGAGTTTCCCCATCACTAGGTTCCAGAGTCTTTCTCAGTGTTTCTTTGGCCCAATGCATGTTTAATATTGCCATGTAATGAAAAACAGTTTCAGCAGAAGAGTTAAAGAGACCCTGTTTCTCCCCCACCCATCAGCACTCAAAAGCCTGGTGTTTTTATCCACAAATTTTAGAGATACAGTCTCCAGGTCGACTCATGCTCATGCAGAAGCTGTAAGGAACAGCACCTCTTAMAGCTCAGGTAAATAGTCCAATGAGCCAGTTATTGAGTTATTAAGAGAATGAAGACCCGATATTTTTGCACAAACTGGTTTCTGCACTAAACATGGTGTAGAATACGAGCAGCTAGCAGATGAGACCTACCCATCAAAGACAGCTGTAGGACACACACTCTGGGTATGCCCTGGGACACAAGGATGAGCTGTGTGCCCAGATGCCTAGCACTCCCAAGACAAAGACACTCCAGCAAGCTCAGAATGGCACGTTTATAACAGGCATCTGGAGAGTGAAGTAACTGCAGAGATGTGGAAATTGAGAATCTTGAACCTGAAATAGCTGTAGGGGCTGAATCCTCTTGTGGATCTAGGTTTTTGCATTATAGTGCAATTAGCCTACTAGGTACTAGGGGTTTTTTGCATTCCAGTTGGAGTGGTTTTCTTTTTAGAGGTGCGACTTACCACATTGGTACCCTTCACTTCAGAATTTCACTGGAGGTTTTCTTTCTGCTTCCATCTCACATCTGTTCAGAAACATCTTTTAGAGGAACTCCAGAGAAACGGATATCTGTTGAATTTTTAACCTTAGTTCCTTTTGGCAAATTTCTTCCTAACTTCCTTGGGAAACACAATATCCTCACGGATGAACTCCCTGTTCACAAAAAGCACTTTAATAAATTATGTGGCCTGATGACCTACTGGCTTATTTGGGAGACAGAGTAGACTTAACAAAACCTATAAATGACAGACTTACTTAAAAAAAGCAATTGGGTAAGGATGTATAGATAACCTATTACATGGAGCTGGACATTCTTAACACTTAATAACTGAGCAGTAACCTTCCAATATACCAGCTATGTGGCTTTTCCTACTGCCAGAAGTATCAGTTGTYACCAGTGGAGGGAGAGGTGTGTATCAAATCCCAGTTCTTCTGCCACTTATATCCATTTTACATAGCATAATTTCTCTGGCTTCTACGTTAATAGCAGGATAAGTGACAATGGAATCAATTCCAAAACCCAACTTTTACTGAATCTGCGAAAAATACCATGAAAATTCTATGTTATTTAGTTGTAAGGAAATTAGTCATTCCCACCATATAAAGCCTTACAGATTTTTTTTTTTTTTCCAGAAGAAAGTAAGTGGGTCTTGTAAAGACATTAGTCTTCTGTCCAGTGTACCCCTTTGCAATTGAGTGGTCATGATTTTTTGGGGGACTTGCTACCCCTTAAACRAAGCTGAAACATGAATTTTTGTACCTTTCTGTACACACAGTTTAACACACAAAAATACACATCCCAAAGAATAGCCCTTATACCAAACCATAATAATCCCTATTTTACAAATGAACTAAAATATAAAGAGATTTAACATGGAAATATCACGCTTCAAGTTTAGGAACATAAATAAAAGGAACACTTGTAAATCAGAAGTAGTCAGTCCAAGCTGCTCAACTCAGCGAGCAGAAACAGGCAATTCCAGGCTGCAATTCAATTATTTTGTGGTACATTAGGAGAAAAAAACCCAATGCTAAGAGCTAAGGACATAGTTAAAATTAGTTCAGAACCAGAGTTCTTTGCTCTCCATCTGGAAAATTAGATTCTCTCTCATGCTATTCCATGTTGTATTCAGGATACAGGTGGAGATCAATGGAGATAGTCTAAAAGTATACCTRGCCAGAGAAAATTCAAGTTATGGGGAAGGAAACCTTTCCCTCCCTTAGCCACTTTCCTTTTCTACCTACACTTGTAGATATAATGAAAGAGCTAAACATTTTTCTTACTTTTTTCATATTTCATCTTTTTCTTTTAATGAAAGTTAAAATTACCTACTAGTCCCCACAGCATTTTTGCCTTTTCAGAACTGAGGCCCCTGGTTAAAATTGTCCCTGCTTCCAAGAGGAGCAAACAATCATTTCAAAGCAAGCTGCCAACATACAAATAACAGCTAGTGCAAATGAATCTCACAAATCTTCTGATGCAGTGACATATGTTCCAGTGTTCTACGTTTTTATGAGACAAAATGTAACTAAAGGCTATAGAAATGGCACAAAGAATTGTTGAAATAGGAGTTTTCACAAAAGTATTTTGCCTTCAAAAAGGACACAAATCTTTATAAAGAAATAAAAATTGGAATATAATTTTAATCTACTCAGCTAGTTTTGGCAGCTGAATTGTGAGAACAACGCTTCAGGCAGATGTTCAGCGGAGGTTTCCAGCTGCTAGCAGAAATTATGTCAGAGCATTGCATAATTCCCTGTGTTTGTAAATGGTTGGAATAAACAGTCACAACTTTAGGTCAGTTATTAGTATCCAAATTCCTTCCAAAGCTTCTGTGTTATGAACTGAGCAGCACTGTGTATCTTATAGCTCATCTTAGTGACCTTACAAGCATGTGGGTTTTGGACATCTGTTTTATTTAGAACTGCTTGTCTTAACAGTGTGTATAGTGGGAGACTGTACAGGTAGCAAATTAACCCATTACTTTTGTCTATCCATGATACACCAAAATTATCTTCTTAAGGCCTGATCCTGAAATTCTCACATCACCCAAAGGCTAAGCTGCAGCATCAGACTTACAGATCTGTTTCTGCACAAAGTTTCATGGTTCAGAAGCTGCTTCATAAGATAATTTCCTAAGAGCAGAATGGGTGAGCCATTTAACTGTGGCATGTTTTTCCATAGCCTCTGCTGTCCTTGAAATTTAAAGCCAGAAAGCCAAATTATAGTGTGTGGACAGCATCCCCTACACCTTATCTCTCTTCCATAACCCTTCAAAATCTTCTTTATTTCTCCATAATCCTAGAGAATACCATTAGATGCGAACACGTGCGAGAATTGGACAGTACRTCTGCCTTTGAATCTGTAACAAAACATTTGCCATACTATATTACAAAGGAAATGTGCTGACTCGAATGGAGAACCATGTATTTGATGAGATACATGCATYTGATGAGATAATCTCTGTTTCTGATACACTAAAAGTGGCAAACCCTCCTCTAGCCAGGTGGCTCAGTCGCATTGCTGTGAGTCTAAGAGTAAAGAATCAGAAGACAATACCCATCGCACCAGCCAGAATTTTCATGCTGTGAAAGGAACTCATCTATTTCAGATTATTTGGAAGTCAATGGGAAGTTGCTGACTCTACAGCCAGAGCACTTAGAGCTCCCTTAAGAAGTGCAAAGACATTTTTGTTTACTGACTCTCCCTAATCTTCCCACATGGAAACTTATAGAACAAAAGAGCATTGTAAAGGCAAAGATCAGGAGGCTGCATTCATTCATGCACTTTTTCCATTTGTAGCTTAGTCACCAGCCTTCATGTAGATATTAAACTACGTATGAGAAAGGACTATTTCATCATGGATTTTAAACATATCTGCACTGAACTGTAAATCAGAACAAGTTACTGTGGGAGAAACAGAATGAGAGATCATTTTTCCAGGCTGGTAACAAATAGGAAAAACAAAATAAGTGGAAAAAGGGACAAGGTGGGAAAAGTCTACCTGATCAGATATTCAGAAATAATTTAATCATAAAAATGTTAATGCATATATGTGTATTTGTATATATACTATAGTAATCACTAAGCTTGATGGATTTTTTGCAGTGCAGAAGGCAATAATTTCTGAGAACTGAAAGATAAAAGACAAAGGAAATGTTTCTATTTGCACACTCCCCTAAATAAAATATATTTTCCTAGCAATTAATGCTCACTAATCAAAGTCTAGATCAAAACTAAAAAGTCCATCTATTCTATAATAACTTCATTAAATGACACTTTGACATACTCTTTAAATATCACATAAGACCCCAAAAGGCACAGCAGACTTTCTGGTGTACAGTTCACAACAGTCTCAAGGACTTCTYTGCCTGCCAGGTCTGAGAGCAATTCTAAAAGGGATTGGTTCCTGTTAGATGTTTATCCGTAGCATATCCATGAACTGAATTCATTGCAACAAAAAGGAAATGATAACCTATCGTCATTCTTCCAGGCCATGATACTGGGGCAGAGACCTCTCCCGTGACTTCTTGTCCTCAGATCAGCTTACTGAATCAATCATTCTTTGAAGACAATGAGGGAGCTTTCTCTGAGGAAGAAGCCACAAACCTCAAACAAGTTGCTCATGGGTGGATCATGGGAAACAAGTTGTGAAGTTATATTTATCTCTACCTACATTTCAACTATAGCTTCTCTGTTGACAAGTTTAAAAAGTTTTACAATACATATTGATAAGTATGGGTCAAATGTTAGATGATAAAGGAAACCTGGAGAAGAGAGAGGAAAGACTTGCTAAAATTGAAGGCTGCTAATATCCTTTCTTGATAAGGATTTCAAACTATTTTGGGAATAGAGTTCTTGATTTTCTACTCCTTCAAAAACCAGCAGCATGAGTCTTCAAGGACAAAATTAATTTTAAATTGAGACGTCACCCTGTGTATCAAATCTTCTCTGAATTAATGAAATCACTAATTAATTTGAAATCAATGTTAAACTCAGGCTTCACCATGTGTATCACATCTTCTCTGAACTAATGAAATCACYGATTTTTCCTAGAGGTTTTCAAATATATGGACCTGAATTATAGCTCATTTTGGATTTGAATTACAGCATATATAAAGGGGACAACTTCAAAATTTTTTCATCCATGTCAGAAAAATAGAAAACACTCATTATCACACAGAGTAATGAAAAAGAGCAGTCAAACTTTTCCTTGTTTGAGGTAAACATTGTCTTAATGTGCAGAATGCGCATTTCTGTCCCTGTTTACTTATAAAAGAAGTTGTAACATTTTGGTTTGCGCCTGCACCTAGTTAAATCAATTCCATTGACTTCACTGTTGCAGGACCAGATACTTATTGGAGATGACCAAAGAAGTGCATACTGAAATCAGAAGTTTTCTGAAAAGTAGGCATCTGCAGTTCTGTTGTAAAGGTCTTGGTAACTACCCATACAGGGGACAGCAATAAATGGGGCAGATCACCTGGCATAAGGTAGAGATACCTGAAAAAATGAGGTAGGGCAGCCTTTGGTTGTAAAAGTGAAAGGAAGCCCCAGGGTCATGCCTTCTGCAAGGTCTATAAAAGGGCCCCTACTTAGGTTATTATGCCAGTGAGAAGATGGAAAAAAGAATAGTCCCCTTATGGAAATCTTACGGAAATCCCTTTTTCCTGCTTCTTACTTTACCTATTAAAGCCTATTAAATCCTGTTTTTTCATTMTTGTTTTCAACGTGCTAAAAATAGGAATATAAATGGCTCCATAATTTCTGACATAAATATTTGGTCTGAAATTTCCTGATTTGCCTAAGAAATTATTGATGTTTCAACCACCCTGATACTCTGGCAACAATATTGTTGGGGGAAGAAAGCATAAAAGTCCCAGATAATAGCCCAGGGCTTAGCAATTCGTCGGTTAGATTTTCTGCTTCTTCACAAGCATCCAGTGTGACATCAGACCATCATTTAGGCATATATTTTCACTAGTGTTTGGGCACCTAATTTCCTGTGACTGAAACTGAAAAGCCATATCCAAAGAAAAAGCTAGGCACTAGAACTCACAGCTGAATGCATGGTGCCAAGTGCTTGTCCTGCCTAGGAAAAGGTTAGGCTCTCAGGCTGGGTTTGTTCTAAATTAACCAGTTGAAAACACCAAAGTAGATGTGTATCAGAAGTCTCTTTCTTCCAGATACAGAGTCATGCCTGAGTTAGTGTAGAGATCACCACGAAGCTGGGCTTCACAGCCTGGAARTGGTTCCTTGTGCTTAGATTCTGTATTTCTCCTTTTAGGCATGAGGGACTAGGTGACTTTTTTCACTGAAAGAATGGCAGACTTTTATATGAAACTTTGGTGCCTGTGGTATTCACCAGGAAGAAGGAAATGGAGGTACATATCTTGGAGAGGAAATAATTCATACCTCCTTCTCTTGCTTCCAAATGTTATGGCGTGGGAGGCTACAGAATAATTTGAATGGAGGGTCCCCTTCTTCCTGTACACCTGGAGTGATTTTCTCAATCAAGAGTGATTTTCTCAATCAGAATACCAGGTACTTGGGTCTGTGAGGAGAGTAAGCACATCACAGATGTTACTAGAAGTAGGGTTAGTTTCACCTAACTTAAGACATCTATGGTATAGATAGCTACAGCAGAGCTTGTCACCTTAGGCTTCTTTAAAGACAGTGAGAGAACTACACAGGTGTGATTCACCTGGCCTGTTTTAGGCAGCACTGTAGATATCTGCATTTGGTCRCATGCATCCCATCCACGTTGTCCTTCTCCTCTGTAGCCAAAGATGCAGGCTGGACACCAAAATAAGGTCTCTAATGACATGATCCCCGGGTCCGTTTGAAAATACCACTTCAATATATAGTGTAGGCTGCTAATGMTACTCTCGGGAGTGTAAATTGTACAGGAAATACTTTATCATTGATATTTTCATTAGTTTTCTACATCCAGTGCATTCTGATAGTGAACAGGTTTTTAAAAGCAGTCACTAAGAAGGATGGTGAAACATAACCCGGTACAAAATTACAGGTGTAGGCAACCTAACGACAACATATTAAACATCTTGTAGGACAAAATGTTTACAAAAACTTCTGTTCATAGTTCACTTCTTATAAACAGACGTTTACTAAAGCTGACACGGTTGTGTCAATCTTTTCATTTATGAGTTGATGGTGAAAGTTGCAGGTCCAGCAGAACAACTGCAAGTAGCATAAATAAGACAGTTTTACATATTTGAGGTAGAGCAGAATAATTCAGATATTTTTTGAAAACGTGAAATATATATATGTAAGTATATGGTATCTTATATTGGCAAGTTCCTTTGAATTTCTCACCTTTCTCTGGGTAAAGAAACTTGAAGAAGTACTCATAGAAAAAATGCTTTAAAGAGCTTTTAGTCTAGGCCAGTGTAGACAGCTGTAGAGGGTAATGCAATTACCATGATTAAAAATAATGCATAAAACCTATGTGTTTATGCATAATGCATAATGCATAAAACCTAGCATAATTCTAAAACAGTGTTAAACTAACTACATGGAATACTTTTACTTTATCTATATTTTTACCCATGCAAAATATGTTGACTAAAAATTGAAATTTCCAGAGAATTTGATTGGCTGACTGATTAGCTTATTATGGTGAAACTTYGCAAAAACAGATTTATTTTGCTTGAGGGTAAATGTATAAGGTAGGATTCCCCACAGAAGTGATACAATTCAAAATCTTTTCATTCTCCAAGAATCAGGAAAGCTTTTAATATTAATCCCCCAAAAAGGAAAACAGAGAAAGAACAAACCTGCCCGAGCAGGTTGTGTGGTTATGACAGGATCTCCAGGAAACTTTCAAGGGACTTTGTTTTTCTTTTTGATTTTGTGTTTCAGGCATTTAGATAATTGGGCAGCAGTACAAAATTCTAAGGTAGATATTTACTTTAGATCAGTTATTATGTTTGTTTTCTTCTCTTTGACATTATATCAACATTTCATGTTATTTTTGACACCTCTTTACCTAGTACAGACTATTACATTTAAAGKCAAGCTTCTTTTATAGGTAGGAAAAAGAATAGCTTCCTTTTGAAAAGTACTTGTGGAAACACACGTAAGGTAACTATTGTCTTGTCTACAGTAATAACTTCCCAGAGAAATGTTGACTTGCTGATGGTGATTTACTCAGTRTTATTTATCTGTGATAATAACTCAGGTAGTTCTGGCTTGCACGTCTATAAATAGTACATTTAAAATTGAACACATCTGCTTACAGTTCTTTCTTCATCCTATTGAAGTGACATTTTCACAAGCACTGTCGTTCTCTTTTGATGTGATGTTAGATGTTGGTGTGCTTGCCCAGCCATGTCTTAATTACTTTAAATGACAAGTTGTGTTTTGAGTCTTAGTAAAATCTTGACCTTGGAGTGCAGCTGGGTGTTCTACTAAGTAGAAACGTGGGAAATTGTGGAACAATATTGCAGAGCTGAAGAAGCGTGGGTGTTCAAGATGAAAGCAGGTGTTTCCTTTTGGTGGTCCAATTTTCCATATGAGAAACTGMAGTCCACCCAACAAAAAAACTCCTCACACACCTCTCTCACTTTATGGCACCGCACAAAATCTAATGCTTGAAAAGCAAAACGTGAAAATTAAAAAAAAAATAAGGAGGTATTATCACATGCCAGCAGAAGCCAGAGAATTAGAATACAAATTGTGTCTCTCATTAGACTGCCTTCTTATATCCAGGCTTCGAAAGAGGTGGATTATAGCACCTTTTCTACAACAGTTCAAGAAAGGAAACAAATCAGGTAGGCATTGAGCTTCAGGTATAAAAATAGACTAGAACAGTCAACAACTACTACAAGCAGTATTTTCGGTACTGTTAAGGGGTGAATAGTCTGAAGGAATGGGCTATGTGACAGAATGATAAACTGCTTTTTTTTTTAGCACTCAAACTCATCCTTCATTTTGCTGCAACTGCTTTCTTCCCATGCCAATATTCCTGAATTTCATTGCTATAATTAATTTAGTGCTCATGAAAATTGCCAAGATGAGGGTTTAGTAGATAGACATCTTCCAGACAGCAAACAGTAAAGAGGGGGCATAATTTCATACCATCCTCTACTAATGTGCAATCCTGAAAAATAGAAATAAACCTGAGATCTTTGTTAAATTTTCTGTGTAACTCCAGACATGGTGAATAAATGTGTCATATACTAACAACAGTAATATCAGGCTTTACAGACAATGATCATTACTTCCTTAACAGGATTGCTTTAAGAAATACTACACAGTAAGAATATTTTTCAGTAATAATACTGAAAAGCCAATACCAGGATGCTCACCTGGGCAGGATGGTGATTATAATTCAAGGGTGTAGGAACACCTTGAATATTTATTTCAGAGGGAGATGAACTTCCAATGTAAACTATTAGCACCTCTGAATAATTTAATCA
Organism: Oceanodroma leucorhoa; assembly: GCA_030449065.1. Lineage (NCBI taxonomy): Eukaryota > Metazoa > Chordata > Aves > Procellariiformes > Oceanodroma > Oceanodroma leucorhoa. Next base: position 20,154,687 of record JASVER010000002.1, read on the forward strand.
AATAACTGCATGATTTCTATGCCACAACCATACACATGTTCATAGTAATGTCAAGTACCATTGAATAGATACACAATCAAAACCAAGAAACAATAAGAATACAGAAAGCCTCCTCCACGCCAGGAGCACATGCATCAGGTCTAATCCTCCGTATATTCATAGAGTACTAATACATATCTCAGTTTTAGATCATCTTTTCATGATTTAACAAAGGAAATTGCAAAGTCCTGCACCTGGGGAGGAATAATAATGGGAATAACTCATGCACCAGTACAGGCAGGGGGCTGACTGGCTAGAAACCAGCTCTGTAGAGAAGGACCAGAGGCCCCAGTGGACACCAAGTTGAACACAAGCCAGCGATGCGCCCTTGCAGCAAAGAAGGCAGACAGCATCTTGRGCTGCATTAGTAGGAGTGTCACCAGCTGGTTGAGGGAACCAGCTTCCCCTCTGTTCAGCACTTACAACATCACATCTGGAGTGCTGTATCCTGCTTGGGATTCCCCAGTATAAAAAGAAATAAACTGATACACTGGTGAGTCCAGCAGAAGGCCACCAAGAGGCTCAGGGGACGGGACCACATGACACATGAGGAGATCCTGAGGGAACTGGGATTGTCCAGTCTTAAGAAGAGAAGACCAAGGACAGATCTAATTGCTGTCTTCAACTACTTGATAGGAGGGTATACAGAACACAGAGACTGACTTTTCTTAAATGTGCACAGTGATAAGACACAATGGACACAAGTTGGGACAAAGAGAATTCTCAAAAAATTATAGAAAACCTTTTTTACTATGAGCATGGTCACTATAGCAGGTTCCCCAGAGTGGCTGTGGACTCTCCACCCCTGCAGATATTCAAAACTTGACTGGACACAGCCCTCAGCAACCTGGTCTAGTTGGTCTGCTTTAAGTGGGTGGTTGGACTAGATTGCCTTCCAGAGGTCCTTTCCAACCTGAAATATTCTGTGATTTTACTCAGTTTTCAAACTCCTTAAAATTTATTCTAGATTGTTTCTGTTCTCTTTCAAAGGCTCTGAGATGATATTTGAGAACCATTTTCAAACTCATGCTTTATTTTGTTTTGTTCTCTTAGGACACTTAAAACCTTTCTCAAAGTTTGTTTACCTATTCTAAGAGAGGTTAAGGGAAAGGATTTCAGAGGAAACCGCTGTTCAAGTGTACATAATAGAGTAAATTTGCCCATCTTTTCATACAAGGTGCTTTCATCTTCTATACTTAAAGGAAAACTATATTGTATATCATTGACTCTAATCATCCATATTGAGACTACTGAAGGGAAATGATCCAGCTCAAATGTAGAATGTTTCGTTTGTTATCTCCTACAATACATCACATTTTGTTTTCCTTTTAGTTCTTGTGAAAGATAGTAAATCTGTCCAACTGAAGAGAACTTTACAATCACTTACTAAACCGTAGATTTCAACAGGTAAGTAAGAAAGACTTTCAGTTTGTAGAAGAACAGATTTGGGCAGATGTAGGAGATTTTCTTCAGATCACACTACAAAGGTCTAATCATGGAATAATCATGTGACCAATGATTACTGTCAAGAATATTGGTTTACATTTAAAGCTTTAAAAGTAGGATCACAAATGTAGGAATACAGTCTGATTTCAGGCATATAGCTAAGGGACTATAGTGAGAAGTTTTACTTTAGGCTAACTCTAGAAGAAAAAAGATATTCCAGAAAACAATTAAGGTCTTAGATGATTCAAGAGAGACTCATCTCACTTAATTTTGACCATCTGAAACTGACCTGCCTTAACAAAGGTATTTGTCTAGTCTCCATCTAATATAAATAGAAAGAGACAGTTCCCTCTAGAAGATGATTTATCCCACTTGTTTTAGGATGGGAGTGTTGTCCTGTGGGGCAGCCTAATTCTTTTCACTGGCTATATCTCAAGCGCATGCCTGAGGCTGAAGAAGATTAATTTGGGCTTTTGTGAATGAAGATAAAGGAAAAAAAATCTATACTCCTTCATTATAATCACTTTGCAAAATATTGAGGTACAGACCACTAGGTAAGTGGTTTTGGGCTAGAGGCTGTTATTGTTTGTGCATAAGGAGAAATAGACCAAAAAAAGTCTGAAGTCATAGTGAAAAAACAGTCTATGTGTACTCATATTATTAATTTAATTCCCTCTCATGCAAATTTTTAATGTCAGAGGACTATTTTGTTGTCAGCAATTAGTTTTGGACCCCAAACCCTTTATCTCTTATAATATTTGGAAGAATGTGTGCCTTTAAATTACCCAAAGGATAATTTCATTATGTTTTCAATATGATCTCATTGAAAGACTTCTCACAAGGAAAATATATTTTTGCATATTATATTGAGAAAAGTAGGAATACAATTAAATCCAAATCTTCACCAATATATTGAATACTTGAGATAGTTCTCTAAATATGCAGTACTTCAACAGTGGACATTTTTTCTAATAGCTTCTTTTGAAATAAAAAATATTAAAATGTGCGATTGTCAATGTGCAAAATTCATTTGGTTCTTTTATTGGCCAAAACATGCAAAATACATTTCCTTTACAATTTTACTAGTTATATAGTCTGCTGTTGGATTTATCTTACCTATCATTTACATATTAAGTTAAAATCTGTCCCATGTTTTCTGCTGTGCCAAACAACACCTTTCATATTAAGCTTATTATCACTTCTGAAACTCTTTATCAAATAGTAGGGTTGAAGGGTATATTTAGCTGAAGAGTAACTTACAATGATCTTCTAATACACAGAGCAATTGTGACTGAGCTATTCATCTCTGGYGAAGGATTAAATATGTCCCCATTTCTAACTTCATACGTTCAAATACTATGTTAAACTGGGGCCTTAATCTTCCATTAAAAGAAATATTTAAAACATGATATAGGGTAATTTTTTTTTTTTTACATGTTCTTCACACTGGTCATTGAAAACACCAGAGAATTGKTTTTAGCACCTTCTTCATTGCCTCATGCTTACTTCATATACAGGGAAATGATTGACCTCACATTGTTTCAGGGATTAGAGACTTACTGTGTAGCCTGCAACCTGTTCACACAGAAATACCCGCAATCTGAGCAAAATTATTAGAGGACTGCTTGGGGGAAAATTCCTCAGCCAATGATAAATAACCTCAACAAAGAGGTTTCTTCTCCTATTCTGTCTCCATTTGCACAGGGCTTGACCATGAATAACAGCTTTATGAATCTCATAACTATTTTTCAGTAGAAGAGAGATAGCTTCTTTACTGTGTGTAACATCATTAAATCCTAATGGTACAGAGAGCTGATTAGGAATGGAAAATCTGGCTAAGGATACTGGGTGAAAACCCTACTCCAGGAAAGTTGTTCTGGAACCTTTAGAGCTTGATACCGAAAAACAAATTCTAGGTCTCATTTGAAATGTCATAATGGCAACACAAAAAAAAAAAAAAAAAAGATGTATAAATTAGGCATTCCAACGAACAAAACTATCCAAGCTGCAGGATCTATTTTTAAGACCTCATTCAAAGCAGCTACACATAAAAAACTCCAGAAAGCTCATAAAGGGCATAAGGATAAAGGGCAACACTTCTTCACATTCAGGGATTCTGTTTCAAATTAATGCTTAAACCAGGAAGCTAGTTTTTCTGGAAATTTCAGCCTTGAAGCTCCTGTTGCCTCTTTCTTTAACTTCTTTTACATACCAGATGCAAAAGATAGGCAGAAATCCTAATTTTTTTCTAGTTCGTAGTGCCTATTTTTACAACGAAAATGCCTGTGTGGGTTTTTTTTTTCCCTTTGTAGTACATACCAATCACTTCAGCATATGTAAAAGGATACTAATGTTTAGCCAAAAAATGAAAACCTGGTTTTACCCGTTCTTTTTACCTTTAGTTGTATTTATTTGGCCCTGCACCCTCTAGTATCAACTGGTCTCATCAGGCCAAAAGGAAGGAAGGAAAGACTTAGTTTACAAAGCTCTGCTGTTGCTGGCACTAGTATTTTAACAGTCAAGGGTGGGTAAAGAAGGAAAATGTGAACTAACGTGCATTAAAATCTTCGCACAAACCAAAATGTTAAAGCTCAAGACTGTAACTTCATTCTCGCAATAAAATGATGTTATGCAATTCATACAAATATCTTGACCTATAATATAATTTTATTTTTAAATCAATGGCAGAATTCATAAAAATTACACTGTGAACAACTATGAATCCTTGAACGTACAAATTATCCATATGGTTACTTCACAAACTTATTTAAAAATATATTTAGTTTTCATCCCCCGTTTGTTGCTGTTTTGCAYGCAAACAAAACAGTGTTTATTGGAAGCTTTGACAGCTAACTAAAGACAAAATTCTGAGCCTTTGGTTTTGGGTAGTAACACAGACTTTGAATAGCCATTCTGGTTTACTTAATTCAGTATTATTGTTGTGCAAATAACTTCATCTAAGAATATGAATGTTGGAAGGTATCAGTGTAACGTCATGTAATGCACTAGGCAAATCTTAAGAACTGTTAAAACAGAAGTTGAAAAAAATGAGCATTGTACCCAAAATGCAGATTACTGAAATGGAGTAAAGGTGGTATTACTGGAGATTACCCTGAAATGTGTCAGAGATAAGTGGGAGTATTGTGCAGAGAAAAATGTTATAACTATTCTTAGGCTCAGGTGAGGGAGTTTGTGTATGAGAAGTACTCTGAGAACTCTGTCACAGTATTATTGTTGCCCAGGCTTGAGGGAGAGGACCAGTGTCCTTTCCTCTGAGACCAATGGCTTCGAAGCATCTCTGTCAGAATGAATGATTGGAAGTCTCACAAATCCAGTTACTCAGAGTAGGACCAAAAAGTTCCTCAGATGTAAGACACAAACATGAGGCAAAGCATGAGAAGGGGTGAACTGAGCTTCAGTCCTCTACAGCAAATTACTCAAATAAAATAAAGGAAGTTTGGAGGAGGTCCTTTGGCATATTTTTATCAGCAGTTTGGTAATTTTCACCACTCAGTAACTCAGAAAAGAATTGAAAATAAACATTCAGATTGTTAGTAGGAAGTTACTAGCTCATGGTTAGGCTGAATATCTTAAATGCATCTGGAACTGTGCCTTGAGAACAATGGTGGAATCTTATTGGCTAGGAGAGTAGAACGTGATAGGACAAAGTTCTGGAAAACCTGCAGCAAAAGATAATGTCAGCATTTGCCACTGGTGACTTAATATCATTTTTCCATCTCTAATGGATTCTATGGCTTCTTTATTTATGAAGAATGCCAGACTCGAGGTTTTTTGCTAGGAATGACTAGACAATTCACAATTATTGACTGCACATTATACTGTAGACATTCTTCACACACAGATGCTTTATTGCTTGTTCTCTCCTAGTGCCATAAAGAAGCATGACAGTTTAATTGAATCTTTACATGTAAATGATCTTTCAGACCCTATTTCACTTATATGCATTTGAAGGAAAGCAGAGTCTTTCAGTGGAGGGTTTAGCAACAGCGATATTTCTTTGATTTCCTTAAATGCACACATAAACTTTTAAATATGCTCAAATGACATCTTATGCCAGCTTAAATCTTAAAAAAAAAAAAAAGGAAAAAAAAAGGAAAAAAAGAAAAGGAATCCTTTGTTTTGTCACATATGAGTAAGAACTCCAGGAATAGCTATAATATAACTGGATTTTGTTTTTTCTCCAGAAGAGTTACAACTGGAGAGGCACACCAACAGCTGCAACGTCTGTCCTGTTCTCAGAGGAGCTTTCAGCAGAATAAATTATGAAGCTGCAGCAAGCTCTGTATGGGGTAATGGTTGATCTTTGACCGTGCTGACAGCCAGAGCTCTTATCATCTTGCTCAGCAACAAGTCAAATTGGGCTTTAATTGCTGTTCAGAGAACAGTGCACGATTAAACATACGCGACACAGAAACTAGTGCGGGGCAGAAGGGAACAAGAGATGTCAGGGAGTCATGAGACAAACTCTTTTTTTGATACTCTGTTCTAAAGACAATGTGAGCTTTATATGTAAAATAAAGCGCTCACAAAGGTTCCCTAACTACCAGCACTGCCCTGAAAACTTAAAGCTTAATAACTGGTTTCTTAGCAGCAGTAGCTTGAAATGTATTTGGGTCAAATCTGTACTAAAGAGGCCTGCATCAAACCACGCTGTCAGGATCCATTTGTCGTCTACATTTCTTTTCATTAATCCGCCTTCTTAGCAGTTGGCCACTGAAAGCCTTGCAGATAAGTTCAAATTAGCTAAAGGGACGATGTACTGCATTCAAGTGAACTAAGTTCTTTTTGCAGATGTTCTTATTTAAATGTAAAATGGTCTTGCTTCCTTGTAATTTAATACTCGCTTTAATAAGTGTTAACGTCTGGGCAAGCCTGTCATCTCTTGTACATTACCCTAAAAAAGTTACCCATTCTCCTCACCTCACTTCTTTCATACTTGCCTAGAAATTACAGCTAATGTTTAAGCTAATTTTTCTGGTATTTTGGTAACAGCTGTTCAGCAAAGTGTTTTTTCTTAACCAGTGCTAAGAACAGGGACAAAGTTTGTATCTGTGTCTGCATTAATAATACTAGCCAGATATAAATTGTAGGCATAAGTACCTAAAACACATCTGCCTATTCAGAAAACAGAGACAAATCCAAGCACATTTGATATCTTAAACTTCTGTAAGGCAAGCTATAAAGGCTGGAAAACTGTAAAACTACAAAAGCCCAATCAATTGCAGCCACAGGCCAACATAAACATAAACATTTCATTGTAAAAGTAGAGAACAAATCATTCTGCCATAACTCCTCTTAAATGGAAAAGAAGTTTTTTTTCCAGGATRAAGCAAAATATTGTATGACAACCCAAGTTCACCAAGTTCACCTTTGTAGGTGTTAAAGATTTGAATCAGACTGACAGCAAAGAAACAGGAGCACACAGTCATTCGCCTCCATCCAGCTTCATGAAGCTATGGACTCTCTTCAATAACATCCCACAGCTCTTCTTGTAACCAAGAAAAGGAATATACATAACTCTGCCTAAGATTTTCCCAGTTATTGAGGCCTCCAACCTGGTATTGTCAAGCGAATACTTTCAAATCCAAGAAGCATATACTTTGCTTATTTTGTTTTGTTTTGTTTTGKTTTKTTTTAGCTAATAACATTTTTTAAAAGATCAAATTATCCTTAATTATATTTCATTCAAGTACAACTTCAAAGATTCCTTTGGGAAAGAAAAGGTTTTGACATCCAACAAGTTTTGAGATTGCAAGATCTTTCTCCTCTCTTCTCCTGCACAGTGGTGGAGAGGTTTAGAAAATGTATTTTTAAAGTAATTTTAAGAAAGATGCAGAAAAAGATACACCCATCCAAATATAAACCAGGAATTAGGATGTCATTAGTGTAGGTATAAGGCTCTAGTCTTACTGACTTGTTGGAGTGGCTTCAGCTTAGGCACCTTACCTCCGAAATGTGCTTCTTAAGCTGCAAGCATTTGATCTCTTGTGTTGGTATATGTCCCCCATCTTTAACTAAATTTTAAAAGTTTCTCGTGTCACATAACATGAGAATCTAAATTTACAGTTTTGTAGTTAGAAGATATCTGTTGGAAATCTCACATTAAGTCCTAGCCAAGTTATCTTGAGTAGAATATCATAAACACTAGGCTACAAGACTACCTTAACTTATCCCAAAAATTCCATCATGGGTAGACATTTTCATCAGTTTCATACAAAAAAGGCTTCTCAAAAAAACTTTTAATTTTGATAAACTAGCGTTTTAAATGGAAGAGAGTCGTGACCAGTTCTGCTGCTTCTTCCTGTTTCAATCACATTGTTTTTGTCTGTACTTTCAGATATATGATAAAGTGCCTGAGGTCTATTCTTCCAACTAATCTTCTTTCTTTTACTTTCACAATAATTTTCCTTCTGAGTAAATAAGTACAGATGACAGTGATTCTTGTTAAACCATATTTAATTAAAATAATAAGTCAAAGGTACTAATTGCAGAACAGCGGATGCCATGACCCAGAAGTCTTCTGAACAAAGGAACATGCATATTTGATAAGACCTRGGTAAAACTTCTGATTTATGTTTAGATTCATCTTTTATTTAAAAAAAAAAAAAAAGAGAGAGAAGAATTACTTAAAGTGTTAAAGTGTTTACAACGCTAATAATATTTTTCAAGAACAAAACAATTTCGTATACCTATGATTTGGGGCATGAGGGTAAYAGGTTTATTTAAGGAATTACAAAGTCTTTATCAGATAAATAGATGGACAAAATAGCACTCTGACAGGCAATCAGTGGTATTCACTTTTGGTTGGAACTGCAATTAAATGTGAACACTCTAGTGCTGAAGTGTCTGGTTTTACATATAGCTTTGTAGTACACACATAACATATTACACAGTATACCCAGGCATCMAGAACAAGACTCATCTGAGAAGTCAAAGACTGTAGGTTTGGGCCCCAATAGCTCTACAGGGTATAAAAAGTACATGCAGTGAAAAGGGATGGCTAAAATCTGCTAGGATTTCTTGGAGAATGTTTGGATAACTCTTGGAAAATGTAACAAATTCAAAACGTAGGTGTTGAAAGCTGAATTTATCACCAGGTGCCTTTCAAACCTCACTTGTCTTATAAAAAGAAAGCTCTTTTATATGAAAGACAATAATTACTGTCAAAATACTAAAAACCTTGGTGGTTCTACAGAGTTTTTCAATCAAGGAGATCAAATAACTTTCCAAGCACTTAATTAAAATTTATGGCACTTCTGGGAAGGAAGTTTTGCTAATCTCATTTTACACTGGGGGTCACAAAGACACAAAATGGAACTGACTTCTCTGCAGTGACATTCATGTCCAGATGGTAAACAGGTATGTCAGTGTAGAGGTAGGATTCAGACACCTGAACAAAGGTGTCTGGTGTCTTTTGGGATGGCTCCTGGCTCCAGCTACTCAGAAAGGCATGATAAGTCTGTGAATCCTAATACCTGTATTTGTCCATGATGTAAAATGGCACTGCCAGCTTAGGTCGCACATCTCTGCACTCTGCACTGCACACTGCATCTCTGCCCAGCAGTCTACATGTGAGTGAGCTGTCTGACTGCTATGGTCCTTGGACATCTAGGGGTCTGTTCAGTTTTCTAAACATAGGTGTTTACTGCCATTTGAAGTTCCCCAGGATATCTAAGATACCTTCATGAAGCTAAGAGATCTGTCAAAGGACCTACTGGAAGCTTGCACTGCTAACTGGCAGCTGAAGGTCAATAAATTAGTCAAAACCTAATTTGCACTGTCAGTGGCAGCTCCGGAGCTATTCAGTTCATCCTGAAATGAACTGTATCCTGAAATGACTGAATGACTCCCCAGAGAACACTGGATTGGTTAGATCTCTGTTGCCCATAGAGCCTATCTCTGTCAAGTATAATGTCTACCCTTGTTGACTRTAACTATAACCTAGACTCCACATAAATATGGGCACTTACGCTCAGGCATCTACTATATGGATCTGAATCTCACCCTCAGGGCTCAAAGCAGTTCCTTAAACCTAGAGGTCACCGGTGGCAGTCAAGCTATGGCTGCATATCCAACCACCAGTTCGTAAAGGCAAGTCCTGTGTCACATCCATCAGTCATGTAACCATGTCCAGTATATATCCACCAAAGTGTTTCGAATAACATTAGATGCTTAGGTTTATGCAAGTGAATCAAGCTTTTGGTTTCAGAGCTGGCACCAGCAGCCTGTGCTCTTGACTGCTGCCTTTATGTTGCAATACAAGAGCTCATAGCGACTTTCTTCCCTAAGGCAGGCATCTGACACATGGCAGATGCCACACATGGCAGGTGTGTCAGATGGCCTTAAGGCAGGCCCTGCACATCTTCGTCTCCTCACCATGTATGCAGATAATCACTTCCTTAAATCTTGGTTAGATTGGGTCCTTCAACAGCTGGACAGGAGAAGTTATGTCTGTAGTAATGACATATGAATCTTTCAATGGAGCAAATCTGGTCTAGTACCTCATAAAATGTGTTGCTGAGGCCTAAGTCTTAGAGGGATCATTGGGACTTTAAATGATGTTAAGTTTTTCTTTGAAATGTAACAACGTACTGGTTTTAAAGTCCATCAACTTGGCTATGGAAAAATGTCTTGTGCACCCGGCAAAAATATGACATTTAAAAAACAGGATCTGGCAGCAGAATAAATAAAGAAGAAGTAATGTTTTTCAGCTGGTTAGCTCTATAACAACACTGAGAATATTGATTAAAATCTATTGAAATTGGATAGAAAGGTAAGATTCTGAAAAAATGCTGATAATATGAAGCTAACTCTAGGAAGAGCTACATTTGTGCTCTGGGGCAGCTCCACAAAATTTATATTCCACTTTGATACTATAAAGAAAATGGAGAACATTGTCTTTTACAAATTAATTGTCTCTTGAATGTAATTCTTTATTACAGCAAATTTGAAGATAAAAACTGCTATGCAGAAATTAATAAAATTAACAATTATTAAAGTTATCTTTATCTTAAGAGTAGAACTGTGTGAGAAGGGATCTTGTTAAAATCAGTAGGATCAAGTTCTTGCTTGTCTAAGGATTAGTCATGTGACTGAGAACAGGTAATTTAATGTTTTATTATTTCCTCATTGTTTTTAATGCCAAAAGATAAAGGTGTTAATGCATTTTATTTATTTGACTTTGCCTCAGGCTTTGAGACTAATAATAAGCAACAGTGATGATAGATACCATCATTCTATTCGACGAGGGATCCCTTATCAAAGGAAGAAATGGTAAATAAAGAAATGAATGCAATTCCTTTGATGAACTCTAATCTACTATTATTAAATAAATAAAATTATTTTTAAAAAATGAATCAAAAAATGTGCATCTGCAAATTAAATGGTAAACCAGGCTTTTCACACAGGCTTGCTCACAGGCCAACCAAGATCCAGAGAAGGGTTAAATTAAGCAGTGCTTTTTTTTTAACTAAATGCACTGTTTATCAAACAAACATAATGGTTGATGATTGTTAAACACTTAGTAAGCAAATCGAGGGTAACACATACCAGACCGGTAGTTTGGATGCAAAGAGGAGCCTACAGCACTTTTCAAAAGCGTGATCATATCTTAAATATACATACATGCTTTGGTTGAAAACTTACTTGAAAAAAATGTTTCAAACATATGAAGCAATAATCAAAATATGTCCTTTTTTTAACTGGGCAAAAATAGCATTATTTTACAATAAATGAAAGTTCAAAGTTACAAAAATTGAAATACTGAAAATCATGTGAAATTAGTCCCACCCCTGAAATAGGTTACTTTCCTCAGGAATTTCTAATGTCAATCCTTCAATCAAAAGTAAATCTCTAAATAAGTACATTCAAAATCTCTGAATAGTGTAAACATAGTGGGACATAAAAGTCATACATTCTCTAGACCCCAATTTAGGTCCTTACCATTTTATATTCTTTTATATTCCTGAAGTTTGGATATTGTTTCAGGGTTGCCAGACTTACTCCAAGAGAACAAGTAAGCTTTCCTTAATGCATGCCAGCTCCAGAGGCACAAAATATCACAGCAGGAAAAACTGTTATTAATGCTGTGCATGCTACAAACTCTTTCTTCCTCCAAAACTAACTCACATTTTGAAAAGCGCATTTGCTGTAGTACTTTATTAGTATAACCTGCAATATTGCAGGAACAGGGTAAGCTATTTGAATCCCCCAATTCAGTGAAAGGATTATTCTACTTTAACTCTCCGTGAAATCATTATACGTTTAATCCAATTTAATGTCATGCTGTGTCTTGGCATTGTTCTAGCATGCTGAGAACTGCAAATGTTCAGGCTGGCAAAAGAATTGGGTGCTAATTCATTGCCTGCCAGTTCTCATGTATTCTCTTTAAATCATTGTCTTGGTCCCTGGCTTTAGACATTTTCTGCAAAATTGATTAACGGGAGAATATGATCTCTTGACATAAGCAGGAATTAGCATGCTCTTCATATTCAGTTGCTAAATTTGCCATTGCACACCTGAAGACCCCTCAAAAGGAAGAACTGAGAGGGAACCAGGAAGGGAAGGCAGCCTTCCAGCAGCACGCAGAACTCAGAGCCAGAAAGGTGACAAATTGCATTTGCAATACTACATTGTAGCTTCTGCCTTGATTCTGACCTTTATTAATTACACAAATATTGGTCAAGTAAATTAAGGTTCAGATGGCACTTTTAGCAAAAGTCTTGTACTCCCACTGATGATTAAATAGATCTACATATCTCTCTATAGTAWTGAATTTTGGATAACTATACGGCATACCATGTGTCAATGTAATACCTTTTGGAAAATATTTTGTACCATGTTCATCAATAATATAATCAATGGTGTAAACCACGTGTAATACAGCTAAGGAACAAACTGATCAGAACATTCATGGTGAACCAGGCAAGCAGTGGTCAGGCAAATTCAGTACTACTTAAGAAATTAGAGAATAAAGAAAGGGAGGAGAAAAAATGGTTAATAAAAGTCTTCTGGATGGATGGGAAGAGTCTCCTTATCTTTCACACTCTTGACTGTTACTTTCTTCCCATATATTTTGCTTGCAAATTATGTTCTTTTTGCACTCAGCCGAACGAAGAATGAATCCAAGGTTGTCTGCACTTTATCACAGGCACCTGTTTTTTGACCAGATTATAAGTGGGTTAAGTCCTGTCTCATACTCAAGTCAAGATATTTGTTATTTATTTCAGTGGAGCTAGGACCTTGAATGCCTAATTTACACGTTTACCTCATTTCTGAAATAGACCTGGATTTTCCATGACATTTAAATTTTCTTATTTTATGTTGAATTTATACAAGGTTTAAGGTCTCCTGATCACCCACATGAACAACTTTCTCTAAGAAGTAGAGCAGATGTATATTTTGAGGAAATAAAGTTTTGCTTCTATTTGGAAAGATTTTTTTTTTTTTTATAGAAGGAAGCTATTTTCAGAAACCAGAAGACGACACATTTGTCAGAAATATCCTCTCCCTTTTCTGATATATGACAAATTCATAAATATTTTTATTACATTGTCTTTTTGCCTTATAAATGTATCAGTTCATGAAGTCTCACAACTTCTGCACAGCTTTATGAAATGCTAATGAATATTAAGTATCATTTTTCACATGGTTTAATCTTGTAAAAACATACAGAATTAACAGCATATTGTTTCATTTTGAATCCAACCCACAAGACATATTTCCCACTGAAATATAATTTTGAAAAGAAGATTTGAAGAATAATTACTTATGAAACTTTACCTAAACCAACATAAAAATAGTAAGACTGAGAGATGTGCCTTTATGAGGATAGTACAGAAATTCCATATACGAATGAATAAAACTTCAATTAGCAGCCAAAGGAAACCAAAGTTGCTGGGCTTCAATGAGGTGGGTAACTGCTCCTCCAAGAGTGGATTCTGCTGAGAGGGGAGCTGGGGAGCACTCTAGCATTYGCTAAGGAGCTTAAGATTCATGGATAAGTTAAACAATCAAGTCAAAAGCTGATCATGTCACCTGTCAAAGCCTTTATCTGACAAGATAGTAATGTTTTGATAGTAGTTCATTTTTAGAAGAAGCCTAGACTCCCCCAACCCTTAAATTGGAAAGAAATGACACAACAAATGCTTACATCGCCTCACCTGCACTGCCTATTTAGGTAGTGTGGAATAAGGACTGGTTAGTTTGTATAGTTGGACCATATACCTTTGCATTCTATCTTTGAAAAATCTAGTAGCCTTAAGAACTAAATCAAGACACACTAATAAGAGTGGTTTCTGTGGAAACTGTAATCAGAGGCCGAAAATCCAGGACTGAAACCCTGTCATACCTAAGCAAAGAAACACATGTTCAGATATGGTCTCCTGAAGAAGATTTTGATGAAACATTATGCAGACAGTGGCTATAAGGAACATCAGAATTTCAGTGTTGGAGCCCATACCAATTCTTTCAAGTGGTTTAACATTTGCCTACTCTTCAGTTTGTTGCAGATTAAATTGCATGTGGAACCCATCCTACTCAGTTTAGGTAATATTTAACTGAAATTAATGAGAATGATCCAGGTCACCTGTCGTGGTTTAAGCCCAGCCAGCAACTAAGCACCACACAGCCGCTCGCTCACTCTCCCCCAGGTGGGACGGGGGAGAGAATCRGAAGGGTAAAAGTGAGAAAACTYGTGGGTTGAGATAAAGACAGTTTAATTGGGAAAGCAAAAGCCGCGCACGCAAGCAAAGCAAAACAAGGAATTCCTTCACTACTTCCCATGGGCAGGCAGGTGTTCAGCCATCCCCAGGAAAGCAGGGCTCCATCACGCGTAACGGTTACTTGGGAAGACAAGCRCCATCACCCCGAACGTCCCCCCACTTCCTTCTTCTTCCCCCAGCCTTATATGCTGAGCATGACATCATATGGTATGGAATACCCCATTGGCCAGCTGGGCTGGCTGTCCCGGCTATGCTCCCTCCCAGCTTCTTGTGCACCTCACAGAGCATGTGAGCTGAAAAGTCCTTGAGAAAGTAGACTACCTAGCAACAACTAAAAACATTAGTGTGTTATCAACTTTCTTCTTATACTAAATCCAAAACATAGCACTATACCAACTACTAGAAAGAAAATTAATTCTATCCCAGCCAAAACCAGGACATCACCTCACACAACCATCCAAATTTCCTACAATAGTCACTGGAGATTTTGAAGTAAAWCTGAAGATCAGCAGAAAGTAAAGCTGTCTCCCCAGTAGAAGCATTTCTCCTTCTCCATTGAACACAGGTGCCTCCAGATGATGATGTTGCCCCCACTTCAGTTAAACCTCTGCTTCTGTCAAAGAGAGCAGTAATATTCAATGTAGGTGCCTCTTTCTCATTCTTATTCTTCTCAGATAACATCAGCCCACCAGAGGAAGGTAATTTCTACTTTTTGGTAGTCTGGTGAATATGGCTGGAACTCTCCCCRGGGACAGGAGACAGAGGAAGATTGAGCCTGTACATTCCCCATGTTCTAAACCAGTGCCCAAACCACCAAGGAACAAAGAACTGTGGATAAGGACATTTTCTCCTCCTCTCTCAGCACTAAGCTACCAAACAACAAGGCATATTTACTGAAGTGACATAATCCAACTTCACTTCAAGAAAGGGTGACCTGCTATACCCTATGGCTTGTCAATCAGGGCATTCTCCAGCATTTTGGAGATGAGGATTCAATACCCTGCTCAGACTAAACCAAGTCAAAGGTTATCTAATTCCTTTATTACTGCTCAGACTTCTTATCTATTACACATTATTTCCAAAAAACAGTGCTAGCATTTTATAACATTTTTAGAGTTCAGGTACCTGTACACCTAATCCTAGATCACAATCAATTTGTTGGCAGGGTTTAAAGGGCATACCTCAAGAACTTTTAAGCAGTCATCATTGACTTCCCTTAATATCTTAGAGATATTCCAGCTTAGTAGGGAGGCACCTGGTGAAAGCTGCCATGTAAAGAGTTAAGCAGTCTTTGAAAACTGTTGACTATAGCTGTGATGGGTATCAGGCACCTGTGTACTCCAGCTGTACTTAAGCCAACTAGATACCATCTACAGTTGTTTTGCATTCAAGTGGCTTTCATACTTTGAGGTGGTTTTTTTTCCTGTGAAACATCTGGCCTTTGAATATACACTATTTGCCCTTTTTGGAAATAAACTGTTAAAAAGCAAGATAACTTTATCCACAGCAAAAATACATCCAAACTAGTAACAAACACACACATCTGTCAAGTCTGTATACTCCTATCCCACAGTATCTTGCTAGCTAGCTAAATCTGGTTATGTAAGTATCCTCTGTGATTCCTGGACCTTCCTGAATGGAAGTCTATTAAATTTAAATTTAATAGGTTCTTAAATTTTTAAATTTCAAGTAAATGTTTAAATCCTGGTGGCTCATCAGGATCTGTCCTTTCATCTCAGACTTCTGTCATGGTCTTAATAATTGACTCCTTGTTTATACAGGTTCTTCTTCCTGTGTTTTGACATCTTCTAACCCACTAATAAGCCTGCTAGTAATTCAGGAAAACGTATCAATTCTCCTGTCACTTTTTTCTGTGCTGACACTATCTTGGCATTTCCTTTTCCATAGTCTCTTGTCAGAGTGTTCACTTGGTCTATGGCCTTTAGTTGTACCCCTGACCACTGCACCTTCATTCAAGTGGTGGCAATGCAAGGACAAACAAGAAAAAGTTTTACAGTTCAATTTCTTTTTATTAGTGTTGCCTTTGTAAGTAGCAAGTGCAGGGAAAAAAAAAAAAAAAGAAATTTAAAATACATATATTTATATATTCACATTTTTATCAATTCTTTCAGCCACTAAATAATCTAAGCTCTTATCAGGTAACTTGGCAAAAGTACTATCTTGAAACACTGAAAAAATGAAAGACAAAGTAAAACATCATACAAGCTTAATTCATCATGTAAAA
The DNA here is from genome assembly GCA_030449065.1 of Oceanodroma leucorhoa. Classification (NCBI taxonomy): domain Eukaryota; kingdom Metazoa; phylum Chordata; class Aves; order Procellariiformes; genus Oceanodroma; species Oceanodroma leucorhoa. Next base: position 20,171,160 of record JASVER010000002.1, read on the forward strand.
GAACAAAAAATATCATCAATCATATTTCTGGACCGGGTTTTATTAGTTTCCTCAATTCTGAGGGAATGAGAGCTATAATGAAGTAAATCATTCTAGTCATGCTAAACAGAGATTAGGAAAAAAAAAAAGGAAAAAGGAAAAAAGATTCTAAGTTTTGTTAAAGAATTCACATGCATTATTTTATGGCCTGTAGATTTCTACATATTTTGTACAATACTTGGCACAAAAAGTCCACAATTCAGAGCATAAGCTTCTCTTACTAACAAGAATAGCAATGATAATAAAAATTCCTGAAGGAGAGTTTTATATTGTGCAATCTCTGACCAAGAAGTGTCAGGACTGAAAACACCATGGGCTATGCCAGCCAGATGATCTGCATGAGATAACCGCAGAGTTCACAGCTTTGGCTAGTCCAGGGGCAATGTCCCGCAAACTTGCTTCCAGGACCTGAGCTACCAGCTTTCTTTTGAACTGGGCTGTCAGGGAGACCTACCAACACATTCAGAACCAAAGCAGAAATCCCTGCGTGATCATCATGTGGTCTAGACATACCTCAAATGGTCAGCAGCACTGAAATTTCCACCTGGATTTTTTTTAACTCCAGGCAGGTATTGTTTTAAGTTTTTCATACATTTCATAACAAAATAGCAGCACATCTCTTTAAGATGTTTGGTTGCCAACACCTTCCTCATAAACTAGACATGCATTTCACAGCAAGCTTTTTTCCACTATTTCCTAATGACTGATATTCCCTTATATTCTATGAAGAGAGGTATCAGTTTCAAGATGTGATTTCAAATTAGAGTAGACACATATTTCATAGCTTGCCATTAAAATACCCACATAGTTTGTAGAAGACTAAACCGCAGACTCATACGCCAGTGTGTTTTTCTCTTCTGCTAAGATACCTGTTATATTTAAATTTCATATTTTCCTCCCACCTTTTCCTACTAAGTGATTCATAGGTTTTCTAGCGATATTCTTACCATTTTTCTGCTGAACTGCAGCTAAATACTGACCGGTTCCAAACACCGGTATCTAAATCTAAGGGTATTAGAAGTAATGCACTATGGCAATTACACTTTTCACACTGAGATCTTAAGCAGAGTTTAGGAACACAAAGGTATCCTAGGCTTGTCACGAATGAGTGGTTTAGAGGYCACTTAAAGAATCACCATCAAAGGTATTAGCAGAAAGTTATTTTAACAGAAATTTACAAAAGTGCGACCCAAGTGGTTCGATGGCAAGGTTCACTCTATTACTTACTACACAGATAAAACATATAAAGAAAAAGATAATTTAAGAGTTTATATCTTAGGGAATATATGTGTTTAGCAGCAGTCTAGGGTTCATTCACAGTTTAGCAACACTTAATCATCACCTAGTCATTAACAAACTTTAGTAGCACTTAATCATTAACTAATTTAACATTTACAAGGTAAGTTAGTAAGTCTACTATAATCATGACTTAATTACAAATTATGCTTGCTATTAGTACACACACACAAAGAAATATATATATATATAAATATACAGAAGGTACCTGTTAAAAATTCCCCTTGAGTTCAGTGAAGAAATATTCACTTTAAATGTCTAGGCATTTGTCTCTCAACGGGCGAAGGGTTGAGTTTCGAGGAGTAAAGGGGGTTCAGCCCAGGTCCTGACGGTCCTCCAAATATTGCAGACTCGAGATGTCGCGAGCTCTGAGAGGCGTCCCGCTCAGAGGGAGATGCTGGGCGCAGCCCGCTGCGGTCCCGGAGAGCTCAAAGGGCCTCACTCAGAACCACCGTTTACAGGTTCGCAAGATGATTGGYTTTASTCATCYGTAAATRTCCATCCTGGCCACAGTCCCAGGTGGTAATTACTAAAAATTCTCAAGGTTTCAGTGTTGTTCTACTTGCCACCTGGGCCAGGCAGTAGGAGTACGTTCCCAGCCTCAGCTATGCAGTTTCTGATACCGTCAAGGAGCGCCCAGCTGCCAGACTCAGTACACCAAGGCCGAGGTTTCATGGCAATTTCTGAGATCAACAAGCAGCCCAGATCAACAAGTGGCCCAGGAAAAGTGTGTGTGTGTGTGATTGTGTGTGAATGCACCACCACAAGGCTGAATAAAGAACCAGCATTAGGTAAAGACTTACTCTTCCCTTCGTGAGTGCTTCAATGAGTCTTCCAACCCCCTTCTCGCAACAGTCTTAAGGAATCTCCTTTACTAGATTCTAGATACAATCTAGATTTTTTTACTAGATTTACTAAAAACAATCTCTGAAATACTTTGTACAGAATGCAGCACTTCATGATCATATCATATTGTATTACATAGCATTATAATGTAATGTAATATAATTAAAATAAAATTATATAACATAACATAACAACATAACATAGCCTTTGCTTGTAAATGCTGCTATCAGTCTGAAGCTACTACGTTGGTAACTAATCAATATCGTCTATTTCCTAGGTAAAAACATAGTTTAGCCAGTAGTCTTCAGTGCACAATGTAAGCATCAGAGTCACAGAATCACAGAATGGTTGAGGCTGGAAAGGACCTCTGGAGGTCATCTGGTCCAACTCCATCTGCCCTGCTCATTCTGGATGGCAGTGACCAAGAGTTGTCCTTGCTGAAGGGCGTTTACATGGAGCTGGTTCACCTTCACTTCCTAGGTTTGGGTTGAGATTTTTGAGAAGTGAATCCATCCCAGTAGAAGAYCTGAGAGAACTACCTGCTTCATGTTAACTTCCTTCCAGTCAATGCTTGGTGTGTGTAAACTAAACACCTTTAGCTATGTTTGTATCAGTGTGATGACTACAAATATGTATATGTTTAGGTATAAACACACAAACACATGTAGACAAACATTTGAAGATTTTATGCGTGTGTTTAGATGAATAACTTATATATATAGCATTAATGATTGCTTCCTTCAGGTTAACCATCAATGATTTCTCTGAAAATGGGCCTAACAAGATGATGAAAGAAGAGGATGGTAGGAAAGGTTCACTCTGACCATATGCTGCCTTCATAAGATTATCATTATACTTATACCCTTAAAACATTGACATTTTTTCTTTCACATTTAGAAACCTAGCAGAGAATATTGGAAGGATTTCAAGATATCTCTGCTCTGACAAGTCATATATAACAAAATGTTCCCCTTGGAATCCAAAAAATATAAGCATGCTGGTTAGCAAAAACTTTAGCATTGAACCTTACACACCACAAATCAAATTGAGAAGTTATTTGAAAGTTCAAATGTTTGTGAAGACCAAAAAAAAAATCTACACATAATTTTTTTTTTTGCAGGAGCAATGTGTACCAGAAAGATTATTCTTTAACAGACAGTTTAGACAATGAAGCCATTAGTTGGAGGCTCAATATTTATTTGATGAAGGGAAATGTAAAGATAGATAGAAATCTCAAAAGAAGTTAGCAGCTCTTTTAAGTTTATGCATTCATAAGTATAAGAAATTATCCCYGTACTTTGAAGTGTGGACTAGAATACAGATAATTTAAAATAACTAAGCAATAGTTCTGGTAGAAACAGGAACAAATAAATGAACTGTGATTTGTTGCTCTATTAATCCAAGTGTGAAATCAAAACAGACTAGAAAACTTTCTTTTTAATTTTTTCTGTTCCTACTTTATGAAGAGTAATAACTCAGTCAGTCTGCTCAGACAAATGTTTTAAAGGGCCCACAATGGAAAAGAGTGAGAAGKTCACTAGATATTGGGAATATAGCATATTCCCAGCACATATTATTCCTCCTTTGAAACAATTACTAATCATAATTGAATAAATTCACTGTGCTTTAGGGAAAGTTGGTGACTCAGAAGGGAAAAATACCATGTTGCAGCTCTTAAATTACTGATTTTTGATGTCAAGTAAAAACATTATTTTAATAGTTTACTCCTTCAGTCGTCTCTGTGCAGAATGCTAATAGAACTCTTAAATACACTTCAACAAGGAGATTTCATAACAAAGGAGGGGTTGTTGTGTCTCTGCTTTTAGTCTGGGAAGGTAAGGGAATCATCTGGCTTCTCCTTTACATTAATTTGCTTATATTATTTCACAAGCATAGAAGAGTCTAGGGACACCTATGCCAACTCCAGTTTCTAAGAGACATTTATATGAGAAGGTCAAATTATCCATGTCAGTGTCAATCTCTTAAAAACCACACAGTGCAATGAAGATAATTTTTATTCTTAYTTTTAACTCTAGCATTGGTGCTCGTCTGGCCTACGTCTGAACTAGAGAATTCTAAAAAAAACCATACTGGAGCCAATACTAACTCAGCTGCAGCAGCAACTGATCTAATGGAGACAAGCTCTGGCAGCTTCTGTTGTTCCCACCAGTATGTCCACTAATCCTTCTTCTTATGAAGAAATAAGAAGCACAGTCAGGCTGAGCACCAAGTAACTGCAGTAATCTGTATAAGACCAGAATGATCTTCATCACGAGAAACATTATTGCATATAAATTGAATGTTTACTATTTTTTAAACTACATTGGTAGAATTGTCTCGATTTTTTTTGATTAAGTACATGTGAACAGGATCCTTCTCCGCTTACTTTAACTAGGTACAAGGCAGATGTCAGATATGAAGCAAGCTCCCTCTATCATCAGTAGAGAACATGCAAAGGACAATTTTTGCAAGTAATCTTGGAAAAATCTTCTGGAAATAACTTTTCCACTGACTATAAAAGAAGCCTAGATGCCCACCTTAGATTAGATGCTTAATTTCAGTACAGCTCAAAGCAGACAAAGTCGGTCAAATTATATAATTATGTGTATATATAGTCTTTGTACATGTCTATATGTGTAAACACATGCGGGAATATGGGTGGATGTGTGTGTGTATGCATATAAACTCATATTACAGAATGTSTACATCCTAACTGCTTTCCAAACTTAAACTAATACAGGTATACTGGAGCACACAAAAATACATTCCTGGATGCTTCAGTAGAAACATGCTCTTTTAAAAGATAAATAAATCATCTTATATAATGAATAATCTAAAGGTTTTAGGCTAGGTCTTAGATTAGGCCAGTGCACCAAAGAATATTTCCTTTCTGATCTCTGTTTCAGTTGCGTAAAGTTACACATGTACTTAAGAGTATTTAATAATTCAGGCACTTAGTCTTGAGATCAGTCATAGCACGAAATAGGAATAATGCCACACAAGAGTAAGAGAAAACATGAGATTTTAATCCAGCAACAATGAGATAAAGTCTTATTTATGTCTGGTTCCCAGTGAAATCATTTATATTCATAGAACAATATTCTTTTTGCCTACACATGCTCCCCAATCGATATAATCTGTGTTCTCCAAACTCTTCTTGCTCAACTCAAACCCATAGACTCAGTTTCCTTAGCAATCACTGACCAATTTTCAGTGTATTTTCTACAGCAATATAAATGAGAGAAACCGCATAAAGAGGATGCAAAACAAAAGTAAAATGAGGAGCCAAAGCTGTCACTGCTGCCATGATGGAACTAAATTTCCAGACATGTCATTAAAATGAGGAGCTAATTGCCAAATTCTGGAGCCAGATTTTACATTTGGATACATGTACATAACTCCCACTGGTTTCATTAGGAYCTATTCTTGTGTATCAGAGAAGAGGGTTTGGCTTAAGATTTGTAATCATATCACATTAAAAAAACTTGTTCTTCAGGTGCAACCAGAAGTTCAACAAATCAGCATCATGCAAACCACATTATGTAAATATTTAGTCTCATTATTTTTTCTTTTATAAGACATTTCAGAGTGAGTAATGGGTCCTATTACACTACTTGTTTTATGAGGGACAGTGTTTCTTGCAAATGGTCAAGTCAAAACAGAACAAACAGCAGAGCTAAAGAACCAGGCAAAATGCAGGAAATAATGCATACTGAGATAAGTCATTGAAAAGCAGGGCAATGAGACATTAAAGGATTAATCTCTTGTTCTGCTCCACCAGCTAATATCAGAAAGAAGCTAAGAAGTGCTTAGAAATACTGTTACAAACMTTATGTACAACACAATCTAACTATTCTTTATCAAGAACACCTTGAATAATTCTCAGTAAAGATATACACACAAGGCATAATCAGTGCTATAGGTCGGAAGAAGATTTACTGTTATTTGGGCAGTTCTCAGCATTGTACAATTGATAAGAACACGTCTGTGGGTAGGATTTAATTTCATGTTCAAGCACTTAAAATCAGGTGTGTATCACAGCGCACCTGTGAGCTATGAATCTAATCTCACATTATAGACATGGTGTTCAATTCAACTGCCTAAACATAGATGTATGGTGTCTTCTGTAATATCCAAAGGTAGCTAAGATCCCACACAGGGCTGACATGTATGAGACACGACCTACATGGTATCTGGACCCTTCTAAGTAGCAGAAAAAGTGCAAGCAGAATAACCTGGACAACTGTATCAAGGCCTTGGCCAATACACAGTCATAATACACTTCCATGAACACAAGCATCAAGTGCCATTTAGATTCCAAGGATGTTAAAATATCTGTACACATCTGATGGATGTGACTCAAGAACAATGGGACACCTGTGATTTTCCACAAAAGCAGCCGGAGACCACATGGGAGGCTGTAGGGAGTCTGAAATAGCACTGAATACAGATGTTTAAGCAACTGCATCATGCCAAATGTAGTCTGGAGAGCTACTGGATTCATCCTAGAGTAGACATCCTGGGGGAGATTCATTTGCCTAAAGGTAGGTATAACATTTGAGAATCCTTTGGGTATTTGAGAAATCTTCACAAGTCAGGCAAGCTATGGGAGCACATATGAGAGACTTGTGCTCTTCTGAAGCAGCAGCTGGATGCCTCTCTGAGTCTAAAATTACATTAATCACCTATCAGCAAGCAATAAGCTGTATATCTATGTTAGATCAACTGAAAAGCTCAGTACTGCCTATTGACATCATTGACTACGGCGGGAGCTTGCATTGCATGTAGATTTTTATACTTTAGGCACATACATTTGAGTGACTGAATGTGGAGTTGAAATTAAAAGAATTCATTAACTAATATGTCAGATTCCAGTGCGTCTCAATTGTCGATGGAAGACTGAACAGGAGTATCACCACTACAATGCCACATAACCTGGAAGTCAAACTTTATACCAGTCAATACTGATGCTAGAGGATGTCCTGTGTATTCCTGTAACTCCATCTTTCCTCTAAACTGTGATACATAAGCCATACATTTTAATGTCCCTGTACAATGACCCTTATTTGAAGTCCACTCTGCTTTATAATCATGGGCAGTGGCACTGAAAAAAATAGCTTGAAATGACATGCAAAAGGCACAGAAACAGCCTTGAGCCCTTGTTGCACGGAGTACAACTTGCAAAGTGCAAATGTAAAAATTCTTCAGATTTCTTTCACATCATGAGTTGTTTTTACCCCTCATTTATTCCATTTAATGTGTTCATTAAACTATGCGGCTTAAAGCAAACAAATTTAAGAACTGGAAATTGAATAGATAAGTTTAATATTCTTAGGTAGGGACTTTACATTCTCCTAATATAATGCAAAAGCACATATTTGGTCTTACATTTCTACCTTGAAAAACAGACAAATGCTTACATGAGAGACAAATAAATGTTTGGTCTATTGCAAATAACTAGTCTACACAAATTCTCATACTGTTGTATACTCACGTAACACAGCCTAAACCTTGGAATACTGAGATATCTTACCTCTGCCTTTCTGCCAAATAAAAATAAATGGCTTGATTAACATTTAGGCCTTTAATCAAGAGGATTTGAACGTGGAATTATTTTTCACCCGAAACATAGCTGGCATGATAAGTCTTTTTTTTAATTATTATTTCTTCACTTTTACAAGCTAGAGATTGAAAACTTAAATACCATAGAATCAATCCCCAGAAGGTCAAATTTTGCACTGACTTGTACCAGAATGCATCCAAAAAAGGACTGGTGAAGACAGGACTAGTGAAGGCAATGTATTTACATATTCACATTAATGATATATTTATATCACTGAGAGGTGAATCAAGCTCAGTGTATTTAAAATGAGCAGGGCACAGATCTAAGAAACATACATTCCCAAAAGAATTACCTTCCAAGTGAGGTTGTCAAAACTAGACGACGAGAACTTACATGACAGTCCAAATAAAAGCATCCTGATGAAAATTATTCCAAGGTGATTTCAAGTCCTATGTAAATTTAAATCAGTGGAGCTCTGTTAAAGGCTCCAGTCAAATCCAGTGCTCAGCCATCCAGAGGACCAGATGTTTTCGTGTTAACCTGGAAAAGGACTTATGTTAATAAGAGTATAATGAATGGGGTTACTTAGGGTCTAACCATTTTGCTGGCATGGGACCAGAGTACACAGTCAGCAGCCTTCAGTGTGAAATCAGTGGCTATGCAAAACAGTAAATAAAAAGAAATCCCTGTACTTTACAGAGTTCACCTTCAGAAGATCCTGACAATTGCTATTTTTTGCCATTCTTTCATTCAAACTGCCTGAACTGCAGCCCACCACAAAGACCATTCGGTAGCAGGGAACTGAGGGTGCATGTTACATGTCCTGGAATGTGATTGCATGAGAGTCCTTCAAGGATTTCTGAGCTGGGGGATTCCTGAGGAATATGTGAGAACGTGTGGCGTGTGGCATGGAAGGAGCCAAGCATGGCACCTCCACACAGGGAACAATCCCTGGAGCCAAGTATCTCCCAAACGACATATATGTCTTACGTGGAGAGACTTAGCTAGTTCACACTAAACAGAAACACATATGCAGTCTTGGGGCCAAGATCCAGGGGTGGTTTGGGAAGTTACTTTCTTGGCAATGTAAACATAACTTATGTCATGTTTAAGACTGTKGTAGCTATTTCTTGGAAACTACAGACTGCAAAGCATTAAGGTGTGCCCTGAAGCAGGAATCAATGTGGAAAAGTTACAAAAGTAAAATAAAATACATAGTGACAAAAATAAAAGTGTTAAGAGTTTACTTTGCCTGGTATTCTGTGGTTTCCCTCCCAGCAGAAGGATTAAAGATTCTCGTCTCTAGCAGGTGAAGGGTCCACGAGAAAAAAACAGTCTGACTCATCAGATGCCCTTTGAGGAACAGCCAGAACAAATACAGATGGCTGATAATGGACAGTATATGTCATCTACAGATAACGTTCAGTCTGAACACACATTAAAATTCAAGAACACTGAAATATGAAGATAATCTTAGTCACCCTGACTTAATCATCCGCTCCTTCAGAAAACCCACAAAAGATAGTCATTTCCTATAGAAGTTTTTACAGAGAAAAACCTTTTTAAAATTTCCTGAGATATACTTTTCAGAGAATAATATGAAATATAGATGTTCTGAACCAGTACATCCCACAGGTATCATGACAATCCTCTGATCAGCATTAATCATTCAGTTTTAAGGTGATTTTGAGGTAAGCAGAAAGTCTGCAACCATTTTGCATGGTGGCAACCTGCCCTTGAAGACTTCTTATCAGCTCTGTGTCTTTYCTATATGCCTTACTGCAGCGCACCCCAGCAGGAATTGGGAATGAGTGATTCTCTTATCTTTTTGCATGAAATGAGAATCTTGCTGAAATAAAATACATTTTTTGCTGTTAGAGACAATATAGTAGTTCTATGTGCTGTAAAGGAAAGATCATGCAAGGAAAGTCTTTCTTTCTGGTGGTTCATATATAAGTTACCCAGCTACAGCTTGCTGGCTCTTCCTCACCATTTCCCATTGCTAAACTGCATTTCAAGACAGCTAGAAGTGCACTGAATGGAGGCAGTTGCTATAGGAATGTTATGTAGCTACAGATGTGAAAAGAGCTGGTCTGTGTGATGATGAGGGAGGGGAACGGCAATTCCCCTAGACAATCTCTCCCTCTCTCAGAACACTACAGAGATTCATATTCGAGAGCCATGATAAACTGTGGGAAAACAATGAATAATTGGCAGTCTCCTACAGTTGCTTCAGAACTCAGAGCTACCATGCAGCTAAGTGACCTCTGCTTCTGCTAGGTCACCAAGAGGTAAATAACAGGAGAAAGGCAGTAAATGAAGCATTATGGTGCAGACTCTGCCTGTACTGTATCAGTTCTGTAGAAAAATAAAGGTTTCCTGTGTTCTCTTCCTCCATGGTCTCAATTGTGCAATTAAGCACAGCACTATGCTACGCGTGGTGTGAGTTACTTTGCCCCAGGCTGAGCACTGGGAGGTTCGGGGAAACAAAAAGGTTCTCAGAATGATGTGGTTTACTCAATGAGAGCTTGAGTAAACTGCTTTATATCTGTGGCCTGGAACATACAGACTGACCAAGGGGCAGTCCCACGCCTGTGCCTTACACTGAGAGGTCTTGCAGCCTAACCTTCCCTTTCCAAGACATGTGCACTTCCCCTACACGTCTCCCCCACTTTACTCAGGACATAATTTGCAACACCATCCCTCCAATATATGAGTACATTCGTTACAAATCACTGACTGCATTTTGATATGAAAACATTACTGGGAGGAGGGTGAAAAAAGGTATAGTAGGCTGGACAGAATGCTATAGGTATATCCTGCTTCCAGAACCTGATCTCGCTCATGAAGAGCTAGTTTATATATACATAGCATTGTAGCATGCCTTGTGGTGATATTCTCAAGGAAATGCTTAGCACTTCTCTAGCAAAAAGAAGACTTAGAAAACTGTGACATTTTGGTTATGCTCTAAACTCAAAATAAGGCAGACATATGAAAAGCAGAATTACAATAAATAAAACTTTTTTGTTTGCTTTACTCCCCTGATTTCTAGTCAGTCTCACAGGTCATAATTTATAGTTTTTAAATGTTCAATACACAACATGTTAAAGTCATTTTGCTCCAGCAAAAAGATGGTTGGCTTGTCAATCAAAGTATGCAGCATGGTCAATATCTCTGCTGCCTTGAAACCAGAGTTGGGCATGATCCTAGAAGCCTTTATTCTTGCTGGTAATCCTCATACACATGAACAGCCCCAATTAAATAATCAGGATTATTCACTTCAGATGAGATAGGTATGACTGGCCCCTTATCTTCATATTCTGAACCTCACCTTGAAAACTTGTTTATGCATGTCTTGGCCACATTCACTATTGGACAGCTACACTTCTTAATTTAAGGCAATGGCTCTTCCAGATACTTGGCTCAGAATCGCATGTTATATTTACACTTCCTTTGAATCTCAAATCTGCTCCACCCAGTTTTTCACAAACAAAGATTAACCACTTTCATGACCCACTTAGTCTGTCTTTCTCCAAGGATCCAGACAGCAATTTTTCCTTTACTTTTCTATTACAAATGAAATATCATATCATGAGCTTAATTGGAAGAAAGCAATACATGATCTCTCAGACTCAGGAGCAGATTTGAAATAGCCATAGCTTTGGGCTGCAACCCGGTTTTGTTTGTAGCTTGCTAATATGCAGCATGAATGCAAATGACAAAACCTCTGAGTAATGGAACATGTTTCTCATAAAAGCCAACAAATGCAACACTCACAGGCAGAACTATACTATTGGCCAACAATATAAACTTAAGTAGCGCTTTTGTAGTCAGTTGTCCACTAGATATAGTGGACAAAGTGCCTAAGTTGGTATAGTGGCAATTCAGTGAACAGGAAAGGCAAGACTGACATATGAATTATGGAAATTGTATGAACATGCATGTGTTTACAAGAGGAAAGAGGGAAGAAGCTGAAGAAAGAGCCCACAATAGATAGGGTATCTGGAAAATGTGTAGAATATCTGCTGAATATCTGAGTCTGAAAATATTTTTCACAACAAGCTTATCTGACACAAAGAGAATTAAAAATTTATTTCATTACATCTGGCTTTCAACAAAGTATCTGAAACCTCATCAGCACTGGCTTGGGTGGCCAGGCTGCTTTGGTGGTCATTTATTTTCCCAGCAGAGATGTTCAAGTTTATCTCAGATTAAAGTTCTACCATAATTAAATTTTATGATCTGCAACAGCAATCCATTCTCATTTAGACTGCTGATATATCACCCTGAACATTCTGACAAGACAGAGAAGGTCTCGGAAAACAAGCCAAAAAAATGCTGTGGATGTTTATGTACATCATACCATTCAGCTGTTTCACAATGTATTGGCCTGGAGATATTTCTATTTATATTTTCATTGGAAATAAGAGGTATTTATTTTTGCCTCCAAGAACTGTTGATTAAATAATACTTGTGTGCTGGTTTTGGCTGGGATAGAGTTAATTTTCGTCATAGTAGCTAGTATGGGGCTATGTTTTGGATTTGTGCTGGAAACAGTGTTGATAATACAGGGGTGTTTTAGCTGTTGCTGAGCAGTGCTTACACAGAGTCAAGGCCTTTTCTGCTTCTCACCCCACCCCACCAGCGAGGAGGCTGGAGGTGCACAAGAAGTGGGGAGGAGACACAGCCGGGACAGCTGACCCCAACTGACCAAAGRGGTATTCCATACCATATGAYGTCATGCTCAGCACATAAATCTGGGGGAAGAAGAAGGAAGGGGGGGACGTTCAGAGTGATGGTGTTTGTCTTCCCAAGTAACCATTACGTGTGATGGAGCCCTGCTTTCCTGGAGATGGCTGAACACCTGCYTGCCCATGGGAAGTAGTGAATGAATTCCTTGTTTTGCTTTGCTTGCGTGTGCGGCTTTTGTTTTACCTGTTAAACTGTCTTTGTCTCAACCCACTTTTACTCTTCCGATTCTCTCCCCCATCCTACTGAGGGGCAGTGAGCGAGCGGCTGTGTGGTGCTTAGTTGCTGGCTGGGGTTAAACCACGACAACTTGTCAGCTAAATTTAAGTTTGCTCAGTTTTCATGAAACAATCTAACAATTGTCTTTTTAAATGTTGAATTAGACTTTCTTGTAAGATGCCAGAAAACCTGTAATCTAACAACTGAGGCCTTACTAAAGACAGCTACGCTCAAACTAGAGTCTTGGGGTTTAAAGTTGGTTTGATTTTAGTTTATATTGGAGACTGCCACCAGAAAAATACAACTTCTCCGTATTTCATCTGGAGACATCTGCTCATGTACATAGCCCTTACTCAAACAAGACATTCGGGGGAAAAGCTGGGTATGACATYCAGCCAGGAATGATCTGACTAGTACCAATGTCAGAAATATATCCTTGTGTCTGCCAGCATACAGACACAGAGGGAGCTGAGTAACCCAAGTGAATACAGCTCAGCATGTAGTCACACCACCTTGTCTTTCTTGCTTTGGTTACAGTTCTTATGCAGCAGGTATCATTCATGCTTACACATTTTCTGGGTATATATGGCTCCCATACACTACAGCTTCAGTTTGGTCCCTTGCAGAATGACTTTGTCCTTGTTCCCAGTCCCCTCTACTTTGAGAAACATTTCAATCTAATATACATTCTAGTATACATTCCCAGCTGGAAGATTCACTTCATCTAGCTGCCAGAAGAATAGCTCTACATATCTGGACAGAGTCCTAGTACTTGATTGTTTCCTAGGGGACGATGCAAGTGCCACACAAAAGCCACACYTCAGAGTATGAAACTTTTAATACATAAATCTATGCTTCTCAATTAGCAGTGAGACCATCACAAGTTAAACACTCCAAATGCAGTAAAGAAAAACCTTGATGGGGGAATTCTAACAGCATTTGTTGATGCACGCACACTGAAGCTAGCGATGAGAAACTCATTGCCTGGCAAAATGTACAAGCACTTCATTTTCTAAATAATTGGTGCTTGGTGAAATATTTGTGCACACGTATCATCATGTCAGAGATGCCAAGGACAATTGAACGTCTAAGGCATTCCTAACTGAGACAACAAAGCCCTCCACTGTGCAATTCACGCTGCTATGGCTCAGTGAAACCTTTTATGTCACATGTCAGACAGACATACTCGAATGTATCTGCTTTGCATGACATTGGTGGCATTCCTTCTTGATAGCAATGGACTTTCATTTAGGCTGGATCTGTTAAAGTTATGTGAGCAGGAAGGATACGAAGCTCGTACTGAGTGCAGTTTACCATGTGATACACACATGGTCTTTGCTTAAAAAAGCTTTCAAATACTTCTTATATCTGTGGGTTGCTATTCCACTTCATTGCCATTTTAGTCTCCAAGGGACATTTCTGCTGTCTTAACATCCGTCCATAATTAGCAGGAGAAGACAATTTAATCAATACTAAAATACCATGAATATATGGCTAAATTGGATTTACAATTTTATTTCATATCACCAGAAATTCTATAATAAGCAAGAACAAACACCCTCTCCCTTTATCTCCAGCCCATCACTAAAGAAAAGAGCACTCCCTCTGGTATGCTCTAATAGCCCCGTGCCATGTCAGTTATACAAAGCAATCATAAATCCACTTTAGCTTGTTAGTTTACTGCTGTTTTCTATCACCAGACAAGCACAAAGTAACTGGAATGTGTCAGTGAATCTGGCCCTAAATCACACTTCTTTTTTTTCTTTTTCAAGTGGTATTTTTAAGCCGTGCCAAGTAATAACATTCCAAGACACCCAGGGAAGAGAGTTACACCACATTCACTGACTTTCTAGCGTGTAGATGGCCCAATTCTCTGTCCTGGCTGTTTAGCACAGTTTGGCAGTATAAGCCCAGCTAAGCTGACTAGTTAAACAGAATTTACTAGAGTAGTATGTACAAGTACAGTATTCCTGAAAGAAGTGCACCAGAATTCAATAATTCAAATTCTTTCTTGTTTTATAAATATATTTTAGGGAATTAATGAAATCAGAATTGTAGTGGAGGAAAAGTTTCTCAAAAAGTTTCTAGGAGGAATATGTTTCTTCCCCTTCTTACTTTCCTTTTATTTTGAACTATGCTACATCTGCATTTTACTGTTGTTTTATCAAGAGGAAAACCAGAAGTACATAAGTGACGGTCAGGAAGATAAAGCTGCACTATTAATCCAAAGTTAAAAGTCAGATCTGCAGCACAGTAAAAAAAAATGCATAGAAGATGCAAAGACAGTGGCTGGTGAACCTAGAGAGACAAAATGTCTTTCTTTAGCAAGACATGGAAGCACATAAAAGTCTCTTTAACACCACATTCCTGAGTCACTATGCCCRGTTCCGTAGTCAGATTAAATGAAATGGCAATTGCTCATCCATTACATTTGACAAGGATGCTGCTGTTATTAAAAAAATCTTGTTTCTTTTGTGTGTCATTCTATTCCAAAGAAAACCATGCGAGTACACCAATTGTTCATGAGAAATCGTGATGATATGAGTGCTCGTGTGACCAGGGAATGACTTATAAACATATGGCTTTTAAAACTATGGGAGCTATATTGTTTTGCTTAATGATAGGAAAGAATTGATAGGAAAGAGCAACAATCTAATTCTGTTTTTCTCAAACCATGGATAACATTTTTAGTTGCTTTAAATAAATAAGTGGATCAAATTAGATACATACATAAAGATGAAAATTCTCAGGAAAACCAATACAAATACAATATGCCAACCTGAAGTCAGCAGCAACTCAAGTAATCTAGGGCAGGAGAGAGAATATTTATACCAGGAGCCAGTTACCATATTTGTCACTTAACTATCGAGCCCAGCAGGCCTTCAAATACAGCCAGCAATTAAAGCTAGTTAGGCAACCAAAGGTTACATAGAGACCAATGAGGCCATAAAGGGGCCCTGCTTGTCAAAAATTTYGAGAATTACAGATTTCTTTCGTGTATATTCTGCTCGTCTTCCACAGGAGATATATTTCATAGGTATTTCACAGTGCTAACTTAGGGCAGTCTGAAAGAGAGATAGTAAATTAGTGATGTAGAGATTGGTATAATTCAATGGCCTGATTTCACAAAGGTCCAGGGATGTGGTCATCTTTTTCCCTATAAGCCTGTATTTTTGCCTGATTTTTACAAAGCTTATCAAGTGCTGTCAAGTATTTCAGTTTGTAAGGAAAACCTTGGTGCTATGGTTGTGGTTATCTGTCAGAAAGGAAAAGCATCCCTAAGAGCATGATTGTCCAGCAAAACAGTCAGAAACAGTGTCAGGAGAAGAGGCCAAATTTCTCGTTCCGCTTCCCAGTTTACTCAGTGCCTGGATAAAATTAAACACAGCAAAAGTCCTGGTAGCTGGTGCCAAAGCCCATTGAGTTGTTGAGTAAAAAGCATCATCATAAAGCCATGGGCTGTCCTTTTAAAGAAAGTGGCAGCAAAACCTGTCAGCATGTATTATACGTGCCCAGAATGCATTACTTGTATCAGGTCTATCAGGGAAGATAGGCAAAAGAATATTCACTTTCCAAATTGCAACTCAGTTAGGCTCCGATGCTCAGCTCTGTTAARAACAGAGTAAACCTGGGCATAGTTGTAAACAAGGAAGTCACAGAGTGAATTTTCTAAGGCATTTGAGTATTTCAAGTTATGTGATACAGGAGTGTAGTCTTATTTGTATGCATATCACTTCAGCTTCAACTCTCCATTACCTACGTAATTCCTGAGATGTGATCTAGTACATATTGTAACCACACCAGGTTTTTTCCTCTTTTTCCTTGCTTCGTTTCTCTTTATGACAGATACCTACAAAATAAGGATACAAATGGTCACACAGCACTAGGAAAACAACTCCTATCTGACCTGGCCTCCCAAAGTCAGGAATTCTTTTCATGTAGTAATTTCAAAGGAGCAAGACAACTGCAGATGAACTGACCTTGTTTAAATATCTTGGACAAAACAGAATCACTCGTGCCGCATGCCAAAACCCGTGCCAAAAGTGGTTCTATCTTAGGTTTGCGAAATCTTTTCTTATGAAATCTTAATCTGATGCAGCACATTTCTSCAAAGGATTTTGATTTCAACTACAGTTTTCTAATAAAAATCACTTTCCTGAGAAACGCCTAACTGCCTCTACTCACAAGCAGGACATGAGTCTCTTCAGAGTTAGATTATGACATAGCAGTTGGCTATAACTTCTTGGGAAACACAGCAGACAGAAAAGCAATTCAAAATGAGTTTCATCAAGCCCCAAATTTGTCTGTTTTGTACTGTTTTATAAGGGGTCAATAGCCAGTAAACTTTGCTCCTTCAGTGCAATAACAAAAGCAATGTGCATGACAGACTAAAGCATAAAAAACTTATGTAGTTTGCCTCAGGATTGTCCTGGCAAATTCCTATCAATTCTTCTTTAAAGCCTTGAAAGAAAGTTGGATAAAAACATCATTGTTTTGTTCTTCAGTCATGACATGGTCTTGACTCTCATTAGACAATTAATCCCTTACAGAAGTCTAGTCCTCTCTTAGTGGTTCCTTGGAAGTGAGACTAGCATGGGCAGAAAAAAGAGAGCATTATACTTTAGCATCTTAAAAGGAACGATATTAAGAGAAACAAATCAAAACAACTCAAATTTAGAATTATTTATTATTATTATATTGTCTCTTCTGGAACAAATTACAGCTTGTCACAAAAATTGCTCCAAATGCTTCTGTGGTYTGGGTTTAGATTATTACTATCTTTTGGGGCTTGCTTATTCAAAACAGTAAGTGCTATATAATTAAAAACACTAGGGTACTCAGTATTTTACACTGATGAGGGACATTTTGGATCAGATTACGAGCTGTTAATTTGTTCGTTTTCTTGTCTCATTGTTGTTCCTTGGCTAAGACAGCACCACTTGTTTATATGCCTTCAAATGAGTTCCTCAGTATAACTAAGGACTTAGCCCTACACAATGTTCTTAGTCAAGGGAAGTTCAGACAGGAATCCACTGGAGTATTTGTTTAACTGTTTTACTGGGTCAGGAAAAGTGTGATCAGCATATTGGCAGATCAAGTCCACCTCTGTAGTACTTTAATGAGAGAAAAAGCTTATATGAAACTTCTGAAGTTATCATGTACATTACACATTTGGAGCAAGCAAGCATTCAGGATTTGTTGTGGGAAGATAAAGGCAGTACTTTCTCTCCTGTATTACAGGAGAGAGAGAAGAAGAACTTGTAAAGGTTAATCATCGGGAAAGAAGAATTGTCTGAGATCCCAAAGAACCCAAGTCACTTTTGAAAGATAAAGAATAGAGCACGTGGCATCACCAGCACTTTATTAAGAACATGTTCTAACATGCCCTTCTTGCCTCAGGAATTATCAATATCTAATTATTTTGCTGCTTTCTGCATTTCAGCCACAGCCAAGGCAAAAAAAAAAAAAAAAAAAAAGCCTAGTACAAAAAGAAGGCACAATTGAATCAAATATGTTTATAGGTTCGGAAGTAGAAACAGAAAGAAACATGCTAACACATAATCTTGCATAATAAATGAACTTATAAAATTGTATACTTAAAAGACCATCAGTAATATGGATGATAATCAAGTCCCCTAGACTTATTTAGGCAGCWATTGTTCACTTTTAGCACGATTTTAACAGTAAAAAGTTAAGGCAATGCACCGCTGGTTGTAGAAAAGGTTTCGATAAATGTATTAGGTAAAAAGCAGGGTGATCTCAGTGGGCTCAGAAAAGATCTATCAAATCTTCCAAACTTACCACTTGTCACTGTATGACTCTTCCTCTGACAGCAAATTGATTACTGCTGCACAGACCTTGCACCATGTGTCAAAAAGGACCTATTAAGGTCCTACCTCCACAGTGATGGCATAAATGTATTTTACCAGGATCAGTATAATTTCCGCCTATTCCACACTGTCCACACATCTGCATATATTAGGAGATTAATCCTAATTCTAGTTCAGACAGTAATTTCATATTGCTGAATTGCCTAAAATAGCCTTTCATTTTCTACCCTCTCTAAAGGGTAGAATTCTTTTATTGAAGACTTATTCTCAGGGCACAGGAAAACTGCACAACCATATGGGAGATTGCATCATGTCRTTTAGGCTTCTCCATAACTGCCTCCAAACATTACAAGCGTGAAATCCAGGCTATTCTCTGCATCTCCACCTGTTCCATCTGAATATCAGGAAACACTTTTTTACTGTGAGGGTGACTGAGCACTGGCACAGGTTGCCCACAGAAGCTGTGGAGTCTCCATCCTTGGAGATATTCAAAAGCCCTCTGGACATGGTGCTGGACAACTGGCTGTAGGTGGCCCTGCTTAGCAGGGGGGTGGACCAGGTGGCCTCCAGAGGTCTCTTCCAACTTCAGCCTTTCTGCGATTCTGCGATTGTGTGATCTCCAATGCCAAAAAAATGAAGCCTTATGAGGAAAGACTTTCAAAGAAAGGATGATAAGGAACTGGGTAAGTATTAAAAAAAAAAGCTGGGACAGAATAGGGAATTAGTGTAAATTCAAATATTTAGCATAAAACGATATCTCAAGCTACATCTTATTGTAGCTCTTCAGCTTATCCTATTTACCGTACATTTTGCTACATGAGCTTGCTAAAATTCAGTCATTTGCATTTGCTGTTTCTGATAATTGAGAGTGAGGGAAGGCACAGCAGAACACAGACCACTTGGACTCCTGCATGATAATCCAGAACAACACTCACATAAAACATTAAATATCTCCCACATTTATGTTACACTTCTATCTTTGGGATTTGGTGCCTGTTAATCAGCCTGGAAACCTTACCAAAGCCACTAAGAGCATCCACACAAAGCTATCTGAAAAGTGGCCACTCCAGGTCTCTGTAGCAGTGAGATTTACCTATTGATGTCAGATGCAGCAGCTGTATCAGATTCCCTCTTCTGTTTAACAACTTCATCCTCTGGTAAAGACAAATTCTCCTTCCTTCTGGGTTGATTAGTGCTTCAGGTGAAAAAGACAAGTCCAAAGAATTCTTCACCCTATAGCATATAATCCTGCTTTTTGGTCCACAGCTCTCAAGAAGCTCTTTTATTAAGGTGTTTCCTCGACTGCATTTCAGACAGGATCTTCCAGTATTCAGTCCTGGATATCTGTGGAGATGTCTGAAGTCTCTATCTGCATAATCTAAAATACCTTAGACACTTTTTTCAACTTCTTATTTATTTCTTAAGTACTCATCTTCTGATATCACTCAAAGAAATCTTCCAAGCCTTCATTCACACATCATCAGTTCAGAGGTCATCTGTATTTCATAATACTGGCATGAGTTCATCTCACTGGACTTAACAGGAGTCCTTTGAGGTGGAACCAGATTTCCTTTATTTTCAGCAGTCTTGTAAAGGAAATATCTTGCGTTATCTGCAAAACACCTTAAAAGCAAAACCCTGTTCTGTTACTTTCCCAAATAACAGCTTAGTTGATTAGCAGTTGAATCACACAATTTGCCATGAATTCACTTAATGTTACTTCGGTTGGATATTTAAAACCACGTTACAAAGATTTGTGATGTTTCTGTCAGGTTGCATTCACTTCAGACTTGGGAACTAGCTAAGTACTTAATGAAGTGTTTTCATACAGAAAATCATGGGCAAACTTTGGAAAGCTTGAATAAACCAACAGATGTCCAAATGATTATTTAAAGGTCATTTGAACTTAATCAAGTCRTGTTTCATGACAACCTCATGGCATGAGTTTCTCTTAAATACTTCCTAGCTTTGACTGCGCCAAAACTACATGAAAATAGTAATTTCATAAAAAAAAAAGTGTATCTAATCCAGCAGCAAATARTGTCCTGTAATCATTTAAAAACAAAGTTAACCAGATTTGATTGGTTTCATTTTGGAAAGAGTTTTAGTTCAATTCAGTTGGTGTTCTGAATGATGGGTCTAACTGTGTTTCCTATAATCTCACTTCTTTTTTACAAAGTAAGCTATTTTGTAAAAGTATYGGGAATTATAATGAGCAATTGGCAATCAGTTATGCTAAAGTAAGACATTATAACATGTTTACAAAAGATGTTATGGTAACTGTATGTCCTCTTTGCATTATAGTTGAACACAACAAAAAGAATGGTAGAAGAAAGAAATGAAGTGAAAGGAACAAGAAAAGAATAAAGATGGAAAGGGAAAAAAGATCCACATAAATTTAAAAAAAGGAATTTGGAAGGACATGATTCAAAGGTCTGGAATTATATTAGGAATCAGGAGCTGATTAGTTGCATTAACAGCAGACTCCCATGATGGCTTTGTTGAAGTCACTAACACCTTTGCATCGTTTTTTCCATCTTTAATAAAAATATTCATCAGCACAGAAGTAACGGTTAAAGTTAGATTATCTTTTGTGAGATGAAAATTAATGCCCGGAATCTTACACCTTCGAAAGGCTGTCCAATTATTAACTAGCTTATCTAATTAAAGGGTTTTAAAGCATAAAACATCATGACAAGATTCTTTTAATAGATCACAAACAGCCAATAAAAATGTTTTTTCCTCACATGTGTAGAAATAAATCATTTGTATAAAATAGAAATTGCCTGCTGTGCTTTTTATGAAAATAACAGTAGCACTTCAGACAATGAAGCCGAGGGTGGGACTACTAACAGTTATAAATACAACATTAACAACGTCATCGTATTTCCCTTGACTTCCACACTTGTATCTCTGGGGAAATAAAGGCCCTGTGACGTACTAACTTGAATTCCTGTCATTGTACTTTGGGAATCAATTGCTTGAGTTGAAAACCTACAACGTATGCCTAAGGTTATCATATTTGGGGTCATTCACAAGCACTGATGTATAGTTGAAAAAAAATCTCTTTTTTTTTTTTTTTTTGAGAAAAGCACAGAGAGACAGAGAGACCTGTAATAAATCAAGGTAAACAACAAACTATGTGATGGCAGAAATTGTAGTGGAAAAGTGAAAAATGTCCCACAGCTCTTTTTGTATTAAAAAATAACCACACTGTACTGTGACAATCGTAATATTTTTTTAAAGTTTTCAGCCAGTCCAAAGCGGTGATGTGTCAAGCTTTGCAAAAACACCAATTCATCATTTTCTTCTCAGTATCTTTCCCTCCCTCCTGCCACTACACAGTTAAAGTGAACTGATGACAGCAAAACCTTAAGCAAAATGCTTATCCCCTATTCTAGCTRTTACTAGTGCATAATTATCTCTCAGCATTCACTAAAAATCTACCCTGGGTCAGGAAGAGCTGCTGCTAAACTTCTTCCATCAAGCTATAGCCTTCCTTTCCCTCTGAAAACATCTATTTTTGTTTAGAAAGGACTGCATTAATGTCATTACATGTTAAATTGCATTATACACATATAGACCCTTGTTTGGTTGGTGTGGAATCCTGTTGCTCATGCATATGGGTGACTGAGAGCCCTCGTGGAACCAAGCATGGTGTGGCTAAGGAAGGGATGGACCAATCAGTTTGAAAAAATAATGTCACAAAAAGTCAGCCAGACTTCCAAGGTCCTGCAATCCCAATGCTACCTCAAACAGAGTCAGGTTCCTCCTCAAGACTCTCATTCAAAAGAAATTCTTGGAAACATAACTGAAGAAGCAGTCACACAGGGACAGAAAGACACGAGGGCAATGGTCCCAGGCTGCTCTGTGGTGCTTCGCCATAACCTATCTGTGCTCATAGATATTTTATATATTCTATTTCAAGAAACTCTGAAGTCCTTAAGAGAAATAAGGCAGCACAGTATCAGCAGTCATTTATTTTGGGATTAGATGTTACATACCTTGACATCCAATTCTCTGCTATTTCCATTTGGTCAAAAAATTCATAGCTATTCATTTAAAGGGGTATGGCCAAATGCCAATGTCAGTTAGATGGTGGAATGGCAGCAGCAGTTTCTTCTTGCAATGTTACTTAATCTGTATAGTTAAGACAAGACAAGGAAGGGTCTTTTCAGTTTTAGTCCCTGGACTGAGGCCACATCTATAACAGTTAAATAAGTAGGCTCGAGGTATTCCCTGGCACAGAGGCTGAAGGGCATGCGACAGCCAACATCCATACAGTTAAACTGTCGGTTTTCAAGACAAAATCGCTATACTCTAACTGCTTGTTGGGAATAGTTCTTGCCCCTGCTAATTCCAGAAGCATGCCCAGATATTGTCTGGGAGGGTGATAGCTGCCACTAGAGCTGTGCCATGGACTATAGCATACTTTAACAGCATGGACCTCCAAATTCCTGTGCCTGGGATGTTCCCTGGGAATGTCTAGTTTACTTACACAGGCGTAGCCAGATGTTCTTGGGATGGTAATGAGTGCTAACTTTCTGCCACATCTGAAACAGTCTCTGCAGTGAGAATGTAGAAACAAAAAAAAGCTGAAGTCTTCTATTTTTCTTTCTTCTACCCTTCCTTCCTCATGTGCTGCAGAAAAAGAGTATTTTCCAGTCAGCTTCTTTTTTCAATCCATACTGATATAGCAAGAACATGTTTTAGAAGTAGCCTTGTTTTCACAGAACTATCCTCAGAATAGAACAGTTGGGCATGTTTCCCCTTGTCTTCCTCCGTTTAGAACTGAGAGGCACGTGTAAGCCTTCTGTTTTCTCAGTTTTCCTTAGTCTGCCTGAGGAGCTGCTTCAGGAGGGTGCTGTGAGAAGCCTAGAAGACACAAGGAGCTGCACCTGTGGGGCATGCATGTGAAGAGATCTCACTTTGCAGTTTCTCTTGGTGTCACTTTTTCAACATTGTAAGGAGTATCTATTTGGGGTTTCAATATTTTCCTTTGTACAACTGGAGAACAGACTTCTGTTTGTGTCTTCATTATAGATGGCCCAGAAAAGAGGTTATTGTTATGACTTGGGGCCATTGTTTCTCAGATCTGGCCAGACATCCATCTTTCCTAGACATTTCAGACTCGGATGCAAAACAAGGATTACATATGCATGCCTGTGCAGATGAGTATGCCAGTGGTCAGACCATGTTGATAAGTCCAGAACTATGGATTAATTCTGGAAAAAATATAGGAGTCAATGACTATAAAAAGTGCACATCTATGGCTACAGATGAGTGAGAGTGAATGAGGTTATCCTGCTTCAAAGAGAAAATAAAAATATTCGGTGGAGCAGCAAGGGTAGGAACCTTTTAGAATGAGAAGTAAGGTTTATGAAGACATCAGAAAAGAGCTGGTTTGTGAAACAAGCCAAACCTAGGCCCAAATGTGCCATCTTGTACTAAGCATTGTGAAACCCTATTGTGGCTCTGTATTTTCCAATCCACYCAAGATCGGGACGTTTTGATGCCCTGTTGTTTCACATTGTACTTCCAAACCCACTGCCCATTGTGTCAAATGCAGACAAACAGTAATGTGAATTTATTATATTGACAAAGCTCCAGTGGACACTAACTCTGAGCCAACAATGTATTTCACTTGGAACCAAGTCCAGGTTTCAGGCCAGTTTTCTGGAGACTGAACCCATTTTACCAGCAAGCACTTCAAGCACTGACTCTGTTGTTGTCAATTGCCTGTATTTTTCAAACTGGGCACTTAAGTCGATGCTAGGCAAAAAGAACAAAAAAGGGCTGAAACAATAAACACTGCAAACTCCTAGCATATAGAATTTGGAAAACTCAGTCTTAAGTAATCCTATCTGAAATGCTTTCATGCGTATCTGGGAAAGGCAAGGCAAGGCAAGGCAAGGCAAGGCAAGGCAAGGCAAGCAGATAAATCATTTGCCCCAGACAAATTCCACCCATTTAACTTCACTGGTGGGGCCTACATGTCCTAATAGAAAGGCTTGAACCTGCTCTTCAGCTCTGAGGCCAACTGGCCTAGTTAGAGTCTCTACAGATAAATGTTTTCACCTTCCAAAGAAGGGTGGYATCATTCATAGTACCCCTTGAAAACAGACCCTCAAGTGTACTCTCAAATGCTTTGACATCATACAGGTAGCTATTGCTAGTCAAACCATGTCAGGGACTACCCTAACAACTTAAAAATACTGACAGCTGCAGAATAATGCATGACCTCACGTTTTCATACTGTTTAGTTTTCTAATAACATACGGTGAAAGAGACATCTAAATTAAGAGCACTATTGCTCTAAGTTTCCTTCTTGCCAATAGGAGAGATAGGTCCTTCAGATTTTATATCGCCCAGATCTCACTCTGCATATGTTGATCTTTTCCCATTGAATCTAGGGGTTCTGGGAAAACTAAAGTCTAAATACAAATGACTCGGTTAAGTTCATACATTAGCTGGAACTAAAGCAGTCCAAATTTTRCCACTCATATTTATCAAACTACTTGTATGATAATTTAAAGTTTTCAGRTCAAAACCTGTCTTCAGTGTTGTTTGTGCATATCCAACAAAGACAGCCCAGGCCATCAAATCCATTCAACTTACTTTTTGTACAGTAATGATTTTTAGATTTTCAGATATGCTGAATAGTTTTAATCAATTTGATGGTCCATATAGACAATTTCCATTTATYAGAGATCATTGTCTTTTATTTTTAAGTACAAAAAATGTTAGACTGTCAAAGTCTTTTCAATAATGTAAAGTATCCTGTGTCCTTTACTCATGACATATTTATTAAACCTGGATTTTGTCCAGAAAAATATACCACTGGCACTAATTTATTTCTTTTGGTATTACTGTTTTTAACTTTAAGATAATTGAATTCACCAAAGATAYTTATTATGAAGGACCCTGTCCTGTCCCTCCAGAAACCCAATGGGAGTGCTATTATTGATATCCAGAAGAGTAGGATTGGGTCCAAATTATCTGAATCAATTCCAAKAAAAAGTTTGTTTTGGTCTGAGCTTTTGGCTAGTTCCTTACRCCAAAAATAGAGATAAAGGAAATGTTTCCTCTTGATCATGAATATTAACCCATTTGAATCAAAGTATGTGTTACACTCTGACTGTGATTTTAGAAACGGAAACTTGTACGGAACATGCAATGAGCCATTGTTTAGAAAAAGTGATCTGAATTTATTGGCGGCTTAAATGGTGACTAAAGTTGCACATGGAGAATTAGTTGGTTAGGAAACAGATGTTAAGAAGAGGAATAAATGATAAAAGAGGCAATATGAGTGGATGTAAAATTTATGTGACAAGACAGAGAGAAAGATGAGGAATCTCAAGAAAGGCAACAAAGAGATGTAGGAAAAAGCTTCTCTTTTTAACTTATTTATCCTATCCTAAATCTTCTTCCAGCTAAAACTCAAACACTGGGCTTCATCTCATCTAGTTTTAAACATCTAGAAGCTTGAAAATTAAATTTGAGTTAGTCATCATACTCTCACCAGACTCAAAGGARAGACAATAGTAGATTACCCAGAAGACAAATCCTCTGAGCAATCTTATGCCCTAATGTTCAGATGCAATTAATCACCTTCAGAGACAACTGATTTCATTCATGCAAAGAAATCTTATAAAAGCTACTTCAGATTTAGCGTTTATCACGCAGATGCCTAGCTCAGAAATTACTCTCATGCAGAGTACAGCCTCCAGCACACTTTTTGTGGGTAAACAAGGAGATCAGGAAAAACAGAGCTACATTTAGCCAGAATTCATCCACCATTGCCTAGTCTCATTTGCATCATACTCTTTGAGACACAACACAGCGCTCCACAGACATCCTATGGCCAACCTGCAGAGACTTATTAAGCTATTAGATAGCGCTCTACCTAGCTTTAAAAAGGRATGGGCTTTTTTCCTTCCCTGTTCCACAGCTGCCAATTTCCTTACAGTTCAGGCTGAAACATCCCATTGTTTTGCCAGATGACCCTTTTCCATCACCTGCTCATCTTCTCTACTATCTGCATTACAAGTGGATCCAGCTCTGACCCTGTGAGAGCTCCGTCTGCTTACACTTGAGATGAGTGGCTCACTAACTGCATGTCATTCCTCCCTGTGCAGAAGGCAACTCCAAGGTCCACCATAACCCTGTCTTCAAGGTTTCCCTGGAGCTTGGAGGATATGTCTGTATCAGTAAATAGGATTARCCAGGGACCCGAGGATCAGTGGCATGGCACAACTTAATTGCACATGTCTAAACCCTCTTCCACCCCACCAAAACAAGGTGGCTGTGTCCAGATTTCTTACTGGAACAGTCTCTAGCATGCATTTTCCCCATAACACACCCAGGCATTATCTAGGCCAGCRCTAGCTGGCACAGACATAACCACACTGCTGTGTGGGGGTTCTCTGAAGAGTGATGAATTCAATCCATCTGTCAGTTAATAAGAAATACATGGAATTACTCTTTCCTATTTGCCAAATCTTGCTCTTGCACAATACTGTTTAGATCCATAACTGTTCATGGTGCTTGACAGACTGGCATGCTCTTGAAGCAAATCACCTACCAAGGGGCAGGCAATAAGTGGGACATGAAGCCCTCAGAAATGATGGTTGACTTACATTCTTAAGAACATATTCATCACTCAGCCGCTGATATGTGGTAGGAACCACTGACTACACATTTGCAGCTAACATGAAAAAGTTAGGGAAGGAATCCATTTCTCTAGTGGTTCCCTTCCTTTTTATTCCAGATGCAAGAAGTACATATACTAGTTTCATGTTTCACCTATTGGGCCTCTTGGGTTTAAAATGTTAAAAGGGGCGAAGGGGTTGCTTAAAATAGCAACTGYAAAAGGAATGATGAGAAAGGGACTGGACTGTATCTTTTTTTAACAGTGAGGGCAAGCACAGAGATACATTGGCAGGCTCACTGCTGGTCTGAAGYGTGTTATGAACCCCAACTGTGTTATATGACAGTGTTAATGAACCCCAACTGCCTTATACCATCAATAAAGAGCCCTAAATCTGCCCCTCTGCACTTATCAGTCCATAAAAGGTATTTAAATTTAGTAGGAATTAATTTTAATATTGTTACATTTGTACTGACAAGATACTTTTGGCAAATTGTATGTTACTACAAAAACTATCATACAGCAGAGAAAATTACAAYTGCATTCTTAAATGCTATGGCATCTTATCTTCTTTGCCCTAATTCTCATGGCTTTTTGCTCTTTGCATCTGGACTTCTGGCACAACACAACTATGAAAGAAATGTGCATTTCAGTCAAGTGATTCAAAGGAAGGGTTCCACCAATCTAAATGCACAGGAATCATGTCTGAGGGATGTAACTTGTATTTAACCAGGAAATTCCCACTAAAATAAAATGTCTTGTTTGCAAAGGCATTCTGTGTCTAAAATAGCAGAAGGAGTGATCCTCATTCACGTCATTAGRGTAGGCAGGCAAGGCATATGTAGTGAGGACATGGGCTAATGGGTTATCATTCTCCTATATTCAATCTAAAAATACAACTTTCGTACTTTATTTTTAACATAATAAGAGCAAGTTCATTCTGCTGACTATGAACAGAAATAGGGGAAATGGCTCAGATATAATGAAACCCTCTGACATTTCACACAAATTAGAATGACCCTTTTGGAAGCTGTGATATTTGCACTTGCTTTTCTTCATTGTCATTTAATTTTCTTCCTCTAATTCTAACCAGAAACATAAGTGATGAGGAACCAAGTGAGAAATCGTTATTGCACAATTTCAGTCCTGACTAGAAACAAAAAAATGTAGAAATGGCCATAGACTGAGTTTTCAGTGGGTTAAAGTTGCTTCCAAAAAGTACCCAGAGATGCATTTGCTAACCCAAACTGAATGCACACTCCAGCTAACATAAGGTAACACAATGCTGTGAATTTCTATTCAGTTACTTTGCACATTTTACATGGTCCCATTCTAAAAGACAATTGAATATGAATGTCAAACACACCAGAGAAGAGGGACACGGGGCACAGGAGTAAATTCATGAACCATTCATCTGCTGTGCAGATTAATGAACACAGGAAGACAAAGGTGTGCTAGAGTTAGGTTTATAGGCCACCAGGAGAATGGCACGGTGGAGAATGAGAAATGAACAATACAAACCGGGAATGGTGAGAATGATGCAAGGCAGAAGAATCTTGAAAACCACATCATCTACTTGTTGTTTTTCAAGATGCTGAATATTTATGAATTTTAAGGACATTCTCAGTATCTGCAGGTGAAAAACCCTGGAGAATTTATTCCCTGCTTACAAAGAGTCTTTAGCAAGAYAGACTCACATGGACTGCAGTTAAGTTTGGAACAAGCTTTCTAAGACTTTCTCACCTGTTTGTGTAGTCTTTCTGGAACTTAAAGCTGAAATTTAAGCACAGAATTAAAGACACTATATTCTGCCCACTTACTACAGAATCACAGCACGTACTCAATTATGGTGAAAACAAGTTTCCAGAGGTAAAAAATGAAACAGTAGAAGAAAGGTCAGTGAATTTAATCTATGAAGGGTAGGCGAGAGGATAGCAGCAATGTCTGAATATCAGTTTTGTCAGAGCAGATTATCTGGGTCATGCTGTTAGCCTCTGAATCTCTGAATATGGAGGTCTCTCTGGGCCTTGTAATACAGTCATGTCATATTCAGAAGCTTTGAAGCAGGAGAGTCAGAGAAGAAACCAGAGGGTTGCTCTGAGAAGAAACAGTACTCTGTGGCTGTGGCTTCCAGTAAAGTTCAAGTTCTTCTATGGAAAGATTTCAATAGATGAGGTCAAGGCTACAGAAAGTACACAAGGTTCTACAGGAGGAGATATGCCAGAAGCAGGATTTCAATGCCTGGATGAAAAAAAGCCAAAAAGATCAAGAAAAAGTGAAGAAAGTAGCTTTAGAGAACAGTTAAGAAAGGAAAGAAGACAGAGCAGAACCTAGAAGACTACACTTGTACCCCATGCAAACTAAGGAAAAATGAAGTTTGCATTGAGATAGTGCCATAATAGGGAAGCTTACTTGGAAAAAATAAATGCCAGTAGCAGAAAGTCTCCAGCTCAAAAAAGTGGTGGGAGGAGTTGTAAGGAGTTCATTTCTGACTGATGTTGGGGAGAATATGATTTTGCTGGTCTGGAAGCTTAAGAGAAAGTACTCTTCTCTAGCAAAGCAGAGAAAGAAGGAAGGGTCATGAAGGGGAGGTCACAGTAAAAATGATACCTAAAGGTCAAGGATGGGGAGAGAGCTAAAAACAAGTTAGGGAGAACTTTTCCCTGGAGAAATCAAAATGTATTTTTGAGCAGGAAGTAATTTGGAGAGTTCCTCTTGAAACAAGAATACTCCATTTCCTTGAGATAAAAAATAGATTGCTGTTAGGAGCAAAGAAGTCCACTCAGAGAATGGTGCCTTGATCTGAGAACAAATACGTGACCAGGCTACTAGAGCATCTACAGACGCTTAYTGTAGATCTGTAGACTCAGAAACAAGAAAGGTGATGTTCTGTTAATGGCTGCAAGTGGAGTGGGTATCACAGAGCATAGGTCTGTGCAAGCTGGGTACAAGAGTTCTGGGCTCCTCAGTACAAAAGAGATATGGAGCTACTGGACAGATTCCAGCAAAGGTCCACAAAGATGATTAAGGGATTCGGGCACCTCTCCTAGAAGGACCGGTTGAGAGAGCTGGGACTGTTTATCCTAGCAAAGAGAAGGCTCAGGGGGGATCTTATTAATGTGTATAAATACCTGAAGGGAGGGTGCAAAGAAGATGGAGCCAGGCTCTTTTCAGTGGTGTCCAGTGACAGGACAAGAGGCAATGGCCACAAACTGAGACACAGGAGAWGCTGTCTGAACATCAGGAAATACTTTTTTACTGTGAGGGTGACTGAGCACTAACACAATTTGCCCACAAAGGTTGTGGAGTCTCCATCCTTGAAAGATATGCAAAAGCTGTTTGGACATAGTTCTGGGCAACCAGCTGTAGATGGCACTGCTTGAGCAGGGGGTGGGGTGGTGGTGGTGGACCAGATGACCTCCAGAAGTCCCGTCCAGCCTCAACCATTATGTCATTCTGTAAAGAGTAGTGATGATAGTACCTGTGGCTACCAAATCTACTCAGCTGAAGGACCAGAGACAGCAGGAGAAGATGTCACACAAAATCACAGCATTTAGAAACCAAAATGAATTCCAGAAAAACAAAACAAAACAAAACAAAACAAAACAAAACAAAACAAAACAATACAACCCCAATGCACTTGGAAGAAGAGAGGACAGCAAACTAAAGAAGAGTCCATTGTGTAGCAACAGAGTGGTCTGTCTTTTATGGAGGACTTGGAGGTTGCAAGTCAATACCTGTATGGGTTATGTTAAAGGATTATTTTAATAGTGGCCGTGCACCTGAGCAAAAGAACCCACTTTGGTCTTCAAGCCCAGATTCCCTAGTGTGTCAAAGTAATGTAAAACATGTTTGGAATGGAAGGAAATATTTTGAAGCCAGAAACATCTTGGTAATGTCAATAACAAAGTCAGATTTTGAGGCTTCTTCCAGAGGCCATCTTCTATAAACAAAACAGCGTCTGAAGACAGAATTCCTGTTTTCCCTTGGCTAACAGTATATAATACTCTAGCACTAAACATAGATGTATGTAAAACTGACATTCACAGTTTAAGCCTTTACCATATAAAGGGAGAAGTCAAGTTACTCCATGACCACATATTTTTAATTGGTGGAGGCTAGATTTTGCTGCAAAATGTGAAAGRTAACAATAACACATGCCTGTTTTCAATATATTAAGGATTGTATTTTATGAGGTCCTGAGAAGACATGCATCTATAGTAACTACAGAATGTCTATGTAGAATACAAATCCTTCAGCAGTATCTTGAAAAATGTAGTTAAAGTAGCCATCTCAGCAAGCATCTGCACTGATCTGCAAAAGCGTGGTTTCAGTTCCTTAGATCTGGGCCTCCCAAATACCTCCTACCAAAAATGTAGTGTCCAGTAGGACTAGTAGTGTTAAGAGCTCCCTAAAAGGTATCAAGCAGCTTCAGTCTTTGCTGACCTGCATAAGAGAGTGCACTGAGAGCTGACAAGCTACCCAGCTATTTCCATGGCCAACATCTAAAACTGAGAAAATGGCCAAGCACTGTTTTTCATCCACAACCCAACATTTGTTTGAAATAAAAGCGAAGAGCTTCTTCAAAGGTCTGATCAGCGAGGACCTATTTTCACATGTAAGACCTTTTTATGTCTTATAAGAGAAAAACTTAGAGCCCAAGGACATGATGTAAATCTGTAGAAAGCCTTTTCTAGGTCTCTATGAGCATTTGAATAGCTTCCAGTCATCCACATAAACAGTACTCCTACCTCTTGGGGTATATGGCAACTCTCTCTTGCTTATTTCCYTGGGTAAATAATTACCGTTTTCTGTCAGTGCAGTTGGGTGAAAGTCATAGAATCACAGAATTGGATTGGAAAAAACCCTTACGATCATTGAGTCCCCTCAAGGGAACAACTCTTACCTTAGAAATGGAAGTATCTCCCTCTCCAGCCTGAGCAGAGGACCCCAGGGATTCTTTTAGTTGTTARGAAGTGCAGCCATGTTACTGCACAGAAGGAGCCCCAGTGCCTCGTGACAAGAACCAGCTTTTATCACCACTACTTAAGGCTGAACCCACAGTAACAGATTTGRTTTGAAGCTAGTTGGAATCATCCTGAACAGAGCCAAGCGTGAAGCAAACAAAGAGCCTGTGGGCAGCCARTTGTCTAGCACCTGAGATCTCTCCCAGGCCCTCTTTTATTTCACAGCATGGATTTCTTTATTCTGGTGATTTTTAACTGAATGGTTTTATTGGTGYACAGTTTATCAGTACAATTTAAAGTCAGTATGTGGTGGTGGGTTCATTCTATCCAGATGAACACTGTGTTTGTGTTACATGGCCAYACTTGCAGAAAAGCATGGATGAGTGAATCACTGCATCTTTTGTTGAGGTAAGACATTTTGTCTGGAAATGAATTTAATCCAGACTTGAAAGGCTCGCCTGGAGTGATTTCTGTGCAACAACATAAACAATGTATGGTCAGTTATCACCTCCTTTGTACAAACATATACATTTCCCAGCAGCTGAAAAATGTACTTTTTTTTTTTTTTTAACAACTGATCTTATCTAGGCTTCCTGGGAGATTCTGATCCGCACTCCTACTACAACTGGAATTTAAAAGTAAACTTGGTCACCTTTATTCTATTGAAGTAGCATGGAAGAAAGTGTCTTTAATCATTTCTGTAAAATTCAGAAATGCTGCTCTTCCTAACCTGCAGCTACATTCCCAAACCCATTTCAGTAGCTTTTCCCATAATAGACAGCGATTCAGTGTATTTTATACCTCAAGTTAATTACATGCTGCTATATTAATTTCAGAACTTTAATTTACCTTGTGATTTCCTTTGCTGATGCTGAATAGGAAGGATGAAGGGAATAAGTTTTACTAAGTGGCATACTATTTTTAATCTTAGAGTTAGATGGGAAAATAAAATTTCAGTTAGCAACCAGTCTGACTTAAAGGCTTGAACTTTATTCCATATAAAAATCCTTGAACTCATATAAATAAGGACTATAAGAGACAGACAAATGTCATCTTCTTAGTACAGATTTGATTGATTGTCTTTCATTGTTTTGCATCTTGCTGTTTTAAGATAAAATATAGAATCATTTACAATGTAATCTACATTAAAATGGGTATCTGCACACAAACTTCAAGTTTCTTTTGTGATATCTACTGTTATTGTTTTATTATAACCTTTTATGATAAAATAAATATTGTTCCACTGTTTCAATAATTAGGTATAACGTCAATACACTGCAGTTGACAGMCAACACTATAATTTAGAGAAGTTGCTTAGCTTTGTATAAGAAGAGACAAAGCATAGCTACACATCACACTAAAAAGAATTTCATATTTTTTCATAAATTTAGACTAAGGGAAAAAAATGAGACAGATAATGTCATTCTTCTGTATCATCTGTCCAGTATATAAACATGTGCAGTTACAAAACTAATATCCTAATTTCTCAATTTCTCAAAGTACATTTATTCCTTTAAAATTGCTGTTGGTAATGTTTCTGTGGTAACTTCTAAAACACAGAAAACTATTTTCTGACTTTAATTCACTTCATGCATCTAATGCATGGCTCATGCTGAGACAGCTATTCTTTCTGTTCATGCCAGACTTGCCCCAGTTAGTAGGGAAATTTCCACCAGACTCAATAAAAAGAAAAGCAGGCCTGATGGGGCAGATTTCCAAGGCTACTTAGTTACTGAACAACATAAACAGAAAATTAATGTGATTTGCAAAAGTACCTGCAAGCTCATGACAAAATTCCCATTGATTCGATGAGTATAACGTGAATTAAAACATACAATCCTGCAGTGTGCCTCGTGAGCTTGTTAATGAAAGGGTTTTCTGATGCCATAATTGTGACCACTTCTCATGATTTATACTACATATAACAGCATAATCTTTAAAGTCTTTCCGTTGTTAAAAATCATTCTGGTGGTGATTACAAGTTATCCGGTCTATTTAGTTTCTGTATGACACTCCAAAACAAAAAAAAAAGTCAGAGCATTATCGGTCATTGATGAGAAGGTTGCATCTGACTAATAATTAAAATAGTCACTGGCTATCGTTCATAGAACTGTTAACAGCCAGTGGGATGGAAGGCAGTGGAAGTGCAGAACATAATAAAATAAGTGTCAGACAGTCTGGAGGATTTTTCAGGTGGTGGTCCAACTTTCCCTGTTTTGTACAAAAGTGAACTTTCCATAGGACAAGGAGTATTTCTGCTTTCTAGGAAAAAAAAAAGGCAGATACACTAGCAGCAGTTTGCATAATCTTATATAATGAATACCATACAGTTCAGTAAGGAATTTATTTCATAGCTTAATTAGCAAAGGCCACTTACAGGGCACCAGTCTATTATATTTACAGATGGTTTTCTCTTGTTGCAATCTAGATTAATCTTGTTAGTTGCTTCTTCATTTAAATTACTGTTAATCTGCCAAAATATCCACTATGCTCAGTGTTTAATACAGTGTTATCCTAACCCTCACATAAATTTCTGTGAAACTGTGTCTTCCTTTATTTTTTCACTAATTAAAGGAGACGTGCACCACAGCATACGCTCTTTTTTGATTTCTCAAATATTCTAATCTCTGAAAAGCCACAGTAGAAAGAAAAAGGGTTGTAAACTTAGCTAGTTTTATTTCCTTGACTACCCCATCATTTCTGATGAACAGTCAATTTTTTCATTATTGATTGTTCATTATGAGAAGAGCTGGTCCAGGCAAACTGCTGGCAGCCAGAAACMATTTAGATGCTTTGTCACATAGACCCATTTTGTACAATAGTGCAGAGTAATTCTGCTTCAGGTATCAGCAGCTGCCCAGAGTTCTGTATATACTAATGTTATTATTAAAATTTTCTGAAACTAAATTGCTATTACTAAAACTTCTGAAGCTGAAGTAAGTGGCAGCAATGGTGTTGCTACCAAACAGTAGAAAATATATCTTGTGGAGTTGTGCTAACCAAAATGTTAGCAAATATATCTCAGTGTAGTCGCAATCTATTTTTTGATGGTCAGGACCAACTTAGAAGCCTTTGAGACTTAGCAAGAACCTTGCAAGTAAAAAGTATTTCAAGATAAAAGTTAATGGCAAGAGTTTCTAATAAAAATCAATACTGCATTTAGGAAAACATTGTTCACTTACGGATCGCTGAACTGGAAAYTGAGAAAATGCAGAAGTGAAAACTRAAAAGACTTTAAGTCCCCAGGACTCAGAATGCTATAGGGTTAATTCAATGTTCACACTTTTGTAATTGGTAGAGAAATCAGTCCTGTGCTGCAAAACACAACCTGGAAAAGCCTGAACCTGAAAAGATCAGTCTTCCAGCTGGAGTGCAGTCAACCTCCAGCTACCCTCATACAATTTAGAAGAGACTCTAGTGTCTTTACTTCACAAATACTGAGTGTAAAACAGGGAGGAAATATGAGTGTGCCAGCTAAATTAGGAAATGGATCAAGAGTCCTTAAAATGGGAAAGGTGCTTTTAAACACCTTTTAAACAGACTTTTAAACAAAGATGGAGATGTGAAAAGGAAGCTAAATGAGGACGGGAAAAGGCTGCCTGCTACAGCGGCTCAAGAAGATGTTAGCAGGAGAAAGATGAGATAGATCAGACCAGCAATTTTAGGGAGAGGTTTGAAACAAGCATTTGGTTTTCAGTGTTTTCCCCTACGAGTATGTCAATAATGGAGGTGAGTGGGTCACTTCTGTAATGAAGCGTTTTTACATTCATGTTCTGCACATGATTTAGCTTCCAGCAAGATTTAAAAAAAAGATCAGGGAGGTGTACGTAGAGATGATGGAAAASAGCTTTAAATTCAACTCTTTTTAGTTAGACATGCGATTGTTTCCAACCTTCAGAGGCCGTTCTTAAGTCTCCACGAAATCCTGTACAAATCTCTTTGCTCCTTTCCTTACGCTTCACTGAAGGGCGCAACGACTGGAACGAGCTCGCTGAGATCAGATGCATTGCTAAGGCTGCCCAAAGCGGCACCCAGATAACCAAGCTTGGTCACTGCAACTTCAGAACAGTCAAAACACTATTTCTGATGTAAGAAGAGTATACAAAGTACCCCGGTTTGTGAAGCACTTTAAAACGCGGTACTGATCTACGCGTTGCACAGGCAGCTTCTGCAGCATTTTTGCCACTCTGGATGTGTAAGGGGGCTGTATGCAGAGGGGAATAAAATGCAGAGGGAGAACCCCGCACCCAGCTACTGGGAATGGGTGTCGGAGAGGGCAGCGGGGAAAAGCCCTCTTCCTCCCCGCAGGCGTCCTCCAACAATGTCAAAAGCTCTTGTAACAACCCTTCTGATGTGAAGAATTGTTTCAGAACCCGCAAAATTTCTTCTTTAGGCTGACACAGAACCTGGCACCAGACGAGGCGGGCGGAGGGCAAAAGGGGCAGGTGGCAGGGCAGATGGCCTGGTAGGCACCGAAGTACGGAGCGCTTCGGCCGGGGGGGCACTCCTGACAGCGGCTGAAGGGCGGCACGGCAGGGGCGGCGGGCGGAGGGGCTGGGCTGGGCTCCCTGTGGGGCGGGGGGGGGGGGGGGGAGGAGGGCGCGGGTGGGGTCTGGCCGTGACGGATGGGCCAGATGCGGTTGAATGTTTTAGAAAAGCGGGAGCCCCTGCCCCGCTGGCGCGGCTTTAGGCACGGGGTTTGGTGCGCGGCTGACGGCCGCCGGGTCCTGCCGCAAGCGCCCGTCCCTCCCGCCTCCGCAGCCCGCGGCGCCCATCGCCGGCCAGCGGGGAGGGGGCAGCCAGCCGGGGCGCGGAGCGCGGCAACCGGYGGAGCGCGTTTCCCTCGCTCGGCAGACAGAGCCCCGCAGGCGGCGGGCAGGGAGGATCGGCTCGGCTCGGTGAGGGAGCGAGGAGCGGGGGGGCAGAGCGGGGCGACGCTGAGCAGGACCGGSCGGAGGGGACTTCTGGCCTCACCCCCCGCAGGTTTTCGCCCCGGCGCTGCTCCGCCTGCACCGGCGCCCGTCCCCGTCCGGTGGCAGGCAGCGCCCCGGCTCCGTCCCCGGGCGGCGGGAGCGAGGGCGGCGACCGGYGGGGCGCGGTGTCGCGGCAGCTGACGCCCTGTCCCCTCTCTCCGCGCAGGTCGGCGCTGACGGCGCCGGGCGCCCGGCGGGGGATTGTCTGTGCCGCAGCGCCATGCCCGCCGCCCGACCGTGGCGGCTGCCCGCCCTCCTCCTCCTCTTCCTCCTCGGCTGCCGCGCCGCCGCCGAGGGCGACGGCTCCCTGCGCCCGCGGGGCCCGGGCAGGCAGAGCCCGCCGGCGGCGGCGGACGCCGTCCCCGCGACGGGCGGGACCCCCGCGCTGCGCGGCGCCGAGCCCAATGCCTCCCGCCCGGCCGCGCTGCCCCAGGGCGGGGGGGCGGCCGGTGGGCGGCCGCGCTCGGCTTCACCCCCCATGTGCACGGGGCAAACGGAGATCAAGGAGACTTTCAAGTACATCAACACGGTGGTGTCCTGCCTCGTCTTCGTCCTGGGCATCATCGGCAACTCCACGCTGCTGCGGATCATCTACAAGAACAAGTGCATGAGGAACGGCCCCAACATCCTCATCGCCAGCCTGGCCCTGGGCGACCTGCTCCACATCATCATCGACATCCCCATCAACGTCTACAAGGTGAGGGGGAGCCGGGGATGGGTCCGCGAGCGGGCGCGGGGTTGCGGTGGGCTCTCCCCCCGGCAGGTAGCCGGCACCGCCGCGGGTGCTGGGGGAAACGCGCTCCTTCCCTGGCTGGGAGACACCCGGGGACTAGATCTCATGCCAAAAACCTGCAGGAGGCTGGTATTCTGGTCAGGTGTTGTCCCTGTTGGCCCAAATGTCACCACCTCTGTGCCCCAGTCCCAACCCTCTCAGCGGTCCAGGCTAGGTATGGGGCAGAGGTGTGCGGCTGGAGGTGGCCAGGCTCTGAAAGTCACCTGGAAACAGGTTCTGTCCCGGGGATAAAGGAAATAAATGCAACAGATAAATGCGCAATGGATTTGTCGCTTCCCTCCTTTCCCCCGAGGAATGGAGGGGACAGAGAAGACCCTGTCCTGTGGGTACCGCTCAGGCCCTCCTGCTCAACTGGGGCAGCTTTAGTCATATACTTCACAAGGGTCTGAAGGGTCGCTGGTGGCATGGGAGCTTTTTTCAGGAGGAACCAAGATCATTCAACTAAGCGATTTGCATTAGTTTTATACATCCAGTGGTTGTGAGGCATGATGCTGTCCTGAGCTGTGAACCCTTTCGCCAATGTTGCGGCATGGGCAGCCGAGAGGGAGTGAGCCTCACCTGCTGCTCTTGCACCTTCTTTACTCTGCTCTTTGACGTGATAAGACTTGCTACGGAAGATGTACAACCTCTGTCTCGTCTACCCAGCTTGCGCAGTCCATTTGTCCTTAGGAATTCGATGGGCAGTTGAATCCGATGGGCAGTTGAATCCAGCCTCTAGTTACCATCAGCACTCTTGGGATGGATGCTGGAAATAACAAGGCATCTTCTGCCTTGAAAGTTTACAGTCTGGGTCCCTGAGCACCCATCAGTTACTGCATGAAGTGAACATGAAAGCCTTCATCTACTCCTTCCCCTCACTTCATATCCATGGTTTTAAACTCAAGGTTTTGTTACTTTTAGCTTTGGAAAACGATGTTGAAGGGACAGGTTTTGAATTTAGTCTTCTGTATCCGTAGTGATTACTCCCAGAAGCTGTGGAAATGGGAGAATGCTGTATCTTTATCCTTTTAAAGTACTGAAGTATTATAAAGCAGGGAACTTAGAACTCATCATAACTGTGTTAAATTCATGAGCCGGGTAGTTTGGATTACAGGGGAGTTCTTTGATTTGGAATTTCAGTATTTTCCATAGTATACATTTATCGTAGTTCTGGTGAGAGGCGTGCACTCTTCTGAGTGAGACTGGAATTTATGAAACAAAATACTTTAAACTGTTTTGAAAACAAAAATATTTTTATGTGTTCTCAGGAAAATCAAAAGGATTAAATCAATACAGCTGCTAAGTACAAGACTTTGCAAGCTCAGTGACACTATTTCAAAATTAAATTAATGATAACATGCAATAATATACTGCAGTCCTTATCTTGATTGAATGTCATCAAGTATATCATTATGAGTAGGTTGGAGCAGGAGCAATAAAAGGTCAGATTGCAAACAGATAAATATTATACCAGCTGCAAGTCCAGGATTTTTATTGTGCTGTTGATAATGCTGGGAGCTGAGCAATAGCGCTCAGGTGCTAAATCTCCCATGCTGCTACTCATCGTAATGAAGAGTCCGTAATTATCCCTTGCAATAGTGAATGAAATATTTGCTGTTTTAAAACAGGACTTTTAAATGAATGTAAGTTAAAAAAACCCCCAACAAATCTTAGATACTGTGTTTATTTAATCATAATTAAGCATTTGAGTGTGGCTTGAGTTGACAACTATTTATCAACTCTACATCCCATTTAATTCCACCCACAGAACAACCTTATGAGGGAGAATACAGTAATGCAATCAAAAGCTGGCTATAATCGCCCAGCAGTATGGGAAAAACAAAGGCTAGCAAAGGCTTGGTTTGTAAAT
This sequence comes from Oceanodroma leucorhoa, assembly GCA_030449065.1. NCBI lineage: Eukaryota > Metazoa > Chordata > Aves > Procellariiformes > Oceanodroma > Oceanodroma leucorhoa. The sequence goes on from JASVER010000002.1 coordinate 20,210,935, forward strand.
CAAATATACTTAACAGTTGTAACTTGCAATTTAGAGCAGTTTTAAACTGGATGGAACAGATCTTCAGAATTGTTACCAGATCCTCAGTTAGACAGCTGCTTGAAAAGGGTGAGAGAATTTCTCATGTTAGTAAAATGCCAGCAGTTTACTCAACAACACTTGCAGTAGAAAGTGTGAAAGTGTCTGTGAACACTTTCCAGACAGACCCATAAGAGAGAATGTAAGAATTCGCACTAGGAGCAGCATTTTATTAGCTATTAAAAGTGATAATTGCAAAAGATGTCTCCCGTGACTATTTAAGTTAAGTGAATATGTAAGTAGCTGAAAAAATATGCAAATAAAAATTTACATCTCTTAAATGGAGGATATCTGAAGAAAAACAGGTGTTATCTAGATTGTGAGACAAATGCAGTCCAATGTGCAAGATGCTAATCAGTCCATTGCACTTGATACATTTGAATATCGATCAATACACTCAGTGGAAAATGGAAAGTATTGGAATTTGTCACACAGTCAGGAAACTGGGTATGAAATGAGGGCATGAGAGGCGTTCAGTTCCAGCGTGAAGAATCTGGAAGACCTTTTTGGCGTTCAGGGTCCTGGTAAACGATCTGGCTTTGGCCGTACCCCCAGACTGCAGAATGTGAAGTACAGGAAAGTCCGAGACAATCACTCTACAGTATGTAATGTTGTAGCAGTGTAGATACTTTGGAAGATTGCTACTAATTGGATGTGAAGGTGGTCCTATGCCTGGTCAACTGCTTCACTAAACAGACTAAGTAAGCATGTCTTTGTTAATTTGAGGCTGCAAACAGCAGGTATGTGTGAACCTAAGGAGCAGAAGGATAGAGTAGGAAATACTGTATTTCAGTGGTCAGTGAGCTTTTTATGTCCTTCTCTGCACTTAATCTTTGGAAGACAAGACAGTGGCAGCTTGTACACCTGACAATACAGGTCTGCAGTTCTGGAAGACTTATGCTCAGTTTCCCAAATCGATAAAGTTGATAATTCCCACATGTAAGACACCAAAACAACATCAGTATTGGAAATTCCAAACTTACATTAGCTCTGCCTCTCATGCATGTATGTGTAATGAGATAGGAACATAGACCTAAAAAAGCCGTAATCATCTAATAACATGCTTTCTCTTCTGATGTATAGACAACACCTTTCTCATTTTGTAATATTTGTTCTCTTATATTAAATCCAATTTATTGTCATGTTCCAATGGACTTTTAACAGGGGGAGCAGCCTATCTATCCTCTGCACACTCTTGTGTGGCTTTCCGAACCCTGACTATCAATTTTCTATGACACAAATGGCTGAGGAAGAGTATCTACCTGGAAATATTGTCACAGGTTCCTTTATCTCAGAGCACAATGGAAGAGCAGAGAAAAAGATTTCCAGGGAAAGAACAAAAACTGGTCTTTATCCAAGCCAATGATTAAAGGCCAAAGTCAGCTTTGTAGACAATGATTTTTTTTTCAGTAGTGTATTTCAGGGATTACATAAAAAATATAGTTAACATTATATAGCATTATCAAGCACTGGAAATATAAGAAAGACCAGATTAGGGACTGCATATCCCATGCCTACGCAAGCTGGCCCCTTTCTTAATCCAGCTGTGCTCTAAAAAAGGCAGGATTTCCATGGAAATGTCTTTGTCCTTACTAACTCCTGTAATGCAAGTACGTATAGGGCATGCATCATGATAAAGCAAATCTTTTCCTAACTTTCCAAAAAAGTCAAGGTGCTTGTCTTTAGAAAACATTGTTACTATTCCATATTACAACTCTTGGCCACTAGTGCTTCTGATGTTAAAGGTGACAGCCTTTTATTGGGAGAAATGCATTATTTCCTTTCTTTAAACATCTGAACCACTTGCTTGAGGTCTTGCAAAGTTCATCTCAGAATTTTCTACACAAAGTTTATTGATCTCTGACCATATTAAGCTATAAGTCTATTTTGCTTAGGAACCCTTTATGGTCAACAAATGTGGCTTAAGAAAGATCTGAATTGTCCAGTGGAGGAGCCTGTCTAGACTCTACAGGCAGTGGGGGGTAACTTTGTTCTGTAGTTAGATGAGAACAATCTATTCTGAAGTCCAATATATGGGGTAGTGGAAATGTCTGTATGTTGTTAAAAGTACACATACATAATTTTCATGATGGATCTCCAAACTGATAATGTCAGTATAGATGTGTAAATTTAGAGTAGTTTTTTCATTATGTGTACATTTGTTATGTATACATTCATTTAAAAGATGCATGTGACAAATTTCAAAACAAGTTTTCATCATCTTATTTGGTTTTTTGCTTCTACCCTGTGTTTATGCTTCCCAGTCTGAAGCAGCACGGCTTTCTTAATGGTTACTTTTGACGCAGTCCTTTCACTGGGATTGTGAAATTGCAGAATTTTTTACTTTGACAGTACATTATGGGGCTTATGTAATTTTCAAGATGTTTGTATGATACTACTTGATCTTAATTAAGTATTTTTTAAAAAAATGAAGTTTCTAAGCAGAAGTTACTAGTAAAGCCACAGGAAAAGAAACTAATTGCATGCCTCATATTAAGATTTACACTGTTTATTGGACAGATCAGTAAAACATTCTTAGCTTAACTAGGAAGCAGGAAATATATTTTCTTGTCTAGAGGGAAGATCCCCACCCTGACATCATAATTATTGTTAAAAATTAATAAGTTTTGTAATGTTGTCTGACTTATCCTTGACCATAAGCTTAATTTCCTGGGCAAATTTCCTGTTTTGAAAAATGCTTGCTCCTATGAAATACTGAAAATACTTGATCTGCATGACCTCTCTGTCTTGAAAGTATCAGGTGAAAGTCTGCCAGTCATTTCACAGATACATTGAAAAAATGTTGCTTGTGAATTAGGTGTACAGTTGCATGTCTGATTCCCGTGTAACTAACTCTACAATTCATAATTACGAAAATCGGGTCCTATCGTCCTGTGAACTAGACTTGCTGTGAACGCACAGCTGGGAGGAAGTACGCATTCCTGCTCTGCGTTTCCGTGTGCATTCATTGCTCGGCACTCGGACACTGACGAAAATAAGTGCACGCTTTGCTACTTCTTCGTGCCCGACTGCAGAAAGTCGACAGTAGTGGGTTGGAGCCGTGGCATCAGCCTCCTGGCTGGTGGCCACAGCAGCTGAGCCATCGAGAGCAGCGTATGGTGCTCGCATGCTGGGCTATTCCAGCAGCAGATTACGAACATCTTTCTGTTCCTACACAACCAAGAGGAAGCAGGGCAGGAATTGTAATTCACAGGTGTGTCTCTGAGTCACGACATCTCTTGGGGCTACTTTCCTAGCTGTGCAGCTTTCACATCAGTTTAGACTCAGATCTGTGTCTGGTCTGAGAAAGTGTTGGCTAGGAGTGCATCAGATGTATTGGTTCTTTTAAGTATGATTTCACTTCGTTCTGCAACGTGTTCCCTTTCCTTTCGTTCTGTTTCATTTCATCTTGAACACATTTCTGTGGCTTAGCAGTTAAAGCTTTGCCCATGTAAAATAAGTTACTGTAAAACATTGGAAGAGGTCACTCGGAATACAGCCAGTGGTAGACTTCTCTTGGCATTTTACTGATGAAAATGCAACATTATTTTTCTCTTTGCTGCCACTTGGCAGTATCTCACGGCTCTAAGTCATTTGTCATTTGTAAAATGGCACTCTTTGTACAGATACCCTATTATGAATCATAAGAAAATTGTTTTACCCATACAAAATTGCATTAGACTACATCTATCCTTCACTAAGAATAATCATTGCTCTTGTCCACAAATATGATGCTCCTGAATACTTTACAGGGGATTTTCACTGGACTTTAAGGCAGTGTTTTGAGGAGATGGCAATACAGAGGACAAACAGAAACAACAAGGAAGCATAGTTCAGCAATTAAAACATTCTACTTTTTCCCTTTTACTTTCTCAATGTTTTCAAGCTTTTGCTGCAAAGCATATAATTAACCACTTGCAATACTATGATAGAGAAACTTGTGACTCATGCATTAAAATGCTCAAATTTCACAATACATCAGGAGATAAAGGACATGTTTTTCCAATCCAATGCAGACAGCTGTGTGTCCATTCTGCCCCTGATTTAAGCTGGCTGAATGCAAGTAATATTTTGACGTTATATTAAACCCAAGCTAATGCACCCTTTCTCTCAGTAGACTGCGTTCACTCATGTGCAGCCCCATTATAATCCAGCCATATGGCTCCCAAACTGGAGCTGGCTCAAATCCAGTTAGCTTGGAGCATAGGTGTGACTGTCTGCACCTGAGAGATACGCATTGGTTCAGGGAAATCTCCGATGTGTGGCTGAACAGTTGGGATTTTAGGGAAGAGAGATGGGGACTGTCTTGCGCATACACCTGCTAGTTGTAGCTAAAAGTCTTCAACAGAATCTTCCAACAGAAATTTGATCAAAGAAGTTCTGAATTCGAATTCAATGAAGAACAGAATATTTTAATTTTGAAGTGCTTTTTTAAAGAGTCATCTCTGGTTTAATATATACACATGTACAATATACAATAGATACTATAAACAAGTATACAATGTACTTGCTACCCAGTCCTTGATTCCTATAGCAACTAGGTGTGGTAGGCTGGAGGTTCACTGCCTGATTGATATAAATTAAATTAGTCCAGGTGTCACTGGATTCTGTAGAGTGTACATTTAGAACACCTGTAATTATTCACATTGCAATTTTAATAGTAGTTTGTTACTATCAACCCCTTACAGCAATTCAAAAGAAGTCTCAGGGAGAGGCTTTACTGAAAATACTGTAATTACAGAGTGAGTTATTTTCCCACATCACATAAGCAAAAGATACTGTATGGTTATTACAACCTCATCCCTACTTCCTCTGCTTTATTACTTTCCATAAAATTCTCAGGAAACATAAATCCTTACAATTTATTTTTCTGCTTCATTTTTGCAGAAGCATTACACTCTTTGTCTTACTTAAGTAGATCATTGAAGAAATAGATCAAAGCTGGGCTGTGTTACAGTTTTCCTACTGCTGTTCTTTTAAAGATCCCATTTCGGCACAGGACTAAAGCAGATTTTTGAAGGTATTCTGGTATCTGAAAATACCAGTGGGCACTTCATAGGGATTTCCAAAAGCACATGGTCATGAAATGGACTTAACTTCCTTTGTGTTAAAATAAAATGATACTTAAATGATATCAGGGCTTTTCAAAAACTGTTGTGGACCATGTGACTGTTTATCCTTAGATGCACGTGTATGTGCACTTAAGGACTTTGCTGAACCAGACCAATGTGAGCAGGCAACTCTGTGGCTATCTATCTTCAGTCGTTTTGGTCCCCAGCAGAATCTATACAGTATGATGATCTATTTCTTCTTTTCTTACATCCCTGTTAAATGAGATGTCTGAGGAGGCCTGAGCCAAGGGAAAGATTTTGCAATCTCTTTTGGGTAGTTATCGTTATTCTTTCCTCTCCTTTTCCATTTTGTAGCCCTCTATCTGCAACAGATCCGAAAGGCCTCATCTGAAGAAAGTTATGAAAAACAGAGATGGGCTTAGATAATGTAACTAATTACAGAAACTCAAAGTTTACTTTTGTATGTAATGATTGCGACTATTTCTTGGCATAGTCTCTGTTCTGGAGAGTCTTGTTTTTATGAGGAACTGGAAGATTTGGCTGCTGTGGTGGTATATTTGAGCCATCAGAGCAGCTCACAGCAGAGTACAAAGATTAAATGTTTCTAAACTAAAGCGACAGGCGAACAGTTCATAGCATCAGCTGTGAGGAAGGTGTTTTCTGTGTCCAGTAAGTCTTGTCCCCTAAATCAGCTAAAACGTACTGCTGGGAATGTAACAGAAGATTTCCATTAAAGTGTGTGACCCAAAGTGCAATTGAACTGAACTAAAATTCATTGTCCTGTTTTCTTTATTCTGTAGCACGTACAGGTATGCCGAAAGTGCAGATAGTCTTTTTGGTGTTGTAATACGGAATCATCTGTCCTTACCTGCTGCAAAACATTTAGTTCAAACTAGCTGTTTAGGCACCCTGAGTGTCCAGTGGGGTACCTTTTTTCATTATCAGATGGTCAGCTAAAAACTACGGGATACATTGCTCTCCAGTGTTGCCTGACTTCTCAGCTGATGGAGCCTAGACACCAAGCTTCAAATAAACCCCACCCCAGATGTGCACTTGTTAGCTTTGTCCCTGTTCTGATCAGCCTCAAGTAATTTTCTGTATTTCTAGTAAATGGAGAGTTACTTGGAACATGTAAGAAAAACGATGAACACTCAAGACAGATAAAACCAATACAAGAGTGAAATCCTCACCTGCTCATTCATTTTTCACCATAAACACTGGGGTGGTGAAGTTAGAAACAAAATAAGTGGAGCTTGTAGGGCTTGAGAAGTCAGGACTAACCCTTTATGCATATATCCTTGCCCAGTCAGGGAATGACTGGGATCCTACTGCATAGCTTTTAGGACACACACCTTGGAGACTCCCTTGTGAAAAGGTTCTTCTTGACTAAGTTTTGCATGGTGGAAAAGAAAAACAGTTAAGAGAAAAGTCTATGTTGCATCTGTGGGAATTATTTTTAAAAACTGATTAATTTCTAACTTGTTCTCTTTTCACAGCTGCTTGCAAAGGACTGGCCCTTTGGTGTCGAAATGTGCAAATTAGTACCCTTCATTCAAAAGGCATCAGTGGGCATCACAGTGTTGAGTTTGTGTGCCCTCAGTATAGATAGGTGAGACCCATTTTTTCATCAAACTCTGTAATTTTTTTTAAACATGGGCATTGGCTCAAATTCACCTTTCCACTCAGCTGATATAATATGAATAAGCTGAGTTTAAATCAGTTAAACCAGGTGGGTTTTCTTATATTTTTAATTTGCAAATGTGTGCTGTTGCCTCAGGTACCGAGCAGTTGCTTCTTGGAGTCGCATTAAAGGAATTGGAGTGCCAAAGTGGACTGCTGTTGAAATTGTACTGATCTGGGTTGTATCAGTGATACTGGCTGTTCCAGAAGCTATCGCATTTGACATGATTACAATGGAGTACAGAGGAAAGTATCTTAGAATCTGTCTGCTTCATCCCACACAGAAAACATCCTTTATGATGGTAAGACACTGTCGTTTATAAAATCACAGCTCTCCGGAACAGTTCCTTGGATTTTCTCAGCATTGTGTGGATTCTATGTGCACAAGTGTATGTGAAACGTAGGTGAATATAATGTTCAGATGAAATGCTGGCAAATTTCTGAAGTATATCGGTTAAAAGAAGAGCAATCAGAAGCTTTTGTCTTCTTGTGGGCTTTGGGCATATTACTACCTTGTCCCGTTTTCTCGTCTGTAATGCACCCTTTACAGAGATGCTTTTCAGGACAGACTGACCAATTAGTTATAGCATAGTTTCCAAAATGCTCAGCATTCAACTCCTAACAATGTTTCTGCTTTTGTTTTCCTTCTAGTTTTACAAGCAAGCTAAAGACTGGTGGCTGTTTAGCTTTTACTTCTGTTTGCCACTGGCTATCACAGCATTCTTCTATACTCTCATGACCTGTGAGATGTTACGAAAGAAAAGTGGAATGCAGATTGCTTTAAATGACCACTTAAAACAGGTAAAAAATTATCCCTGACAACTCTGCTGACTGTAGGGAGGATTACTATAATACCTTTACTGACTTTACTGCCACATCATTATTCAGTTCTTGTATAACGACTTCAAGATTACTGCTAAAGAGAACTTCCTTAACAGCGGTGCTTCTGAACTCATGTATAGATGTAGATATCAGATCCCTCAGAAACCTAAGATTTTCACTGACAATCACAAAACTTCTTTTTTTCTTATTTGGTGTTAATCCTTCAGGTTTTATAGTTTTTCTTTCTTCTGTACAGGAATGAGAGCTGGATGCTTTGTAATGAAAACTGAGGTCGTGCTGTAATGTAGAAGCTGATGCTGTAAATTTGTTAATTATTTTGAATCAATTTCATGCTGAACTACAATTAGCTTAGCAGTATATGTTAGCAGAACAAAACACATTCCAAAAAACATTCCAAGTTAGTAGTGCACCAGAAACAAACATCATATGTCACTAGAATTAAACTATATTTGTACTATAAAGTGTATCTGTGCTCCTTTCCTCTTAGCTCGATAAAGCTGTAGTTGAAATCTCCAGGGGCATTTGAAATAAGACCTGAGATCAAAGCACAAGAAAATACAATTGAAAACAAGCTGGTATTTGAAAGTGGCTGGGGAGACAAATATGTTCTTCATTTTAATTTAAATGACTGTTTTTATGTCCTTGATTTTTTCATTTTATTACTCATACTTTTTAAAATTAGAGATACAGAGAATCAGTGCAAGACATCTAAAACAATAGAAAAGATTAAGTACATATTCCAAGAAAATGAGGTATTTTGATGTTCTCCTAACTCCTATTTTGATAGGGGTTTTATTTTGTTTATTAAACATTTGGATGTTACAAGACAACAACAATCAAGAGACAGACAGAAACTATAACACTGTTCTGTCCAATTTTTTTTTCAGAGACGTGAGGTGGCCAAGACCGTGTTCTGTCTGGTACTTGTTTTTGCCTTGTGTTGGCTCCCACTTCACTTAAGCAGAATATTGAAGCTCACTATTTATGATCAGAAGGACCCCAACAGATGTGAACTTTTAAGGTGAGATTGTAAAAATAAAATGCCTGTGTGCTGCTGACATTCTCCGTAAGCATATTTGGATTTCCTAATGAACTAACTTACTCTGTGTGTCTGAAGTTCTCCCTGCTTCTTCATCCAGGACATTCTGGTTTCACTCCAGTAGCAGAGTCAGGGAATTATGAGGAATCCCATGAACACAGGGCTTCTGTCCTCTTTGCCTGTCTTCTCCTGATCCCTTTTGGGACTGTCCTACTGTCTTGTGGCATTACGAGGGCAGAGGGGGAATCTCTGTCCCCGTTTTCCCTTTCAACAGAACAGCTAGGATTAAATCTGTGAAGAAAACCTCGTGAATGTTTCCTCCCACAAGTTAAGGTGGTTGGATCTTCTGAAATTTCATGAGAATGGTCTACTGATTCAAACTTCATTATTGAGCACAATTGTTACCTCCATGAGTTAATCCTGTTGATATAAGCCCCTAAACTATTACATTTAATAGTTAGTCTTGGTTGAGTGAAGCCGAGTCCAGTTTTCATAGTTGTAAACCCCTACTAAGCCTTTTCAGAGGAAATGAGAAGTGTCTCACTTACTTACTTTAATTTCCACACAGCTTTTTTCTTGTGATGGACTACATTGGTATTAACATGGCTTCACTGAATTCCTGCATCAACCCAATAGCTCTGTATTTGGTGAGCAAAAGATTCCAAAACTGCTTTAAGGTAAGAGGCTTCTGGTTAAAAGATGATGTCAGCAGTAAAATTCATTCCTTAACATGCACAAAGTGTTTTAAGTGGTCATTTATTTTGTTCTAAATTTTAACTGGGTTATGGTAGGTGTTCTCTCCCTCTCCTGCTGAAGCTGCATAGAAAGAAATTAAGGATTCATAGGGACAAAAAGAGAAAGCAAAAGAGAGGAGTGTACAATAGACCCTCTCTGCACCATGCTGATCAGTGCTACGTCACTTCCTGACTGGAGCTGGCACCCAGCCACTTTGAGAGCACTGACAAAGCAGACTCGGACTGTGCTGCAGAGCTTCACGTAGCCATATCCTCTGCAACCCAACGGGGAGGGCACTGACCCGGGGTTCCCCCCATCCTGACCCAGCGCTTAAATCAGTAGGCAATTACGTAAGGCAGAGGGTGCGAGTATCCACTCGTCCCTTTCCAATGCCAACATTTTATGAGACAGACCTGTTTGTAGTTTTGCCTTGGTTTGAGTGAATAGGCCTGGGCACTAATTCTCCATGCAGGATTTGAGGCTCTGGATCGCATGTGGATTGCAGCCCATCAGCTTTCACCCTTCATGTCTGCTTGGAAAATGTCCAGATTTGGGCTTTTCTGTGGCCCCTTACTGTCTTCAGACACTGTATCAGGTTTCTTACGTTGCCTACCACAAACTCTTAGATTTTTCTTTTCTTGCCAGGCATTTGACCATTGGCCACTGCTAGCCTTATTGCCTGGCTGTGTAAATTCCTTACTGGCTCTATCTTTCCATCAGAAGCCAGTCAGCTCTACATCTAGCAACGTTAGGGTATTTCCCACATAATTGTGACAGCACATGTTGCAGAGGCTTCAGTGTTGGTCTCATCTTCTCTGTCTACATTTCCAGCTCCCTGAAAGAGTCACTGGAGCTGGGAGCACGTAAGAGATCTCTAGCAGATCATCTAAGAGATCTGTAGTGGGTGTGTGGGATCCAGCATCAGCAAAAGGTCTGCAGTACATCTAGTAAATGTGTTTCACCATTCTCCTACTTAGTTCTCTTTTTTCCACCTCAAAAAAATCAACTAAATAGCAGCGTCTTGCTTAGAAAGTATAAATTACCGTGCATACATTTTTTTCCAAGAAAGATTATCAGAGAAAGGACAACAAGAAGTCTAATTTTATTTTCAGATGCATTTAGAATTGCAGACCAGACTCGAAGCAGTATGTGTGGCCATTATTATATTACTCAATAGAACTCTTCCTGCCCTCCAGCGCTCAGGTTGCTAATGGGGCATCCCAGAAGTTAGTGGCCATTTGAGCAATGCAAAGCTTAACCTTGTTTCTTTGCTTACCCTGTAATCCCAAAATGGCAGCTTGCACACTTGCCATTTCCTACTGTACCGCTGAAGAAGGGCAGCGTTTCAGTGCACTTTGCCACATGTGCAAAACAAAATGATGTAAAATGTTTATTCCTTTTATTTTAACAGTCATGCTTGTGTTGCTGGTGCCAATCCAAAGATCTGTTGTCCCTGGAGGAAAGGCAGTCCTGTTTAAAGTTCAAAGCTAATGATCACGGATATGATAATTTCCGCTCCAGTAACAAGTACAGCTCTTCATAAAACAAGCATAAAAGGTATATTCTCTTACATTAATGCTGGTGCAAGTAAAAGTGGCAATTACTTTTAATGAGATGGTAACGTTTAGAAAAATCTAGTTTTGTGTTTGCACAAAAAAGGTTATAAAAAAAAATAATTGCCCCAAAACTGTGTCACGTTCAAAATCGTGGACGTTTATAAAAGCATCATTTATGGAACATGAAGAAAAGCGTAGAAAGAACAAGTCATTGTTAGCACTTGAATACTTCTGAATCAGCACTTCCAAATGATCCCCACTTCCTGTACATTAAACGATCGTTTGTATTCTCTATAACAGTTGTAGGAACTGAAGTCACAGTAATTACTAAGCAGTATAATATAACGTTAATTGGATCAAAGCCATTATTATATATAACTCAATGTATTATCTTTTATAAAGCAGATTAACCACCATCACTATTGTGTTTTTTTTTAAATAAAACATGAAATACTTTGTAATAGAAGTTTAAATGTAAAAAAGTAGAATTTTTATCAGGGGTATTATAGAGGTAACTAATGAAAATATTAAAGGATGCAGTAAATTCAAAAGTGCATTTCACTCTGATGAATTGTTTTACCTATTATTGTTAGAAGAAGCCTCCCAGGGCCTCTATAAATACCATTTTGTAACCACTTTGTGTGTTAAGTGCATTTGGCAGCACTTTGGGTATGGTCCATTTCACTGTTTCCACGTTATTTGTGTTTAATGACAGCGGAGGAGAGAAAAACACACCAAAAGCAAAAATTAATACTACTAGAACCATGCAAATGATGGCTAGTATTGGAAACCAGTTATTTTTAACTGAAAAGAAATTGATTGTATCCCATGTAAACAGTGGGCATTCAAGAGCCTGACGGTTCTTTACTTGAGATACTTTTGTGACAATTTGCAACTGTTTCTGCAATCCAAATACTGTCTTGGGGCAAAATCCTTTAGAAATAGCAGGTGGAAAAATGTAACCAAGGAAAACAGAGGGAGGATTTGAACTTCTATTTTCAATTAGATTTAAATCTTTGTAAAGAAAATAATTCATGAACTGTACTTCTAGAGAACAGTACTATGTAGCACACTTGTCTTCATACTGTTTTAAAATATGTTCTACTTCTGTAGTTCCATATTTATGGGCTTAAGAAGATGTGTGATTAGTTTCTGCTTCTGTAAATAGTTTAGTGAAGCGTAATTAATTATAAAGTATTAAAATATGGGCAGGACCCTGTGAGAAAACAGAAAGATAAAGATGCCTGTAGTAAACATGACGTGTGTTGCCGGGAGCAGTGCACGTTTTGTACATACATGACAGGTCATTCTTTGGCTTTTCGTTTCCTATTAATTTGTTACAGATGTCCCCAAAGACTTATTAACATATTTCATGCACTAAGGCATGAGTTTTTCAAGAAAAAATGTCATATAACATGCTTTTATAAAAGACATGTTTTCAATAGGCATGGTATTTTATTATAATAAAAATATTTATCAAAACTCAGGAATTTTTTTTTTTTTTTTTAGTTTCCAAATTTCACATGTAAGGATTTTTACCTTTTTTCCCAGTCTTGATTAACTTCAGATTTTTTAATAAACTGCCTTAAATATGCTCAGGATGAAAACAGTTTTCATTAAAATGTTCAGCTGATGTTGCCTTAGATAGGTTTCATCTCATCTGACTTTAGGTAGCTACAGCTACCTTGCAGAGAGCTAAAAACAAGAGAGGTGAACCCCATTCCTAGTGTTGCCCCATCAAAAGCTAGTAAGTGTATGCTTGTATAATCAAGCTGAGGACCTATGCACATGCATTTGAGCATGGGCACGTGTGTGTTTGTGTGTGTGAGTATGTGTGCAAGTGTGTATGTTGCCTACCATAAGGTTGCTGTTACCATCTTTTTGCAGGACATGCACCTAACTGCTCTAATGCTGAACTGTTATGAATATAAGTCTATTTAAAGTTTTGTTCTTTACATTTTTACCTTAACTTTCATGGTAACTTTCTCACGGTAAGCCGTGAATGTCACTTCACCCTGCCTGCACCTATTTCTGTGAAACGCGTTTCGTCTGTTAAGGATGGATAATTAGTTAAATCCTAAGTTTGATACTGATCAGTGTTATTTTCATCGTTATATCTTTACAATACTGTACATGTATATTATTGTTGTTTTTATTTAAAGTATAGCTGTTTTATTGGCAAATGTGTAACATATTTTTCATTTTTTCCTTGACTAATTCTTTCTTAAGACGAGTCCTGCTAAGTCAGAGATTTAGGTTTTGCAAATAAAGACCTATATACTGCCCACTTTTTGGAGTTAATATATATGTATTAGTACACTTTTTGTCTTTTTTGCAGTATTTTTCAAAGCAGTATTTTTACTGAAGCTGTCATTTCCTGTAATAAAAATTTGCCAAAATTCTGCTCTCATACAGTTAAAAGAATACACAGGAGAGCTCCAGTGCATCTGTGTTCTACCTAAAATGAAATCTCTTAATACTGACGACAGGCATTTTCTGAAGTCCTCAGTACAGGTCTATTCCTCTATCCACTGAAGTCAATGAGTGTTTAACCATTCAATTCAGTTGGAGCAGAATTAGGGCACAGCAATAGCTCTTTATAAAACCCGGCTGACATTTGCTACCTTGAATAAGAAAAGCTAAATACTCTTTTTTTTTGACAGAGGAGTTGTTTAGAAAAGTTAGGAAAAGAGGGTAGAATCAGCTCGTGGGGTAAAACAGCCAGTCTAAGGCTCTCTAAGCCTCAAACAGGGGGTCACAGGTAGCAGAACAACTGCAGAGAGGCACTTTCATCTTTATAGGAGTTCAATGTGCTTGCCCAGAGTGGTGTGACAGAGTAAGAGCCATCTGTCCCAACGGCCTGAAGAGTTGACACAGAATGGCTTGAGATGAAAAAAAAAAAAAAAAAACTTGTAAGAAACTACGTCACATCTCTGTGTTTTGACCTTCAGGTAGTAGCTAGATTTTACTTCCCCAGCTGCTCTGAATTCTGCCTGCACACAGCTCTCTCGGAGTTAACAGAGGGCATTTCAGACTGGGTGGACTGAACTGATACACTGGTACTACACCTCAGAGAATCGAAGGCAAAATTTGATGGTTATGGAGTATCTGCTGTGAGCTGTGGCATTTCACTGTCCAAACCAGCTCTTAATCGACACACAGTTGGCTTAGCAAGTGAATGTTGTATGTACTGACCTAATGTTAAAAGGATTTTTTTAAATTGTTCTGTATAGCTGTGTAAAATAATTCTATATTTCATTTTCTGTGGTCACTTAAAATAGTAAATTCTGTGGTTCAGACAGTGTAAACATACTAAATTACCAATAAAATATTTGTAATTTTGTTTCATTACAAAAAGACGTCTGACCTTTTTTCTTCTGGGGGTCCCATTTAATTGTTAAACAGTGACAGTGATGCAAAAAAGAAATAAGCAATTCAGAACTAAAAATCAAAGTTTTTGAGTGGGATAGTTTTATATAGCTGAAAACTGGAGAGAGTTCAGACTTGCATACGCGTTGCAAAATTGCCTGATGTTTGTTGGAACAATCAGTCACGCCTATCTTTGCTCTGTTTGTTTTTTCTCAAAATGTCAGTTGCAATCTCTTCTCTACACATCCATATATAGTCACAAATCCTCCTGTGTTAGGGACATCACAAGTAAAAGGCATGAAACTTTTAGTTCATTAATTTAGAAGTGCATGCACTCGTTGCTGGGATATGCCTCATGAAAACCATCATCCCTTTGTATGCTGACAGTGTAATTTTGTGCATATTTCAAGTTACCTTTCTTAAAGCAGTGGAGAACAGTATCGGACTAAATATGCTGTAGCTGGTCAAATATATAACTTTATATGCTTGCAGTATCTCTACATCCCAAAATATGTTTGCTGTTGCTGCTGTTTTGTTCAAAATAGTTAGGTTTCCTTCTCTTTAATTGGTGGCCTGCTGTATCCGTGTAGATTTGTCTTTTTTCATGGTCCCAGGACCTTTAGCACATAGTTTCAAGTTTCCTGTGCCTGGAATAGAAGCACCTGTAGAGATGAGATCCCTTATAAGTAAATGTTCTACTTAATATCTCTCATGGCCTCTTCACTATCTTTACAGTCATCTTATGCTATGGTCAAATCTTCACCAACCACTCATTACAAAGAAGCATTTTTTGCATATTACTTTTGAGTTCCTACATCTTTCTACAGGCAGGCCATAGTCTTCACAGCCCAGCTAACTTACTCCCTTGCCACAATTCTTTATCAATGATCTGGACAAGGGGGTTGAGTGCTCCCTCAGTAAGTTTGCAGACGACACCAAGTTGGGCAGCAGTGTTGATCTGCCTGAGGGTAGGAAGGCTCTGCAGAGGGATCTGGAAAGGCTGGATCGATGGGCCGAGGCCAATTGTATGAGATTCAACAAGACCAAGTGCTGGGTCCTGCACTTGCATCACAACAGCCCCAGGCAACACTACAGGCTTGGGGAAGGGTGGCTGGAAAGCTGCCCGGCGGAAAAGGATCTGGGGGTGCTGGTCGACAGCCGGCTGAACATGAGCCGGCAGTGTGCCCAGGTGGCCAAGAAGGCCAACAGCATCCTGGCCTGTATCAGAAACAGTGTGGCCAGCAGAACCAGGGAAGTGATTGTCCCCTTGTACTCGGCACTGGTGAGGCCGCACCTCGAATACTGTGTTCAGTTTTGGGCCCCTCACTACAAGGAGGACATTGAGGTGCTGGAGCGTGTCCAGAGAAGGGCAATGAAGCTGGTGAAGGGTCTGGAGAACAAGTCTTATGAGGAGCAGCTGAGGGAGCTGGGGTTGTTTAGCCTGGAGAAAAGGAGGCTGAGGGGAGACCTTATCGCTCTCTACAACTACCTGAAAGGAGGTTGTAGTGAGGTAGGTGTTGGTCTCTTCTCCCAAGTAACAAGCGATAGGACAAGAGGAAATGGCCTCAAGTTGTGCCAGGGGAGGTTTAGATTGGACATGAGGAAAAATTTCTTCACCGAAAGGGTTGTCAAGCATTGGAACAGGCTGCCCAGGGAAGTGGTGGAGTCACCATCCTTGGAGGTGTTCAAAAAACATGTAGATGTGGCGATTTGGGACATGGTTTAGTGGGCATGGTGGTGTTGGGTTGATGGTTGGACTTGATGATCTTAGAGGTCCTTTCCAACCTTAATGATTCT
The DNA here is from genome assembly GCA_030449065.1 of Oceanodroma leucorhoa. NCBI lineage: Eukaryota > Metazoa > Chordata > Aves > Procellariiformes > Oceanodroma > Oceanodroma leucorhoa. The sequence continues at coordinate 20,227,104 of JASVER010000002.1, forward strand.
ATGATTCTATGATTATATGATTCTATGAATTCACTTTTCTAACTATTAGTCTCATCCACAGTTTTATCTACCGCAGTCTTGTCTCTTTCATTTAGGCGATTAACTGCAGTTTTCTAAACACACTAGAACTTACATAGCAACATGGATATACATGTAGCTTACATTCTTCAAACACTGACTCACTCTAACCACTCTTGAGAAGAGTAAATTTGGCATTCTGGTGTTGGTGGAGCAGGGTGGTCCAACTGGCAACTTGTGGCTGGGTCTGGTCAATAGAGTGGTTCACTTTTTACAATACCTTCCTACTGCTTGCTGCTCAGACCATCATGTTCTTGTAGTCTGCTCACAAAGGCCCAAGAGTTTTCCATGTACATGCTGTGCACTTCTGTTCAAATTTCTATTCCAAGTTGCTGGATGGGTGTCCACATCAGGAGATCAAAAGAGACAAAAGGATGCAAAATGAGTCTTCTGTGTTCTGCTGGTCACCTTTCTTCTCAGTCAGCAGTGGTAAGATTACTGTATTACATAGTACCAGTATTCAGATGGTTTATTGGCTTGCAACTGCTAATTTAAAAGTACTATCATTAAAACCCTGGCATCTATTTGGTTTTGTCAGTCTTTCTAAGGATTCTCATTTAGCTGTGAACGAGGTCCCAAAGCTCACCTTCACCACTGAAGAGGCACATCCCCTTCAGTCCTCTTTCCTTCTCTTGAACAAGAAAACCATCACTTAGAAAATTCTACTATAATTACAAGTAAAATCTTCAGAAATTGATATTTTATCTTAGTAATCAGTATCTTAAACCTCCATGAAATCTCTGTGACAAGCCAAAGATGTCCTGATTGTGGGAGGTAGTATCTGGAAGGAATTTTACTGTAGTGATGTGGTAACTAGTTAGATTGTACAGCTCAGCAGGGAGCTATGTATGTTATGGGATGTGAGGCTGCATCAGAATTTTCAGAACAGTAACGTGGAAAATACCACATTAATACTTAGATGATGCCTGTCAGTGGATATCTACAATTATAACTTCAGTGTTGCCACGAAACTTTCCGTCCCCTGTAGCCACCCTGGAAGAGTGCCCTGGAAAAAGTGGGAGTCAAAACCTGAAACCAAGTAAAACCTGAAAGGAAGGAATTAGGGTAACCATACCTTCTTCACAAACCACATTTTCCAAAACTTTCTTCTGCTCGTTTTTTTTTGCTGTTGCGGGAGAGGGATGAGGGGGAGTGTTTGTTGCCCTTTTACCTTTTCATGACCTTCATTTCCCAAAGTTTGTATCAGTGGCTCACAAGTCTGGTTACCCTGAAGGAACAGATCAATGGTGAAACTGAGGGAGTCAGACAAGGGCTCTTATTTGAAGGTACCAGGTAAAAGAATAATGACAAATCCCCAGGATGCTCACATCTTCACAAGAAGGATGGGTTCAACACATGCCCAACCTTTGCAGGGGCAGGAGAGAAACATGCCAAGCTAATAAAAACAAAACTGGTGGATTTGGTAAGTGTTAGCTGGAGCTGCGAGATGGCAGAATTCATGCAAACTGGATTTTTTTTTTTTTGGATGAAACTAAACTGGAAAAAGCATCGTAATTGCTAATGGGTGTTCACAGGACCAGACTTGCCAAAGGTATAGGAAGCTTTTCCATTAAATTCAGCTACTGCAGGTAGCACGTCCTACCGATTTGACCCCATTGGTCTTCTTAACTTGCTAGCATAGATGTATTGTGAGAGGTTCACTTCTGCTGTATTTTAATACCTGACAGCTGCAGTAATCACACTCATACACTTTTGATACATATTTATATGTGTACATACATATATATTTTATATATACACCTCTCTATATACAAATAGAATATATTACATATTATGTAATATAAATTGTGTGATACACAGGATATTTTTAATTAGTCTTATCTGAAAAAGTTGTTTCAATAAAATCAAGCATTTTTACAAAACCATATTGATCTGAACAAAACCTGGCCCACTGTCTTTGTTTAAAAAAAAACTTCTGTAATGTGTTCTATCACTCTGGTCTCATATTTTAAATTTTTTTTAAGGGTTTTTAAAGTATATTTTGCAACAACTTTACATTAATTCATGCCATAATATGAGGAATGTAAACTATGTGTGTCTCACATGTAAACTATGAAAGCCTCCCTAACTATTGGACTAGTCTATTGCATTTTAAAATTTTATGTTCAAAAGCATCAATAGTAAAAGCCACTGAGCACTGACAGAAATATTTATGTTGTTTTCTGACTTGGGTATCTGCTGGTAATAAAAATAGTTTGAAATGCTGACAAATCATGGACTACTCACTGAATGACAAAATTATGAAATGCAATGAAAATGCGTATAAGCATTTATTAAGTGGTATTCATAATGAAGCCCTGAAGTTCCAAAGAGAAATTGTTATGAAATAATTTTATAATTTTGTTACTTTAAAAAAAATGGTATTTAAAATTTCATAACTTTTAATTTTGTAATTTCTATGACCATTTTATGATAATGGAAAAGCTTTTTTTTTTTCCAAAAATTTTAGAACTTTATATTTTGATGGGAGATGGAAACAGACTGTAGAATGTGAAATGAACCATGAAATTGATACTCTGTTTCAACTACCTCCATAGGTTTTTGAAGACACTTCCTGTAGGACTAACTACTAAAATTCTCCTGTTAAATTTGTTTACTCAAATTTCATGTTAAAGAACAAACAGACAAAGAATATGGCAAAGTCCTTAATATTTGCAGCTGGCTTAGTATTTAGTATCTTGGAAGCATTTGATCTTGTTATACAAGTGTGAGGTATTTCACTTACAAATGTCTTCATAGGAAAAACAATGTGTCACAAATAGGTGAGGTCATTTGATATTTGTTTACATATGTATGTAATTTATGCAAGAGAATTTAACAAATTATTTTTTATTTAACAGAAAAATAAATCTGTATTGTAATACTTACTATACAGGTGAAATACATTTAAAATACTCTATTTATTATCCATGCATACATGTGTTTTTATCTGTGTGTCTACATACATATACAAATATACATATATTACATATGCCAAAATGTTGGCCACAATAAAAGAAGCAGGGAAAACATGAGAAGGTATAGTTGGGAATAAAAATAGCAGAAATTTCTAGTATATATGATTTGCTGAGACTTCCGCTGTGGTTTTGCCTACTCAAGAGCTTACAGCTTTCATAGAAATAACCAAGTTTTCCAACTATTCAGGGTATGACCATGTTTACTCCAGTCTTCCCAATGAGCTGTAAAACCTGGAGTACAATGACGTTTCATGGCACTCTTACAAAAGGGCAGGATTGCCAACCATGGGCTCTTGGCCAAATTCCAATTTAAATAATTACAATCTGCTTCCTCTGTTCCTGTCTCTTCCTATCAACTGCAGCATGGCTTAGAAGAGCATACTGCCGTGTTCTGCATTTTCACACTTTGCACGGAGACATCTGCTCTGTCTCACGCTGGAGGTGACTGCATTTCAATGCTAGAAAATGGGAGCCTTCCAAATCCTTTGTCAGTTTGTAGAGTATATGGGGGTGTTTCAGAATTAAAAGCAAAATTTCAATGTAAAATCAGTGTCTTAACACTCTTTCAGTATATGTCAATTTAATGTTAAGTGGATCTAAATCACTCCTTTTTTTACTGACTCTTTTAAGGAGTTTTATAAACATATGTTTTAAAAGACTTTTAGTGTGTCTTTTATTTGTACAGTTAGAAAGATTTATTACGATCTGGAATCCATTAAATAGTACTCAAGTACTTTGAATAGGCATTAGGCATGTCTACAAGGTTGAGTGTAGAAAGCCTGAGCTTTAGAGCTCAGTGTGCACCAAACTCAGGGTAAGGTAGTTGCATTGCTTCCAGAGCAGACCAGGCTAACTTCTATTCAACTCAAATCTTGCGTAGAGTGGGCTAGTGTCAGTCTGCTTCCATCCATGCAGGTGGATCCTAAGTGATGTGTAACTACTTACTAAGGCAAGACTGTTTTTGAACTATTAGACTGTACAAATAACAAGATCATCATCATTTGTTTTATTAAAATAAAAAAGGCCTGTTTTTTGCTTATATTCAGAAATTTCAGAATTCCCAATGGAAAACAAAGTATTTTCCAACCAGTGATGTTTGTGAAGTAAAAGATGGCTTGGAAATGAACTGGATTTGATTGCATTTGTTTGAAAGAATCAGCGAAGAACCGGCAATATTGGTTTTAAGGTATTTCATTACTTAAATGCACTTTTGGAGCATCTAGCAGATAAGGAGAGGTTGAGAGAGCTGGGACTGCTTATCCTGGAAAAGAGAAGGCTCAGGGAGGATCTCATCTCCATCCTTGGAGATACCAAACCTGACGGGGCACAGCCCTGAAGTGTCCTGAAGTGAGGTCACCCTGCTGTAGGTGACCCTGCTTGGAGCCAGGGGTTGGAGTATATGATCTCCAAAGGTCTCTGCCAACTTCAACAATTCTGTGATTCAAATGTAATCTATTCTATCATGTATGTAATTCCTATCTGAACATAGAAAAGCTGCCGCTGTCGGAGAATGGGCATATGATCAGACAGACAGGTTACAGCATTAGAAAAAAGTGGATATCCCATTTTTGCCCTTACCTGTTCTTATTTCAGTGCTGGTCAAGTCTTTTCATTAGTCACTTTTCTTTGACTAAAAAGATACTGGGAGATTATAGATAAAGAACTGATGCTTTGATATATAGCATTGAGTAAGAATAGGTGTACTTACAACAACAAGAGTCAGTGGACATTTTGGAAAGCTTGTCTTACATTGCACCAAAACTGACTTCCTTGTGGGACAGCTGGACAGCTGAAGTCAATGGAAGTTTGCCAGGCAAAGATGTGTTGATGTGTAAGAGAACTGACAGGACCTTCTTAGAAAAGGCCCTTCAGGGCGGTAATTTTTTTAAGGTTACCATGGGAGAGCTATGCTGTAATTGACATGCTGATTTTATGAAATGAACAAGTTGAATTCCACTGAGTGATTTATTTTATTTTATTTTATTGTGGGCAAATGCATGTCAGTTATAGTGCTAATAATACTAGGTAGGTATGTTTACTTTTTAGTTTAAAATAAATATTCAAAGTCTGTGTGTCTTCCTTCTGTAGACTCTAGCATATCTGGGGTTTGTCTACCCATTTATATCCTTCAACAGTGATTAAGTTATGATTGTGTCTCTCATTGCATTAACTCATTGTATAGTAAATATGAAGCCATGATCTCTCAAGATTTTCTGAATAATTTTTTTCTATAACCTGATTAAATAAGATGAACCTAGTGTATCTTTTGGAGGGTAAGAAGCAAGAATATCTTATTTGTAAGGTGACACTAGTGATAATGTATACACTTTCTTCCATTTTGCCTCATTAATAATTGTATGCGTATAGAGTGACCTTGAAGTAGTAACTCTGTTGTTCAGAAACCTTTGATTTTGCTGGGCTTCTTGAAAAGCAGGAAGGAAGTTGTGAAACACACATCATATATATACAGACGTCAAGTACAGTTAATGAAGACAAGCAGATGCATTCCTTAATAGTAATTAAACAAGAAGAGGGAACATATTGTCCACTTCGATTAAGAATTTTCTCTTCAAGGCTCCCTACCTGACAAGGCATGTCAGTTCCTTCACCTCATTTACAACAATATGCTTTTTAAACTATTCCTTGAAATATACACCACATTAAAAACAACACCAGACTTCTATGTAATACAGGATTATAGATTTGCAACTGCAACTGCAACGTAAGTGCTTAAGATTGTGACTTATTTTGCTGTAACAGGCACACAATAGACTGACAAACTACTACACAATATTTGAAAGATATTAAAATCAAAGTTATCTCACACTGAAACCCTACAAAATATTTATCGTACATATGACTCTCCTTTCAATATGTCCCAGCATGAGATTTTTCTCATTTTACAATAGTAAAAACATTAAATAATCTTTACACATCAATCCGTTACAACCCTCTGATCTTTCCTGCTTGTGGCAGTGTACGCTAGCCTTTACAAAGTTTCACACTGTTGACTGCAGACCACCTTACTGGTCTCTGATTCATCAAGACAGTTTTGGATTCTAATAGCATCTTCCAGTGTGCTTCCATATTCTGTTTCATATGCAATTCATTAACTGTACACTATCTATAGTAAATCCAAGTCAACTATAAAAGCACTGAACAGAACCATGTCCACAGATGCAAGGTCCTACCTGGAACGATCTACCAACTTGACAGAGATATCTCCTATTAAGGGTAGTTTTAAAACCGTGTGAGTTTAGAATAACCTTACAGTGATTACTTTTTACAGAAATCTTCTTCAGAGTGTTCATGAGGACATCATGTGAGACAAAGTCAAAAGTCTCGGAAAAATCGAAGTCTAACCTCTAAGGTAGTCAGTTCTTATTTCTTTCTCACGTAAATTAAACACGTTGTTGCCCCAACCACCATTGCATATACGAGGTCTCTTGCACAGAGCCTTCTTTCTGTTCCTGTTCATGCTTCTTCCAAGTGATAATGTGGTGCCTTCTGCCGAAGCTACTTGCTCACTCTGAGTTTGGACAACATGGATTGTGAGATACAATAGGGAAGGAATGGAAACTTAACCCTATGGCTGCAGTGGCTATCCCAGCAGGACACGTCTTTTAAAGAGCCGTCCTCTGGGATCTCCCTTTCTCTGAAGCAGAAGACAAGCAGAACTGGTGTCCTTGTCATGGCTACTGCTTTGAGCACAGTCGACTGGAGGTTCTGGGCCTGAGGAAACAGCTCCTTATTTGTGTGCAAGGGACAGGATCCACAGTGTAGAACTGAACAGCATTCAAAGGAGCTGTGTTCAGGGAGGGGAAGGGTCACATAACAAGGTTTTAGTATAAAAACCTTGGAAATCTATTCTCAGGGCTGCCACACGGGCAGCTTGCTCAGTTGCTGAAACTACAACAGAAAGGCCATTGGAAAAAAAAAAAGAGAGAACCGTTTCTGATGCAGCTAGTTGCTATCTAGATTATATCCTGCAGCTCATGGTCCTCAGGCTTTAAAAGGCACAGCAGCCCTTGCAGTCATGGCACATGGCCCTTAGTATAGCACAAGAACCACTTTGGGGTGCCACAGGGTTTCTCAGTGGCGTTCAACTGCCACATCTGTTAGATATGCATTGGGCAGTATGTGATGGTGTGGACTCCTCCCCATCAGATGTTGGAGGACACTTCAGATGGAGATGGATTTAGTTTCTTCCAAAACTAATCTACTTTGAAACCACTAAAATTGATCTGAGAACCAAATGAAATCCCAGCAAGTGAAGAAAATCAAGGGGTTTATTTCAAAACCCACCCTGCTGCTCTGAGTTAAACTGCTGTAGACAGAGACAGAAGCACTTTAGGAAGATTGATTCATGAGGCACCTAAAATTTAGATACAGATTACTCCCTTAGCCCATATTGATTTAATCTACATATGCTTTCACTGGTTTTAAACCCATCCTCAGCCTTCTCTCCTCTCTAATTTTTGTGTAATTCCTTTTTATTTTTCAGATTATTAGAGTGTTTCTACACTTGCATTTAGCAACAGAGCTGTAATTTTAATTCTGAGTTTTCATTGCATATTTATGTATTGGGGTTGTTTATTTGGGGAAAGCTTTTTAGAAAGATGTTGTAAAGTTCCAAGTGAGCATAATATCTAGGAAACCCTCATTTGAGGCAGAATATATAGTATATGCCCCTGGCCCACACAGGTATAATGGCATCAGAGAATGTGCCTGGAACATTCCAGGGATGAGATCCAGTAATGCAAATAATTACTTGCATGTTGCAAATATTTATTTGGGGTAAATAAAGAGCAAGAGACGTTCTGGTGCAATGACTTGCTTACTGACTGAGATGATAACTACACACAACTGTGAAAAGGTTTCCATTAGATTTTTGTTATTTCACGGTTTTTCACAGAAGAGTTATCCATTTTCTTGTAATCTATTTCCTCTTCTCAGTATAAATAACGTCACAATAAACACTCTGTTCAATGTTTCTCGTTAAATGATACAAGTAGGAACATCACACACATCAGAGCCAAAAAACAACTAAGAAAACCAGCAGTGTGTCATAGCGTGGCTAGTATGTCGAGGGAACCAGACACCCTGTAATGTCTCAGCTATCACCGGAGTCTGGATATGTAAAACAGCTTAAAATACCACAGTGCAACTTACAGTAATGACTTTACCTTCATTAAAGACAGAAGCACTTTATTGCAACCATTTTTCTAGTACATGAAAACGTACTTGCTTAGGGTCTATGTTGAACCGTACATACATCAAACAGCTGCACAACCCTGGGTGTGTAAAAGCCAGCTCCACAAAGGGAAGCAGCATAGTCATGTTACCACAGATGATTGATGGGCCCTTGTGCATGACATGGTTAATTAGCCCGAGCTCATCACCAGAACAACACTGCTGTACTGCTTATCAGATCTAAGGTAGCACCATTCCTATGTCGTGCCGTATAGATACAGACACCAGCTCTCTCAGAGCACAGTGAAGAATGGACGTATCCATACAGTCATAGATAAAGGGCAGAAGGGCTCAAATATCCTTATCCAGTCTGATCCCATCAATGACAGAGTCCACAGGGTTTTACAGGGTTATTTCTGCTTCAGGATAAGTAGTCCCCCTGAAAATTAAAACTTGTCTTTAGAGAAATGTCCAGTCTAGATTTAAAAACTGCCAGTAATGCCACACCTCTTCAGTGAGTGAATTTAGCCACTAATTTCATGGATTATTAAGAAAACAAAGTTCTTTATTTTTTTGTTTCAATTTTTAGCTTCACCTTTTTGACAGAGGAGCTTGTCAGACCTCTGACTGCTGGACTGAACAGCCCTTTGCTATTTGTCCTGCTTTTGTGTGCCGTGACCAGTTATCCTTGAGTCATCATGTTGATAAACTAAGTAGATTGAACTCCTGGAGACTTTCCAGGTCTTTAATATTCCCATGGCTTTTCTTTGACCTTCTCCAAATTATTCACATCCATCATGAATTCTGAGCACTAGAACTGGACACGCTATTCCAGTAGCAATTGCTTCTCTGCCAAATGCAGCAATGACTTAACCTTCCACTCCTGTCCAGTGGATACACCTAAGGATAGCATTTGCCTTTTTTTATCCATGTGGTCTCAATAAAGTGTTATAACATGCCCTCTTCAGAATCATTACTTCATAGGAAAGTCCTCTCTCCCGTTTTTATGGCTTATATTTTTGTTCCTATATGTTAGACCCTCTATTTGGCTGTACAGAAATGTCATTTGTTAGTCTATTCTTGCTTACCCAGTGTCCCTGGACACTCTTTATCACTGATCCATCCCTTCTTAATTTTTCACTCCTGTTATGTTTGTGTCATCACCAAATTTTGTCAGACAAAATGTTATGTCCCTTTCCCCAGTCATTGGTAAAAATGCTCAATGACATAGACCCAAAAATAGTCCCTCTGGAATCTCGTGGAAAACATAGTTAATCAAACAAGACACTGGTACACTCTTATTTACAATTAAGTGTGGAGATAAATATTTTTTTGTCAATGTAATGTGTGCTGCGTTGACCTGTTTTTCTGTAGTGTGTTAATGATGTCATGCAGTGCGTAGTCAAACCTCTACCAGAAGTTTCTCAGTTCTCCAACCAAAGTTGGATCTTCATTCAAAGTATCCAGGAACTCTGCAAAGATCTATTTATCTTCATTTCATTGATTTAAATTAATGATATTAACCTTTCTTAATATTTATTAATGAGTGTATGCAAACTCATCCATTATTTGGCCTAATACTGTGGTCTGGTTGACAGGTCTGCATTATCCAGGTCTTTTTTTTTTTAATACATTTTCTGTTTTAAATTAATGGCACAGTGCTAGCTTCTCTCCAGTCCTCTGGAAATTCTAAGGCTTCTTGAAAATCAACACCAGAGGCTCTTTATACTAATCTCAACACTAATCTTGACAAGGGTTTCGTTGCAAGATTATTGGAACTGCTAACTTAAAATCATGTGACCTGCTAGCTATCCTTAGTACCACTGGAGGATATTAAATAGTCATCACCCAACAGGAAGACATCATTCATTTTTCTCCCCAGTCCATAATACAGAACTGAAACACTTATGGAATGCTTCTGCCTTTTCTGTGTCAGCCATTGCAATTCTGCTAGGGTCATCTAGCCTTTATCGTTGTTAGGATTGGTTTTGTTTGGATCTACTCAGAAAATACTTTATCTTTAACCCAGACAGCTACAGGCTTCCTCTTACATTCCTTAATCTTCTTTCATTAATTTTCTTTACGTGCTGGCTTGTATGCTGTTCACTGATATCACTCATAAATATGTCTTCTTTTTTATTATTTGTTTTGCCCTGATTTCTCTTATATCCAGACTGCTGCTTTTCTTAGATACAATCCTCTGTCTTCTTTGGAGAACTGTAGCTTTTTCAACATCTAGTAAAATATTTCCGAGCAGATCCTAGTTATCATTCATATTTCTTTTCATATTATTTCTTCTAGCTGTATATGCATATCGTATTGAATGATCCATCCCACAGGGAAGTCTGATGCTTCCCTGAGGCCCAGGTTAGAGATGTTACTAGGAGACTCCCTGGTCTGGTGTGGCCCTCTGGCTATTACCCGTTGTTGGTTATGCAGGTTGGCAGCGATGAGGTTGCAGAGAGAAGTCCCGAAGTGATCAAAAGGGACTTCAGGGCACTGGACAGGTTGGTTGCAGGATCAGGAGCACAGGTAGTGTTCTCCTCAATCCTGTCAGTGGCAGGGAAGAATATTGAAAGAAACAGGAAAACACACCTGATTAACACGTGGCTCAGAGGCTGGTGTCATCGGTGGAATTTCGGCTTTTTTGATCATGGGGAGGTTTACATGGCACCGGGCCTGCTGCTGACGGATGGAGTTCAGCTGTCTCAAAAGGGGAAAAGGATTCTCACCCATGAGTTGGCGGGGCTCATCGAGAGGGCTTTAAACTAGGTTTGAAGGGGGGAGGGGATAAAACCAGGCTCACTAGAGATGAGCCTAGGGATGGCATGTCGATGTGGGGGTGAGATCGATAGCCCAGCTCAAGTGCATCTACGCCAATGCACGCAGCATGGGCAGCAAACAGGAGGAACTGGAAGCCATTGTGCGGCAGGACAGCTGTGACTTAGTCGCCATCACAGAAACATGGTGGGATGACAATCATGACTGGAGTGCTGCCATGGATGGCTATAAGCTCTTCAGAAGGGATAGGCGAGGAAGGAGAGGTAGTGGGGTGGCTCTGTATGTTAGGGAGTGTTTCGATTGTACAGAGCTCGATGACTGTAATGATCAGGTCAAGTGCTTATGGGTCAGGATGAGGGGGAAGGCCAACAAGGCAGATGTCCTGCTGGGAGTCTGTTATAGACCACTCAACCAGGATGAAGAGGCAGACGAAGCATTCTACAAGAGGCTGGCAGAAGTCTCGTGATCCCTAGCCCTTGTCCTCATGGGAGACTTCAGTTTACCCGATGTCTGCTGGAAATACAATACAGCGCAGAGGAAACAGTCGAGGAGGTTCCTGGAGTGTGTGGAAGATGATAACTTCCTGAAGCAGCTGGTAAGCGAGCCTACCAGGGGAGGTGCCTCGCTTGACCTGCTGTTTCCCAACAGAGAAGGACTGGTGGGAGATGTGGTGGTCGGAGGCCATCTTGGGCTTAGCAACTATGAAATGATAGAATTCTCAATTCTTGGTGAAGTAAGGAGGGTGGTCAACAAAACCACTGCCATGGACTTCCGGCGGGCAGACTTTGGCCTGTTCAGGACACCGGTTAAAAGAGTCCCTTAGGAGGCAGTCCTGAAGGGCAGAGAGGTCCAGGAAGGCTGGACATTCTTCAAGGAGGAACTCTTAAAGGCGCAGGAGCAGGCTGTCCCCGTGTGCCATAAGAGGAGCTGGTGGAGAAGACGACCGGCCTGGCTGGACAGGGATCTTTGGCTGGGACTCAGGGAAAAAAGAAGAGTCTACCGCTGTTGGAAGAAGGGGCAGGCAACTCAGGAAGAGTACAGGGACCTCGTTAGGTTATGCAGAGAGAAAATTAGAATGGCAAAAGCCCAGATAGAACTCAATCTAGCCACAGTCATGAGACAACAAAAAATGTTTTTACAAATACATTAATGACAAAAAGAGAGCCAAGGAAAATCTCCATCCTCTACTGGATGCGAGGGGGGACATTGCCACTGAGGATGAGGAAAAGGTGGAGGTACTTAATGCCTTCTTTGCCTCAGTTTTTAATAGTCAGACCAGTGATCCTCAGGATATTCAGCCCCCTGAGCTGGAAGACAGGGACGGAGAGCGGAATACACCCCCCATAATCGAAGAGGAAGTGGTTAACAACCTGCCATGCCACCTGGACACTCACAAGTCTATGGGGCCAGATGGGATCCACCCGAGAGTCCTGAGGGAGCTGGCAGAGGAGCTTGCCAAGCCACTCTCCATCATTTATCAGTGGTCCTAGTTAACAGGGGAGGTTCTGGGTGACTGGAGGCTTGCCAACGTAACGCCCATCTACAAGAAGGGACGGAAGGTGGATGCGGGGAACTACAGGCCTGTCAGCCTGACCTCGGTGCAGGGGAAGATTATGGAGCGGTTCATCTTGAGGGCGCTCACAAGGCAGGTGCAGGACAACCAGGCGATCAGGCCCAGCCAGCACAGGTTCATGAAAAGCAGGTCCTGCTTGACCAACCTGATCTCCTTCTATGACCAGGTGACCCACCTAGTGGATGAGGGGAAGGCTGTGGATGTGGTGTACCTGGACTTTAGTAAGGCCTTTGACACTGTCTCCCACAGCATCTTCCTGGAGAAGCTGGTGGCTCATGGCTTAGACGGGTGTACTCTTCACTGGGTAAAAAACTGGCTGGATGCCGAGCCCAGAGAGTTGTGGTGAATGGAGTTAAATCCAGTTGGCGGCCAGTCACGAGCGGTGTTCCCCAGGGCTCAGTATTGGGGCCGGTCTTGTTTAATATCTTTATCAATGATCTGGATCAGGGGATCGAGTGCACCCTCAGGAAATTTGCAGACGACACCAAGTTGGGCAGCAGTGTTGATCTGCCTGAGGGTAGGAAGGCTCTGCAGAGGGATCTGGAAAGGCTGGATCGATGGGCCGAGGCCAACTGTATGAGGTTCAACAAGGCCAAGTGCTGGGTCCTGCACTTGGGTCACAACAACCCCAGGCAACACTACAGGCTTGGGGAAGGGTGGCTGGAAAGCTGCCCGGCGGAAAAGGATCTGGGGGTGCTGGTTGACAGCCGGCTGAACATGAGCCGGCAGTGTGCCCAGGTGGCCAAGAAGGCCAACAGCATCCTGGCCTGTGTCAGAAACAGTGTGGCCAGCAGGAGTAGGGAGGTGATCGTGCCCCTGTACTCGGCACTGGTGAGGCCGCACCTCGAATACTGTGTTCAGTTTTGCCCCCTCACTACAAGAAGGACATTGAGGTGCTGGAGCGTGAACAGAGAAGGGCAACGAAGCTGGTGAAGGGTCTGGAGAACAAGTCTTATGAGGAGCAGCTGAGGGAGCTGGGGTTGTTTAACCTGGAGAAGAGGAGGCTGAGGGGAGACCTTATCGCTCTCTACAACTACCTGACAGGAGGTTGTAGCAAGGTAGGTGTTGGTCTCTTCTCCCAAGTAACAAGCGATAGGACGAGAGGAAATGGCCTCAAGTTGCGCTAGGGGAGGTTTAGATTGGATATTAGGAAAAATGTCTTCGCTGAAAGGGTTGTCAAGCATTGGAGCAGGCTGCCCAGGGAAGTGATGGAGTCACCATCCCTGGAGGTATTTAAAAGATGTGTAGATGTGGCGATTTGGGACATGGTTTAGTGGGCATGGTAGTGTTGGGTCGACGGTTGGACTTGATCTTAGAGGTCCTTTCCAACCTTAATGATTCTATGATTCTATGATTCTATGATAAGATACAGTAATGTGCCTACAACTAAGAGATGTAGACCGAATGGCAAAGGCTGTCACTCTCAGATTAATCCGGCATCCTGCCATGTCAACCATCTGGCAATAGACCAGCACAGGTTTAGTGGGAGCAAAGAAACTCAAAAGGATCTACTTACTATTGCTTTGTACAGAAAGCAGTGAAAAAAATCCCCATCACCACACTATAGTACCACCATCATGTAAGCAGATAAAAAAATATAGGAATGTTGTGCTGAAACTGAGGAATTAAACTCACAAATCCATGGCATTCAACAGCTACATCTTCATAACAGCATACACAAGACCAGTGACAGACATGAAAACAATTTTTATTTTTATTAAAAGGTAGTTGAGGTCCTTGGTAGTCTTTTTAATAAACTGTACTATTTGTCCATGCTTAAAACGTTTTCACCTCTGTAAGAAAAAAATGGCAACTTTGTTATTTAGATTTATTGCCTGCTTTGAGGCAATTAGAGGAAGCAACAAAAAGAAAGAAAAATCTCTCATACAGTATTGGTTTGCTTTTTACTCTGGTTGTGGTAAGAAGATGCTTTTAGTGTGCATGTTTGGACACATACATGCAGGCTACAAGGTATCTTGCTGCCTGATCCCAGGAAAGGTCTCACTATCATTCTGTTCTTTTTCCACATATCTAGGCTGCCAGCACATACATTTCCTGTAGCACCTCTGCAAACGCAATTTCAAGGGTTACAAATCCCAGTTGTCCTTTTGATGTGTGACACTAGCATTCTTCCAGTTATCCTTCCATGCAAACTTGTTTTCTCAGCACTGGATTCATGGCAGACCAGCATGGTGACAGAGGCCAGACGCACCAGATGGAATTCATCTCCACTAACTTTAAATGTCTGCAGTAGAGATGATACCTACATTTTGGATAGTCATACTAGGTTTGCTTTTTAGTCAGTGGAGAAAAAGAGGCACCCTCAGACGGAGGTCCATTTTACCTGTTTTACCTTTAGCAGTGAAGGGAGTTTAAGGGGAATAACTCAGATGTAGATGTTCACATTTGGTTGAAGGAATATCACTGATGTCGTCTTACAGCTGCTCTATAGTAATATCAACAGAGCTGTGAGCCTTAGCTCTCATTCCCCCAGTGTGTCAACATCTTACCTAACAACTCTGCACCTCAGCTTTTGTGTGGAGCTTGAATTTTACATTGAAGAGGAACACAAAATACAATAGCCTTATTTATAGGGGCAAAATATGTTGAGGTTTTTTTACATGGGTGTAAGTTTAAAACCATACAGAAATGACAAAGCTAAAATCAGACTCTGCAGTACTATTTTAAAATGTTGTAATATTTTCTGAAACATATTTGTATTTTCCTTCTCACACCTCCAGCTATAGTGAGATATGCCTCGAATTTGCAGCTTCAGCAATGTCCTAAAACCACATCTTTTGTTAAACCTGGAATGTTTTATTTTGAAAAAAGGATGTACATATACAGAAACATGAGATCCTTAGAACAGAATACATATAGTGATAACTGTCACTAACTACTAGGACAATTTGGCAATTAGCTGATAAGAAAAGCAGAGAATAAACTGGAACATAAGCACTTACTTATCTCCAAATAATAAATTTAGCAAATTAAAACCCCTTATATTTTCTGATACATGAAATCTGTCAATAAAATAATTTCATGTATTTTAAAAAAGCATTAATAAGTTTTAGAAAAGTTATATAATATGTATTTCTTTTGCCTTTTTATGCCTTTTGTCTACATGCCAGTACCTCAAGAGATCCCTTCCTCTTTTTTTGGGACTCATGGACACTGTTCTCCCTTTGTCCACACAGACAGTCATTTTATCATAGAAGGCAATCAGACTTGGTCAGGCATGATTTACCCTTGGTAAATCACATTCTTGTCCTCCATGTGCTTGGAAATGGTCTCCAGGATGATTTGCTCCATAACTTTCCCACAAACTGAGGTGAGACTGACTGGCCTGTATTCTCCCAGATTCTCTTTCTTGCACTTTCTGAAGATGTACATGGCATTTATCTTTTTCACGTCTTCAGGATCCTCCTGCACTCTCTACCACCTTTCAAAGATGATGCTGAGGAGCATCGTGATGACATAAACCAGCTCCCTCAGCAATCTTTGATGCATTCAGTCCAGTCCCATGGTCTTGTATATGTCAAATTTGCTTAAGTGGTCTATAATTCCGGCACCCTCCACCATGGGTAACACTTCTCTCCCCCAGACTCTGCCACAGAGATTCAGGAAGCCTGAAAGCAGACCTTGCCAGTAAGAACCAAGGCAAAGCAGACAGTGAGTCAATCTGCCTTTTCTACATCCTTCACCATCAAGTCATCCATCCCATTCAGCAGCAGATCTGCAGTTTCGTTGGTCTTCCTTTTGCTCCCAATATACTTACAGAAGTTTATCTTGTTACCTTTCCCATCACTCATAGTTTAAACTCCAGCCAGGCTTTGGCTTTCCTAACTTCACCCCTTCAAGCTCACGCAATGCTTTCCATACTCCTCCTTAGTCCATCCCCGCTTCCACTTTCTGTGTGTTTCCGTTTTGCGTTTGAGCTCAGTCAGGAGTTCCCTGTTCAGCCACGCTGGCCGCCTGCCACACCTGCTGCTTCCTGCACATCTGGATGGTCCTCTTGTGCTTTGTTGTCCCTGGAGATCACTGCCCTGCCCTGTCCCTTTGAGTGAGGGCTTGCTACGGAAGGCACTACTGAAGATTTTAGCATTTCTACAATTCTGCTAGAAGAACAGTTTATACTAGTGTTTCCTAATCCACTTCAGACAAAGCAAACCAGGTAAACTGCTTAAACTAAAGAAATTAGCCCAGGCAATTTTTTCTGAAGTGAGTTAGGGAGTACTCACAAATCACTTTACTGGCTGGATATAGGGCAGTAAATGGCATAAAGATGGTAACAAACAGCTGGAGGGAAACAGACCACTGAAACTCAGTGAATGTATGACTTCAGCCCAAGCTCAAATTGGCAATACTTGGAGCAAAATTAGGAAAGGCTGATCTGGCACCAACCAAAGTGAACATTTTTCTAGTTATGTCCCAGAACCACCACCCCCAACACACAAATTTATATACCTATATAAATGTGCAATAGTTGAACAAATGATTTTAAATCCATTTTGATATTTTAAATACCTTATGTACCTCTAGATACCTGGGGTATTCTGATACTTTCTCTCAATGTCTCCCCTTGACACTGTTTCATTTTCTGTTAAATGATTAAATATTAATTCACCTGGGAGAAAGAAAGGTTATGAGAATAATTCCAAACATAGATTTTAGGCCGCATGAGTGGCAGGAGTTGAGGTGGTCTCAGACAAGGGTGATATATTGAAGTTACAGCTTCATGATCTGGATTATGGGATAAACCCTCAATTCTCAGAAAAAAAGTAGAATCACTTTTTCCTTTCTTTTTGTGTGGATAAAGCCCTGAAAATATCTGCAAACTAAAAATGACTCTTATAGTTACTAACTRGTCTTGAACCAGTTGTATCCCCTTCTCGTGGTCCTACTTGATATCCGTACTGCTGGAGCTAAGTGCACAACCGCTCCAGCAGTGATTGTGGTGACTTCTGGTTGTCCTCACCCTGCCAGAGGGCTTGGAAGGTTTGAAGAATAGTAGAGCTGGAAGAAACTCTCCGCAGTTACAAGTGGGCCTTGTCATTGTGCAAAATTACAATTCCTGGCCTTCCTTTAACGTGCCATTGCCCTATCGCTAAAAATGTGTCACTAAGTGGTGTGTCCTATCGACCATCATTGCCAATTTTGTGGTTGAGATCCACTTGGGAAACAGTTTCTCTCATACCCTTACCAGACATGACGTAGAGTCTTTAGCAAACCCTTGTTGGTGCATCTTTTCCGTGAGTGGTCTGTGTCTCAGTTTATTAGGACTATGAGGGCTGTCATGGTAGGCAAAGGTTGGGGGAGACTTATTCACTGGTCCCCCTGGGTTTGGTTCTGTGATAGACCAGAGGCCACCTCAGTGCATGGGCGCTGTAAGATACCTCTGCCAAAATCTCACGAGATGGCCAGGGTCCTGATCTATCTGTCACCAAGTAAACAGCAACCAACCAAATTTTGTATTTGCAAATACAAGTTAAATTTCCAGTTAATTTCAATCACATTTCTGGCAAATAACCAAACTGATAGGAGGAAATATTATTCTGTTCCAGCCTTATATTTATTGTAACAGCTTTTATAAAATTCAGCCACAAATAAATGATAAACATCAGTGCTTTGGAAAAGTTACATGCAGCAATTTTCCTCTTTATTTCAAATACACATGCTTTTTTTCAGTTATTCCCTGGCTAAAAATCCTAACGTTCTCTCCACTGTTTGTTTTTTCATAATGATTTTACCATTGTTAAGTCTCCTCCCCTTTACTGGAAATAACATTTCATTTTTCCCTCTCTTCAAACATCCTACTCTGCAGATGAGCAGGATACAGAAAAAGGCACACCTACTTACTGAATCTAAACATGCCTGAGTTATCATGACATCTTCAAAGTGCTCCTCTTCCTTCCACTCTGCCCCCCACCCTTGTTGCCACATACATATTACAATTGCTTTTGATGTCAATGTGTCTGGATTCCTGGTTCTAGTGTCAACCATCATCTAGGATACTTAAAAGAAAAATTGAAAGAGGAAGAACAAGTCAGACTAGGCCTATGCTTTGTGTAGGAAGCCTTGAGAACATGAATCATTTTAGACATGGTAATAATTGGATTAAAATCAGGTTTTTTTAAAGCATTCATCTTAAAAAGCTGTGAAAATACCTTACAAGACCAAGGACTAAGAGCCAGATCTAGATGCATGTTTTTGTATACATAGCATAACTTGCTACTTCGAGCTATGCTAGAAATCAGGAACAAAACAGATGATACATTAATGGGTACTCTAGTCAGGCATCAGCCATGCTAAAGCCCAAGTGGTGGTTTTCAGTTGCCTGAACACAGGTGACTAGAATAATTTGGGATGTCCTACACTCTGCCTGCTCTCCCCAGTGTCATGTTTTTATGTGTCATAGTTGATGTGCTCAGTGTGATGGGTGGTGAGAAAACTCCCTGAGGTCTCTGAGTTGTCTTCCACAGATCTCCCCCCACTGCTTATTGACCAACCTAACAAGTCTATATTCGTAGCAACATTTTGAATACAGTCCCACATCTGTACCAGTGAATCTCCTGTGATAGTCTGCTTCTGAGCACACACAAGACGATTGCTACGATTTTGGCACAGCTGAGCAGCTCAGCGCATGTCTCATGTTTATACATAAGTAGGATTTTAAATTATGCCTATTTTCCCAAGAAGCCCAGTCTGGCAGGCTGACTGTGCACACGTAACACACTTCTAAGGCATAAACTCCATGAAGAGTACAGCAGTTCTGACCATCTTCCTTCTAAGATTCAAAACCAGGGCATTTGCCATGAAAAAGAGGGTATTTACTATTCAAAAATTGTTATTCACTGACTTATTCCCTTCCAGCCCTTCATACAGTATCTCAACAGATGATACAGTACCTTCTAAAAAGGGGGAGGAACTGTTTTCAAACGTCGATTTGCCTTTTCTCACCTCTAAAAAGTGTACCAGATATCAGAATGCAGGCTGCTGGCATCAAGAAGCAAAGATTATCTAACCCTGTTGTTCATCTGTGCTGCTATACAAAAATTAAAAATGCAGCCAACATTGATTAGTCTGGACAACAAGCAGAAATCTGATTACTCTTCTCCAGCAATTAGGGCACTCAATCACAAATGTGGGAAGCTGGGTTCTCATTCCTACTCCAAAGTCTGCATTTGACATGAAGCGGTCACCAGCTAGCATGAGCATTGAGTGCATTCGTGAATTCCTTTCCTTGTTAAATTATGCAAAGCCCTGAATGTAAAGAAAAAACTCCAATGAAATCTATCTTTCTTCACCAGAAAGAGAATGCCTCATCAACACATTACAAAAGTCATCATGAAAACGCTGCATTTGTTTTCTGTGACTAAATAGTATCTATTCAAATCTTTATTTAGAACTAGGAGGGTAACGTCATCTCAAGTCAGTCATCAGAAGTATTTAACTCAGAAATCAAATTATTTTGGATTGCTATTTGTATTTCTTGTTATGCATGAATAAGGGCAGAAATCCACTAAGCTGCAACTTGTGAGGCAGGCTAGGAATGAGCTATAAATTCAGATTTTTAGTGTGGCATAGACAGCAAAGGCTCATCAGTGTTAACATTGGCGGGGATACCCAAAAATCTAAGATTGCTGATGGACAAAGTATTTCAAACAAACTGTAAATAAGACTGACTCTTCCTGAATGTCACGTGAAAGATTGCCTTGCAACTCTGGGATTTCTGTCTTTGTACTCACGTCTACTTGTTCTTCTGCACTTAGAAGATTTTCTAAAATTTGTCTGGGGGTTTTAATATCTTGGGCCTCTACAAAAATATTTAAATTCAACTTAATTTCCAGTACTATGTATTCTCTTTTTCCTACTCTAAACCAAAACAAACAATAAACCATGTCTGAAATTTCAAACCTAGAGTTGCACATATGGGTTCTTTTTGTTTAAGTAAACCTTTTTAACACTGTTAAAATTTTAACAAGAACTGTGGAGAGCATTATGCCTTCTTGGTATACTGGTTCTTTTGGTTCTTTTAAATAGAATAATTAACTTAATTTGGTAGTATGACATAATGGGTATTTTCAGTCCCAAATCCCAAAAGTAGTCAATACATATATTGTATGCACATTTCTCCAGAACACCATGTGAAACCTCTGGGAAAACCTAGTCCCTGGGACAAAGGGAAACTACACACTTATCACAATGGTAAAGCCAGTGATGTCCTATCTATACTGGCATCTGGTCTCTCAATAATATTGCAGAGCAGTCCACAGGCAGCAGCCAGCATTCCTGCTCCAAGGCAGAGACCATCACCTCCAAGGCTATACATTACACACAGCTTTCCCCTGGTCCAGGCAGCCAACAGAGAAGTATGCTGGATTTTTACTCTGCCTCAGATTTCCTGAAAATACACATAGTTGTCACTGGCCATGTTGCTTCCACATGGCTTCATTTTCTGCCTGGAAACTTAATTATGGGAGATTTAAGAGAATTTTGAATATTCATCCAAGATTCAGTATGGAAATCCTGAATTATATCCTGATCTCCTGTCTACATAACCTGGATTTGATTGCAGCATGACTAGAGATCAACTGCCCAGAAGTTCACTGAGAACTTGTCCCATATGCAGCACGTTTCATGTTTACTTTCACATTAATGGAAATGCACAAAAAGAATAGGAGGTGTTCATTGTCTCCTCCAAGCATAGTACTAAAAACCGTACGATACTTCGTAGGTGTAAATTCATACATTATTAGCAGGTCCCTGTTACAGTTTTGGCCCATGCAAATCAGGATTCTTCCAAACACTTACTAGATGTTAGCATGGGCCAGGGACCACTCCACATATAGACATAGTGCAGCCACACTAGTTGAGGGCTAATGGAATTCACATCTCTTCCGTGAGGGAATTCAGCCACTCCATGCTAGCCAATGCTTACAGGCATATTTAGTTTATGTGCCTAAATGTAGCATATGGGTACATCTATACTGCTAAGTAGAGAGAAACAGCGAGTGGGGTCAAACATTAGATCCCTTCATGATAGCCTCTTACTACTGCCTATTTATTAGCTTTCCTGGACGTGTTTTGGGTTGCTTATATTAGCCCTCTTCAAGATCAAACTCTAGAGATGTGCTAACCCTAAGCAGTTTAGATGCTGGACCATCTCTGCCACTAGTCTTCAGAACTAGGAAATAGCCCATGGTCCAATTTGACTAACTAAGGTATAACCTTAATTGATCAAAGACATCAGCATCCTATAGGTATGATGGTGGTACTGATAATACCTGATAGCACACTACAAATCAATCCCAGAAAAGTCAGTGAGATACTCTTCACATGCAGCATGACACAGGAAGATAATGTGAAGTATCTTAGCCTGAGAGAACAGAGACAAAATGAGCGATCTCCCATTTCCCAACAGACCATAACATAGCCAGAGAAGATTGTGCCTTCCTTTCTCCATGTTGAAGCTGGACCACTGTGCAGAAAGGACCACAAGATTCATGAAGCCAGAGACAGTACAAGAAAGAAAACACCTTGTTCAGTAGATCAGGGACACAAGGGCTCCTCAGGGGAGTTTTTGTTGTGGTCCATGCATCAAGCACTGGTGTAATCCCACAGTTTATTAATAAAAAGTAGTTGAGCAGTCCCAGCAGAACAGAGCTGAAGCCAGGCTGCCCTCCTTCCATAAATTTCTCTTCTCACAAGGATTCAGAATCAGGGACCTGGTTGACACCTTGTAACCCCACAGACTTCGTCTTTCATCACAGAATCCAGAATCACAGAATGGTTGAGGTTGGAAGAGACTCTGGAGGTCATCTGGTCCACCACCCCTGCTCAAGCAAGGCCACCGGTTGCCCTGGACCATGTCCAGATGGCTTTTAAGCATTTCCAATGGGGGAGACTCCACAACCGCTGTGGGAACCCTGTTCTAGTGCTCAGTCACCCTCACAGTAAAAAAGTGTTCCCTGATGTTTCAGTTTGTGCCGTTGCCTCTTACCTTCATCCCTACACAGTGATTCAGCTTTAACAGCAAATGAAGACTGTCCCTGCATCTTTACTTTGGCAGTGATTATATCAAATAGCAACTATGGATTCAAAGCTCTTTTTAAAAAGAAGGATTTGAAAACCAAAGCTCCCACTTCCTAACTATTTCATGAGAGCCATGTCCTGCCTCCAGCCATATAATGAAGTTAACCCTATGTCCATATGCTCAGTGCAGCATAGACACCTATCAACTCCAACTGGATTTCTCTTCATTTCCTGCAGGTACCTAAGCTCTTTCCAGATATACAGGTGCTTACAGTCTACAGGAGTCACTTAGGTACTACAACTGGTAGGCTTAATATAGTCCCACATGTTTTCATTAGCCTGTAAACTGATCAAAGAATGCATCAATAGAAGACAGACATTCCTTGACAGTATAAGATGGCAAAAAGTACCTTATAAAATAAGTTGTTAACAGTATCTAGTAAACACATCATGTCTTAAACACTATCTTACTTTATTGGAATGTAACAAAGATTAGAAGACCTGAAGACAACAAGCAATTACAGTAATAATTTTGTTTATTTCTCATTGAGTTACTCTAGTCATCCTGAATGAGACTGAATGACCAGTTTGGCAAGTCTCTCTGAAAAATGGGTACTTAACATTTAACAGAAGCATTATTAGTTTGCCCTTTAATACCCCCTGTACTTCAAACCTGACAGCAGTTCAGCATTCAGCCTCCTTTGCACTCAATCTAAATCCCATTAAAGTCAATGCAAGTCTCTCCCATTTTAATGGGATTTAAATCAAGCCTTTAATCCTTAGTGTCTGTGTCACTGAGAAAAAAAATTATGAATGTGGGTTTGTGGTGTAGATACTGCTGCAATGGGAGGTAAATAGTAGCAATCAGTGCAAGTTACTATGAAAAAATATATCTTTGTGTATCTTCCTTATTGATGAGAGCATAATATCTCGTATCCTGTAAGAAAAGCTAAAGCAAAGCAAATATTTAAGATGTAAAATCTTGAAGCCCTTCACTCTGCCAGATCTAGACCTCTGAAAGGATTCATCTGCCTTAATGAACTTGCCTAAAAATTGGAAGCTAATCCTTCAGGTTCTCTTCACAGTAAAAGGAGGAGTCACCTCCAGAGAGCAATTAATTTCATCTGTCTTAGATGTATATTTTCAGCTGAGATGAAGAGCCGCCTTCTGTTGCTTATTTCTCACTATTGATCATACTGGCAAGCTTGAATGGCTAACTCAAACTTACATGCCTAATTTTTAGCCATCTATAATTAAGGCAGATGTATCTCACTCCTTACTGGATTTTTTTGAAAACTGCAAGAGGAACTCTAGAAAGTAGGTAGTTCAGTGCTGGTGTTCAGTTCCGTTTCTATGGCTAGATGCATTGGGCATAACACACTGGTTTGACTTGCATGAGAAGGTCGTAATTTTTTTTGTTGAACTATAATATATATTTTAGGTAAATACAACTGTTCTTTTGTACATATTTTGAATTACGGAGTTATCATCACATCACTTATTAGGTTATTGCTATGAGTAATCATCCTTAATATTAAACATATTATCCTAGCTCTGGTAGAACTTCATCCTTTCTTTACTGTCTGATGCAAATCCTCTCTAATTTTGTAGTTCATAGTCCATATATTCTAGGATTGCATTAGCCCTTTTAAGCACAGCAGTATGTGAGGAGCTCATAGATAATTTGGTGTTCACTGAAACTTCTTAGTGTTTTTAGGCATGTTGCTTTTCAAGTCGCATATCCTTGACTAATAATATAGTCTATATTTAATTTTCCTCTAGTGAATGCTTCATAATGAGCTGTATTATAAACCTGTTTCTCTCCACTAAAGAAATTCTGCAAATTTGCTCTGCTGGCAGAGCTTTTTTAGCAAAACAAGATGCTAAAGGAGTTTTTCCACCAGTGTATCTACCACGCCTACTTTAATGACTCTAGCTAAGCCAAAATTAGAGCTGCATTTTGTGTGGACAGATATATGAGTTTACGGTGTGTGATTTTTTCCCCAGCTCAGCTGAGACATCATACTGACAGAAAAACTTTCTTTCGTAGACCAGATCCATACTTAAAATTTTGCCCACAGAACCTTACTGATATAGTTATGCCAGGGCAAAAACCAACCAAACAAAAAGAAATCTTAATGTACACATAGTTTTCAGCAAAAAGTATTTTTGGAGATACAACTTGGCAAGCTCCACTAGCAAACACACTCTTATTCCTCTGTTACACATTTACATGCTTCTATACTGCCTCATTTCTAAGTCTTTTGTTGTTACAGAAGTGCCACCCCAAAAATCAGTCCCTTGTTGCTATCACAGTGCTGAAAAAAAGTGTATACCACCTGTTTGAGTCTAGGTTGCAATATGAGCTGCATGAATGATCTTTCCTCCTCACTATTTAGCTGTTAATTCTCCATGTTATTGCCAAAATCTGACTACTATAACAAATTACTATTATGAGAGTTGAGTTGTGGACTATGTATGTGATGAGGTTACTTTGTTATATATGACGTAATTATCAAACCATGAACCCTTTTGTTCTTTTTCTGCCTCATATTTGAGAAAAAAAAAAAATATTAAAGTTACAATTGCATAGAGGGAGGTCAGTTTTTTGGTGGATTTTTCTGAAAGTATAAAAAATATGTGCCTAGGACTAAATTCCCACTTGTAAACTATACACTGGAATACATGTCAAAACACAGGAAATGACATAAACCTTTGAGTCACATAGAAAATGTATAGCCGTGTTTGAGCAAGAATATTCTTCAAGCCACTAAGTTTATAGCACATATATTAATGGGTATGGTTTGAGCTAAGAAAAGAGTTATGGTGACATAGAAACGTAAGGATCTTGAAAAAGTGAACAACTTCACTGGTATGAAAAAGACTTATATAACTCAGAAAAAAGAGAGTTGTATGCGGTTGACAGGCTCTAAGACCTTTCTAGTAAAATCATGACCAATCAAGCTACCCTTGAAAAAAAAAAAGAAAAGAAACAAGTAGGAAGGGTGAAGTAAAGAAAATTCAGTCAGGAGTCAATTTTTAATCTGTTTGTGGGACCACTCGAGTGCTTACAGCTCACAGATATCCAGCTGGCAGATGTAACCACAGCACTAGCACTAGGTTGCTTGAGTCGCGTCGTTACAATGCTTCCTTTTGTCTGATGGCTGCAAATGTTTGACAGTCATTAGAAAGTCATCCAAGGAAATACTTCCTTTCCATGTACAAGATCCTTGTCGGGGATTTTTAACACTGAGCTTTCTCAGTAATTCAGCTATCATTAGCAAAAGAATAGTTTCTTACAGCCTGCCTCTGCCCTTAAGGGTCTTTTATAAAGAGGACAGAAGCTCTTTGTTGTCACTTCTTCACACGTTATTAACAGAGGTTTAACAGAAAGAAGAGGGGCTTGTTACATGCCCGCTGCAATTTGTCTTTTTTTTCAGTTCATTCAGATCTTCATCATGTCCAACCAGAAGATGGATTAACCCAGATCCAGGGTGACTGTTTCCATACTAAATAGAAAATGAATTTAAAAAAGGCAGACAGAATAATCTCTCCCTGCAAAGAACCAAATCAGCTAACGAGTGAATATTCCTGCATGCCAAACAACATTTTTATAAAACAAACTGCTGTTCAACAAATGAAAGTAAACCTCAGTAATATGCAGATATATTATCTTGATAATTTGATATGATCATCGTTTTGCCTAGTTGATGTTTTTACTTTTTGTCTCTGCTGCCTAATCCTTTCCATGCTACCTATGCACATCCGTTGCTGAGCGCACCAATTGTCCTGCACAAAGCAATAACTTACAGTGATTGCTTCTAATCCTATTGCATTTAGGTCTGCAATTTGGTATCTGCGATGAAGCTGTCAGCTGGTGTAAAATAGGATTGCTCTGCTGATGACAGCGAAGTCAGGCTGACCCACACCCACTGAGCCTCAGCTTCCTCAGTTCTACCTTTGGCAGGGTCCACGCACCCACAATGACTTGCCACTTTTTACAATTCTAGCAATACTTTTGATGAATTTGGGACCACGCCCAGTATGAATCATAGGCCACTATCCAGCACTGCTGCTCAGGGCAGGAAGTTCTAGATCTTTCCATTACAGCCCAATGAGTTGCTTAGCTTTCTGCAAAAATTTCTGTTGGTTCAGAATTTAATCCAAGGGATGATGAAAACCAAAGAGACACATACATAAAAAATGGAGCTTGCAACATGGGAGCCAATGCCGCACGTCATGCTGGTGTACTAAAAACCTCTGTGACCTCTTGAAAAAAGGAAGAAATTTTGAGAGTGCCTGAATGCTGACGCTTAAAGTTAACATTGCTTAAACACAGCTTATTCAGGAAATGGTATCTAACCTATCTTTTTATTAGAGGGCCGGTTACATGTTCCATTTTATTCGGTAACAAAATCAATTCCTGAAAAGTCCCATCCACTTCTGTCATCTGTTTCCACTCCTCATTGTAGTTCTCCACCCTAAGCTGTACTCAGAAAACATCACAGGGATGTGCCAGGTCTCTACAATGATCTAGGTTAAAAAAAAAAAAGGCCTTTACCCCCTGCCAAACATAGCTATTGTGGCTTTGCAAAAAGTTGAAGTGGGGGAGCAAGCAGCTGTGGGTGGTCAGGGACCTTTCAAGACAATTTCAGCACTGAAAAAAGAAGTCTATAATGCATAACTACGACCTTACAAAAAACCAAAAATTAGCATATGGCAAGTATTTAAATCTTTTATATTGTGTAGTGCAGGTCTACTAGTCTACTTCACAAGGAACAAGTAGTTAATTAGTTACCAGATAGAGGGGACACTCTCGCCTTACAGATATCTGATTCTTCCAGATATCTGATCGGTTTCAGCGACCTCCTGAATTCAAGGAGTGTAACAGTCTCAGAGCCGGCACAAGTTTGTTCACGCGTGTGCAGTTCAAGATGTTCACAAATAGCCTGGCAAAGAGAGCCAACAGTGCAGTGGTGAAGCCTGTGGACGATATGAAGTCATTCAAGGTAGTGTAAGCAAAGGCAAAGAACCACAGAATCACCTTAAGAAACTGAGCAGTAAAATGGCAGGTATAATTCAACATAGATAAATGCAAAGTCATGGGGGAAACCACTTGGAAAAACAGACCTAGTATCACATGTAAAAAGGTGATTACATATAAAATGAGCTGATATATTCTGGGGAAAGATCTTCGGGTTAGGCTAGATAGCACAGTGAAAGCACCAACTTGGTGCTCAAAAACCAGGCAGAATACTAGGAAATGTTAGGAAAGGAATACCAGGCAGAACGGATGACATCTTTATGTCTTTGTTTAAATCCATGGTTCACCCACACCTTGAATATCGTGTACAGCTCTGATGCTTTCATCGTAGAAAGGATATTAGGAACTGGCAATGACTTGGCCTGTTTTCCCCTTCCCTCTATGTCCACATACGTCTATATACCCTACCCTAGGGCAGGTACTGTGCTAGAGACACTCTTTGTCTGAACCATTCCTATGCCCTTACATGTATGCGGAGATTGTTTTAATACTGAGAGCTACTGCTAACAGTTCTGAGAAGTGAGTGTTGGCAGCCAGTTCCAGCTGAAAAATATAGTTTGGCAAAGGTTTACTTGTTGTATATTCAACACACTACTTCCGTGTGAGGATTGAGGGGATGAAGACTTGATTACAAAAAGAGCATTTGAAACACTATACGTATGAGATCACCTCAAGTATAAACAGCAATCAGCCTGAGCAATTTGCCATCCCACTTATACAGATATAAAGTTGAATGTTTATGCATATGGAAGTAATGCTATATGGAAATAATGCTATATAATTATGGCTCGGTACTGTGATCAGGGTTAAAATATGGCTTAGATACAGCTTCAGTGTCTGTGACCAAGCCATGACAGGTACAGACACAGATTACAATTGTCTAAAGCAGTGCTCTAACTGGGTTATAAAATAGCTTAAGGCTGCTACACAGACAGGGCTTTTGATGCCATTCTCCCATGCCCAGTTCAAGCCCACCCCAGCTTTCCCACAGCTGCACACAATGCCAGCAGTGCACCACCAATGCTGGAAAGCTCACAAGCAAATTTATCTGAATGCTCAACTATTAACAGCTGCAAATCCCACGAGAAGCTGATTATTTCGTCTTTGTATCAGCAATATTTACTACATGGGAAAGTACAAGCAATTCAAATGATGTATTTCTGCTGCTGAAAATAAAATGTCATTTTCAGATCTCTTTGAAAATATCACAGACTCCGGTAACATCAACAGTACCCTATTGTTGGCAACAGTTGCAAGTAACACACACCCCATTCAGCTGACTGCTTGAACACTACGGGATATTCTCTTCCTCATTCTGCTTCCTCTCCACTCAGCTGCTAAAATGACAAAAGGAGGCCAGCTGAACGCTACGGGCGTTTTTATGGAGTATAAAACTAATGTCTTCACATGGTCTTAGGAAAACAGTAATGCAGACACAATCAGCTGCTTCAGAGCAACTGAGCAACATGGATATACAAGCTGGACTAAGAAAGATCAGCACACACTCACATCAGCACTGTCTACACTGCTTCCTGACCATGAAAACAAATGAAACTGAAGACCTAGATACTGCTGACAACCTCTTCCTCAAATAATTTTCTTGGATTTCTTTCTCTGCTCACAAGGAGTTTGAGTAGCTGGTCACCCCAAATACTGATATTTTGGGTGTCAGCTGGGAAAAACAGGTTCAAAGTTAAGCAGGACCCTGACCAAACCAGTGGTGAGTTCTGGTGGAAGAAGGCCTAACTGATGTTCAGCATCCCTCAGCAGGGAGAACAGTTTTTCTAAAATGGGACCTGTGTAAAGTATTTATTTCAGAAACAAGGAGCGTACACAATATAGTCGTTGTGGCAGTAACCATGAAATACCCTTAGGTATATATTAAAAAAATGGACTACTGTTAACCAAAAGCAACATTCATAGTGCAATAGATGTCAAAAATAAAGCATTTTATCCAGAATAACAGCAGAAGAGATAAGCATCATTCCATTACCTCTGGAGCATCATTCACTATATAGAGATCTTAGACAATCTGAGACCCTGAACAACGAGAGTGTAGCTAATAAGAAAGTTGCAGCATTGGTTCATCCATGTACTGGTGTCTAACCCAGGATTGCACAGTGAAGGGAGAGGAAGCTTCCTGAAGTGCAAGAAGCTGGCAGTAGTGCCAGGAACAGAGGATCCAAACCCCAGAACCTCTTCAGCCTCAAAGAATCTTTAGGCAGTGTCACCACCTTCTTCTTCATGTGTTTTCAAGTGAGATTAGTGCTCTCCTTGTGTGTTAACCAGCCTGAACACTGTAAATCAGCCCTGATCAGAGGAAACTGCTGGAGTTCAGGTTCCCACAGGTCTAGAGTGGGAAACTTCTGAGGATACATGAGATCCTGCGTTTTCAATGCTCAGGGAACTCTGCACTGCAAGCCTAATAGAATTAGATGATTTCAAGGGCTGTCAGCTATGGATTGTTGACATCCTTAATTTCTCTTTTGAACCTTGGCATCAAAACTTAACCTAAATCCAGCTGAATAAATCTCAAATCCCAGTGTGAACATTCTAATTTGACACTGAGAGTGCCTTTCTGCACCTGAGTGTAATCCCGAATTATACCTGTTCTCAAAATGCATTAAGCAAAATTGCACAAATGCGTTGCTATTGCAGAGAAGGTGGTACACGTAAGAGCCTCAGGCATGCTGGTGCTTTCCTCTCTTCCAGGATGATAGAGTTTGGAGAAACCTTCCCTTAAATTATGTGATTTGACTGGGTGCCTGAATCTATGTGAAATAAATCCAGAACATACGGCCTGGACAAAAGCCTGTTCACAGTGAACAACATCTAGCTGAGACTCCATTTAAATATCTTAGTGAAGTCAACTGAGTAATCATGATATTCATATACAGTATGTATGTGGGAAACAGTAACATACTTTCTATGGAAGAAAAATCTCATTTAAAACCCTGCTGCATTTCTTCTAAAAGCAGAAGCAGATCATCATACCAGGCAGAGTATTCAAGTCTGAGCTCAGAAGAGAAAGCAGGAAAAAGAGGGAAAAACAACAGTGATGACCTCCCTCTAATACTTTAGGAAATGCTTGTTTGGAAGAGTTGTATGAGAACATACAGACTTAATATTTTTGGTTTCTTATCAGGCTGGACCAAGCTCAAATCAATGACCTCAAGGTTAAAAGCCCTACATGTCTTTTCCATGTTCCTAAACAACCCAACCCTTCCTACTAATAAAATATCTTATTTGAAGTCCATAACACTGAATTACATATAGCTTGTAAAAACAATTAAGTCTAGACAACCAACTGACAATCAGACCATCAAGTCTGTATTCCTTCAAACAGAGGACATGAAGAAAGGAGTTTGATGCTCAGCTGCTTTGAAGTGCTCTGTCTGAGGTAGTGAAGTGATACCTGTCAAGAGCAGGTAAGGGCCTGGTATTTGGTCAAGAGTTTGCATGTTTTAAGGACAGATCATTTATTAGGTATATACATGGGAGATGTTCCAGAGTATCTATTCCTGAATGAGCTATGAACCTCTTAGATTACCATGTCATTTAACTTCTTAGTATTTCAGTTTTTACCCTGGGTGATGGAAATGAAACTCTTTTTCACCATAGAAATGTTGAAATTTTCATCAGTGCCAAGCAGAGACTATTTCTTAGGTGTGTTTCCTACAGTGTTATTCTATTTTTGGTGAATAATACTCTTCTTGTTTGTGTATACTTTTTCCTTCTTATATTTACCACTGATACTTGTCTGATATATGAAGCATTAAATTCTGAGCTGGATAAGATACTTACCTGTAAGTAGAGTTCACCAAGATGTGTTAGTTGAAAGCCTCTTCCCCCTGGGTACACAAACCCATCAAATACTTGAGCTCAAACAATTTTTCTCTCCAGCAGTCCAGCACTGTGTGTGTGTCTTCTCTTGTGTCCCATGCAGACAATACAGAGAGGTGGGCATTTTCTTCCCACCTTTCTTGCAGCTACAGGACCCCAGAGTACAAGGGACTCCAAGAAAGAAGCCGGTTATAAAATGTACATGTGTACAGCATAAGAGCTCCATTCACAGGTGAGTCCCATCTCTGGGTGTTTGTTCATTCCATTTTGGTTTGGTGACTCCAGTGCCTACAGGTACGTCTGAGGTCTGTGTGAGCAGGGAATTACTTTGCCAAGAAAAAGTGTGTGTATGTGTGTGTGTGTGTGTGCAAGAGCAGAGCTAGGCCAAAATCCATCCTAGGCAGGTATAGTGTGCATAACTGGCAAGGTTTGGGTAGCAGAGGGCTGCAGGAGTGACTTGTGTGGGAGGAGGCCATGAACCATCCTGTGCAATCACAGCCAGTTCCAGCCAGCTCAACAACCAACCTGACCTGTGCCAAAACCTCAGCTGGTCAGAGGGGCACACAGTGCCTCTGCTCAGACATATGTAAGAAAGGGCAATAGCTGCTGGGGGCAGGAGGCCCAAAGGGAAGCATGTGAGGAGACACAAAAGGAGACACAGGAGGGGACATCTGAAGGCACACTAAAGATACAGGAGGAGGCACACAGAAGGGGACATCGTGGAGGACAAAGATGGAGATGCACTTTTGAAGGAGACACTACTTGCCAGAGGGCTGCAGCCCGTGGATAAGCCCACGCTGGAGCAGGTACGCCTCTGAAGGGACTGTAGAGGAACCTACATCAGAGCAGAGGAAAAGAGCAAGAACCAGGAGCAGCACTGTTCCCAACCTCCTGTGCCACCTGTTGCCTCACTGAAGGGATTGAGAGCTGTCTCGACTGATGTTGAGCCTGAGGAAAGGGGTGGGGGGGCTGTTTTCCATGTGTTTGTTTAATTGTTTATTTTCTTGTTCCTCAATACCCAAATCCATAAAGTTTATGTTGATTGGCTATAAATTCAAACAAGCAGTGTTCCCCAGCACTCAGTTTTGGGGCCAGTCTTATTTAATATCTTCATCAATGATCTGGATGAGGGGGTTGAGTGCACCCTCAGTAAGTTTGCAGATGACACCAAGTTGGGCGGGAGTGTTCATCTGCCTGAGGGTAGGAAGGCTCTGCAGAGGGATCTGGACAGGCTGGATTGATGGGCCAAGGCCAATTGTGTGAGGTTTTACAAGGCCAAGTTCAGGTCTTGCACTTGGGTCACAGCAACCCCAGGCAATGCCTCAGGCTTGGGGAAGAGTGGCTAGAAAGCTGCCCGGCGGAAAAGGACCTGGGGGTGCTGGTTGACAGCCGGCTGAACATGAGCCGGCAGTGTGCCCAGGTGGCCAAGAAGGCCAACAGCATCCTGGCCTGTATCAGAAACAGTGTGGCCAGCAGGAGTAGGGAGGTGATCGTGCCCCTGTACTCGGCACTGGTGAGGCCGCATCTCGAATACTGTGTTCAGTTTTGCCCCCTCACTACAAGAAGGACATTGAGGTGCTGGAGCGTGAACCAGCTGGAGCGTGAAGAGAAGGGCAACGAAGCTGGTGAAGGGTCTGGAGAACAAGTCATATAAGGAGCAGCTGAGGGAGCTGGGGTTGTTTAGCCTGGAGAAAAGGAGGCTGAGGGGAGACCTTATCGCTCTCTACAACTACCTGAAAGGAGGTTGTAGCGAGGTGGGTGTTGGTCTCTTCTCCCAAGTAACAAGCGATAGGACGAGAGGAAATGGCCTCAAGTTGCACCAGGGGAGGTTTAGATTGGATATTAGGAAAAATTTCTTTACTGACGGTCAAGCATTGGAACAGGCTGCCCAGGGAAGTGGTGGAGTCACCATCCCTGGAGGTATTTAAGACATGTAGATGTGGCGATTTGGGACACGGTTTAGTGGGCATGGTAGTGTTGGGTTGACGGTTGGAGTTGATGATCTTAGAGATCTTTTCCAACCTTAATGATTCTAAGTTAAATTTGCAGAGGCAACACTGTTTTGCCCGCAACAGGACAGAAGAAGCTGTCTTCAGTTGAGGTTGTAGAAGGGAACAGAGGAGGTGACAGCACCTCCACAAGTACTTTGTGCCCTTAGCACTAGGAAGGAGAAGCTTCTGTTTCTGCCCCCATCCATGATATTCATGTGGGCCTTTCCGTAGGCCAGCAGTGGAGTGAGAACTAATCTTACCTGGAGAATGTTGTGGTGCCTTCTTCCTTCAGCTCTCCACTTGTATAGGAAACATACTGTTTCACTCTTTCTGGAAGGAAGAAGGAAAGAAGGTGGTGGAAAGGCTGTACAGAAAGAACTGGCATTGTAGCATGACAAGGAAACCAAGTGCTGGCAACAGCATTTGTTTCTAGAAAGGTTTATATTCAGATGACTTCTTGTCACAAAGCTGGAATTCCTGTCTGCAATATGGGAACTCTCTGACAGTTCAGAAGTTTGACAGAAAGGATGTTTCTCTGTTTATCTCCATTTAGGAGTCACTTGAGGCTGTTATTTTATTTCTGAGCGGGATAGATGAGAAGTATTTCTTTTTTTCCCTTTTCTTTTTCCTAGAGGTCAGCAATTGTGTGAAAAAAAAGGATTAAACATATGAGACAATAAAAAAACATATGGCATACAGTCTGGATGTATATTTCCATCCACGTGTCTTCCTTTGCATTTGATTCAAATTTCTGAGCATCTGGCATTTCTAGCCTCAAAAAAAAAAAAAAAAAAAAAAAAAAAAAAAAGGAAGAGGTGGGGGACTGTTAGGAGAAACCTGGCCTGGGTCAGTTGGTGGTATTTCATTAAAGTCCTAAGTGTGATCCAGATAGACAAACAGTCTGTTCTCAGTAGGTGTAATTTAGACAGTGTGAAGAGGCACGTTACTATTGTCCACAGTAACCCACAGATCCAACTCAGTCTGGATAAGTCCAAAAGACACAACTTCATTGTAACATGAAAAAGTACATCAAAGAATAACTACACCTCATAACAATGAAGGCATTTCAGATGTAGGCATTTTATAAAGGTTAAAAGATAAATTGTCTTTTTATGACTCTCTTTCATGTAGCCACACAGAGAAGTCAGACCATTTTGTTACATCAATTAGCTTGACAACTCTACTGGGCAAATTAAGAAACAAGTCTTCTTTGCATTACTTTCTGCATACCTGAATTCATCCTATAATAAAGTTGCTCATTAAAGCATATACTGCATCGGAAAATTTCAGTATTTCCAGTTCAGTGAAATTTTTGTTTTACTAATTAAGTTCTCTGTGTTTGGCTGTAAACACTGCATATATTAATATTGAATATAGTTTAGATCAAAATGCTGTTTAATTACCTAAAATGTTACTTTATTACAAAGAAAGGTAGTTCAATATATAGGAAAATGAATGGGTAATTACTAAGATGCTACAATAATGAGTGAGTTGAGAGAATGACATTAATGTTACAGGGATACCTTCCAAAAGACACTAGTTGAAAGAGCTTTGTGTCATTAACTTTATTGGGAGCCCTTCCAAAAGACTCAAGTTGAAAGAACTCATGCCATTAATATTATTGGGAGTCATTCCAAAAAAACAGTAGTTGGAAGAGCTTCTTGTAGGATGATTTATTTGTTGATTTAAGCAGATAAGTTAACCCTTTTGGTATTAGATGCTGGATTTTGACAGCAATTCACTGTACTAATGGCTTTTATAAAGGGAGCTGGGGTATCCTGGACTAATATTCACTAAATGTTGAAGTTAACCACTTGAAATCAGGAAAGTGTTTTTCTGTCTTCTCCATGTGCCTTTAAATAATTCTTTATGTTCCTTTTTCATGACATAAACACGATCATTTATTTTCCTGGACCTTCACAGCTCGGTCCTTCTCTGTTCCCTCTGTCTTGTATTTATCACCGACAGGTGTCGGTACTATTACTTTTTCATTTGAAGTGCTCTTTTTCTGCCAGGACAGATCATGCCCCTGCAGACAAGTTCTCAAAATTTTTAATTTATTGGCCAGTGCTTTTGCACTGATAGCAGCTTGAAATGCTCACTTGTCTTCTTCCACAAATGTCTCTGCATGACTGTCTTACACAGGGTGCTCTCTGTGTACTGCTCTGTGAATCCAATACTAGGAAATCTTCCTCAATCTCTTACATGATGAGGGAGATATAACTTGCATGTTTGTTATGCTGGATAATACTGTGTCATAGTTCTGTTCTATTTCCACATCTTTTCATACCCCTCTCTCAGCTTTTGTGTCAGCTAATTTTGGGACAGGGTCTGTGTGTTCTGTGCTTGTTAGAAGAGCACTGAATATAGAGGAGTCCTGGCCATTGCAGAATTCCAAATAGTGTCGTTATCTATACTGTCGCATTGCTATGTCCCATGCTTCACACTCAGGTCTCAGTCCTTTGATCTTCCTGGCTACATACGTGTTACTTATCACCCAAGATCCCATTGTGGGATGGTGTTGGAAGGGCAGGAGCCTGAACAGCTCCCTCGCGAAAAAAAATTGCAAGCATGAACTGAAAAACAGTGAATGCCAGGGGTTTGTTCCTATATAAAATACAAAAATAAATCCTGGCAGATCTGGCTTCTTCAGCCTGCAGGCTTCATGGCCTTGTGTGCCCTTCCTGATTCTCATGCTATAGACCAAAACAACATGCCTTAGCCTTGGCAACATGCTACAAAACATTCCTGTGTTAGATTGTGAGGCAGCCGTCTCGTTTGTGTCCATTGCTGAATAGAATGGTGTTAAACAGCATTTAAAGAAGCGCCAACTGGGGTCAAGAGGAGATCAACACTCATGGTTTCACCAGTTCAAATTCAGAAAACATCATCTGAGGCCAAAGAAAGAAGCTGGAATTTGAGGAAAGTTTCAGTATTTCCAAAATATGCACAACAACTTGGACGGAGAAGTAACTATCCAATATGCCCATGATCCCATGTGTGCAAGCCAAGCCCTATACAGAGGTGTCAGAGTCCAAGAGATAGGTCTGTGTCTCAGCATCTCCAGACACCCCAGGGCCCAGCTGTGCAACATCCCACAGGAGTAGTCTCCAGATGGTGGTAACGATGGTGGTGAGGGCCCCAGGAAGAAGTGGACAGGCACATGGCCATGGCATTCATGAACCTCCTCACTGATCAACAATGCTCTGCAGGATCAGGGAGTGATGCCTCTACTGATTCACACAGTTGTAGGTCCTAGCACTGGGAAATTTGGGGGAAAGTGTCCCTTTAGTGTCTTACATGCACAGTGCGAAGATGCACTTACTGCTTCAGAGAGGCCAAGAGCACAGAAATGCATGGACATGGACAGTTGGCAGAAGGGTCTTGTTTACCTTTCCTCTGAGTTACCTGGCAGGGAACTTTCTCTCTCCAAACTGGCTCTGGGTGGACAGCCTCCCAAGGCTTGTCCATGGCAGAAAGGCATTGATGATGGCATGTTGCCATGTACCTTTAAAGGTCCTTTCCAATCCAAACTTTTCTATGATTCTATGATCTAAGCTCTGCCCAATTTACCATCTGGATGGGCAGTGATGTACTCCCAAATGTCCACATCACAATATGTTTAAGCACAGTAACTTCTGCTCAGCCCTTGTTCTTAGCTTTCATTTCAATGTAAACTGGGAAAGCTGTTTATCTTCATCACCTCAGTCCTAGATGCACTTCTAGCCCTGGTCTTCTAGACATAGCCCTAGTCCATACTTTTCAGTTTGGAAAGTTATGCAGTTTTGCAAGGATCTTTAAGCATCAATTGCCTATGCAGAGTATGAACAAAAAGGATGAATACTAGCTAAGAATAAGACTTCTAAAAAATAACAAAAGCAATTAGCAGAGGGTAGCCCCACCAGACAGTTCAAGAGGGACCTTCAGACCTAGATGGAATTTTGGTTTAAGGACAGAAAAAAGGTTATTCCTGCACTCTTGCTTTTATAAAAAAGACCATACAGGTCATTTAAGGATTGAAAAACCTAAGAAGAGAACGAGAAATGCTTTATATTGGCTCAGCTGAACAGAGATATTGAGGAAACTTTCAAGATTTGTTGTATATGCCAGAAGAACAAGCCAAGTTAAGCAAAGGAGTCCTTATTGGTGGCACAGGAAAAATTGTTCGCCTGGAGCAAAATAGGCTTAGATTTGTTTAGATTGGCCAAGAAAATAAATGTACTCTTTTATGGACTAAATTTACTAAGAAGCAGTATTTTGTGAAGTTTGGGTATAGACAAGTTACTGCTAGTGCACCTAATCCAACAGTGACTTTGAAAAAGTTTACTACAATTATATTACAGGATATAGCAACTAAATACAGGTTGCCACCTGTAAGTGTTTACTTTAGTAGACAGGGACAATTATAACGCTTTTACTGATGATATGGAAAGGTTGATTCTGAGCTCATAGCACTTTCAGGCATCAGTGACAATTGCACAGAGCTGCAGTAATGCAGCTCAAGAAAGCAGATGAAGTCACTCAAACTAGGACAGAATAGAGGAGGTAGCTCTGCTAGCTGGTTTGGATTGTTCCTCAGAAAGCTTTGGTTGTTTCAAGGTATTACCTGCACAGAGATCCTAGTACATGGCTTTTAACTAAGGCTGTCAGACCACAGCCTTGCACCATAGTTTACTCCTCTGTGTGCAGTGTGCTGCACCATTCACAGGACATACAGCAAAGTCCCAGGGAATCTCCTGTAAGTATTTCTGCGGAAGCTGACACTGACACAAAAGTTCCTGAGTCTAGCTGTTAGCACGGATGGTGCTGACAGGTCTCTGGAAGGGCTTTATGGTTAGGGATCTCAAGACTGTCAGCCACCCTGCCCAGAACTGGTTTGGAATGATCCCATTGCATTTGTCTTTCCAGGTTGCCTTTTGATGGATGGTTTGTTTATCCAGATAATCTCTCTCTGAGAGTAACTCTTCTGC
Organism: Oceanodroma leucorhoa; assembly: GCA_030449065.1. Taxonomy (NCBI): domain Eukaryota; kingdom Metazoa; phylum Chordata; class Aves; order Procellariiformes; genus Oceanodroma; species Oceanodroma leucorhoa. The sequence goes on from JASVER010000002.1 coordinate 20,265,590, forward strand.
CAAAGCGAGGAGGTGACTGACTCAAAGCCTGTGCTATACTTGAGCTCTTTTGGTTTAATGAAGATTTAAAAAATGCTCCAGGCACTATAGAGCGTCCAAAGAACTTCTAGCCTGTGACAGAGCATATTTCAGAACCAAAAGCTTCCAGAGGTATTAGGTTGCATGAACGGTCAGTTATAAGTTTGTATCCTGTGGTATTTTCTTTTGGACACAGAAACATAGTCATTTAAAAAAAAAAGCCAAACCCCTCCACTGTGTTGGTCATACTTCTTACAGATGTTATTAATTGCCCTCTGTGACAGAAAAATATTTTTCCTCATGCAAAAGTATCTTACAAACATGATCTAGAGATTTTTTTAAATAATATTTTTATCACACCTTTAGGCATTACCTTTCTACAACATTTTGGCAAGTACGAGGTGTACTGTCATGTCACAGAATACCATCTGACTAGCAGTAAAAATAAACCAATGTACAGAGTACTTCTGTCCTGCATAGCTTAATATAAACATCCTAAAATATATAAAGATGTTCTGATTAAAACCTACCACTTAAAATTCAAACAAATTAGAATAAAGTGAGCATGAAAAAAAGGCTTTATGAGCAAAATAAATCCAAAGTCACTGTTGTTCAGAATTAACATGTTCAAGTTCATCTAACTAGTGCTAGACCAATTACTTCTTTAATGCAAAGCCCAGGTCTGGCATCCGTATACAGGTTGGAAAAGTTTTCTTAATAAATAATTCCATCGCTCTCAAATGAGACTCATCACTAAAATACTCCTCCATATGCTTGCTAATATAAGAGTTTGGCTTCCATAAGTCAGGTCAAAAACTATTATAATCATCAATCTTGTTTTCTGAAAAAGTTCTGTTAAATTACATCTTAGCTCTCCAGACGCCACTGACAGTAGTAATTAAATATGCTTTGATTATAATGGGAGCTTAGATGTGCAGTTCATTTGTAAGCATTACATTCAGGCCTCTACAGTCTGGTACTAAATCCCACTCCTAAATGGCTTAAGTGGTGAAAACTTGAGAATTTAGGACTCCATTCTTAAATACAACAGGGCATCACACTGGGCCTCCTGCCTTCCATTAGGGAAGAGCACAGGCCTCCCTTATCTACCAGTCTCACGTGGACTGCTCAAGACACCCTATGGCAACAGCCAACTATGTTTAAACAACTGAATTGGTTCCTACATGTCAACCTTTAGATGAGATGAACAATATCACAGAACTGCCTGCTTCTCTCTGCTAAGTATAGAGAAAGAATAGCTGGTAGCTCAGGTATCAAAACTGAGCAGAAGAATCCCATTGCAGGTGATTTATAAGGGTGGTGGTGACTCAGCAGCAGCTGGAGGATGGACTTTTCCCATTTGAAAAATCCTAAAGTGGAGCTAGGCAAGTAAAGTTCACCCCAGTCTTTGTGCGGATCCAGAGACAGATACCTTGTCTTGAAGGTGCATCAAGTGTATCTCCTTGAAACAAAAACAAGGAAAGCACCAACGTCATTTCCTATCTGTGCCTCTTGTCCTGGAGAGAGAACTGTTCTTAATACCAAGCTTACAGTTTCCAGGTACATTTCAGTGTTTCCATGTGTCAGTAGCCATGGATTACCTACTCATACAAAAGCCCCCGTATTGCTGTTTGCCCTTCATGTTTTCCTTGGCCTCGCAGGGTGACCGGTGCAGGTACTCTCCAGGTATAACCTCACCCCAAGGAGCTCGGTTTGGGCCAGGGCAGACTGCAGTTTCCAAACCTCAAGTCTAACAATGAAGAGCATGTATTTCATAAGAGCTCTGGGGAATAAATGTTAAAGCATATTCAAAATAAAAACTCCAAAGCCACCGAACAGCAACATTAGCCATAGGGAATTTCAAAACAGAAACGTAGCAAGGAACTCATACAGCCACGTAAGGAACTCGTTCTTAACAAGATGGTTTTCGTGGTGTGTTATATTGGAAAGGAGAGGTTAACAAGGATGGGGAAATCATGTCTGTTTGTATACACTGAAAGCAGCTAAAAGCTTCCTCACCTTCATGGAAAAGCACCATGAACACCAAGGTAAGGGGGCTAGAAAATGTGGTTTTCACAGTAAAAATCATAGTTTAAAAAATCATAGCAAAAATCAGTCTTTCATCTGATAATTATCATCTTGTGTTAATCCCCAGGAAAGTTGGTGTTGGACCTTCCTTTTATATCTTGACACCTTTTTCAGATTAAGTTTTTTGAATTTGCTTTAACCTAAGTGCCAAGAGTTTCCATTTTCTATAGCCAGTCTTCTCGAGAAGAATTAGAATTCCAGCACTGTCTTTTCTCTAAAAATCACTCAGCCCTCATTCTCTCCTATCATGCTGGAAAATCTATTGTTTTTCATTACTCCAAGTCAAATCTCAAGGGCCATCCTCCAACCCTGGAGCTATTTTGTGATGGAGAATTTGTCTTGATTTTGCTTCTCTGCTTCCTAAAAATGATTCTGTTTTCTGAGAGTCTTTTAATCAATGGCTTTTTCATCTGTAGCAGCATTATGTAAATGTAAAATAATCTAAAGTATTTCTGTAAGCTCTCTCTGTCCCAGGCCCTATCTGCTGTTGGTTGCTTTGAATTTTCCAAGTTTTCAAAGCATATGATAGCCACTACACTTTCCATTTTCTCATCTGGGCATGCTTAGTCTGCATTAGATCCAGCACTTTGTCAGAACATGTCACTTAACATAAAATCTGAATGTATAATAACAGAGCCAAGATTCATCACCCCTAGTTATTAATACCTAGGTGAGGAAACCAATATCTGATGCTTATCTGTAGTCAATGGAGAGAAGTAAGCATTTCAGAAAGACTGAATTACCTTCCTGATACGTACTTCCCTCTATTGACTACATAAGCAGATGACATTCATATTTTAAATACTGTAGTTAGATGCCTGACTTCCATGGGAACACATCCAAGAAAAAAAAGAAATATACTTTTACCATAAAGTAAAATGGTCAAGTTAAAGCCAGGAGCCTCTTGTTGATGTACCTCTATTTATTTTGCATATATTATAGTAAAAACAAAGCAACTGTACTGCTGTCAGGCTGAGGTAGCTAGTGTGATTAATGTCAAGCATTGAATTTTGAGGTAAGATCTTAAAATCTTTTTAAAAACTCTCTACAAAATTTAGACCTCTTTATTGTCTGGCTCTCCCGCTTATGAAATTCTGAAATAGATAATTTTTATTTTTTGTGTATTGAATTCTGGTAAAAATGAAAACTCAATTTCAAGAAAACTTTCTTTGTAATAAGGACAAAAGACAGACAACCTGATTTTCTTCTCTGTAATCTGTTAAGAGAGTACTGCTTATTGTACATAGCCGTTACTTTGTAACGCCACTACACGTCAACATAAGATGTGTCCCATTTATATCTGCTTAGGAATGTACAACGTGTGAGTGACTTTTACTACTGGGGAACATATAACACCAGGAGTCAGAAGTAAACAATTTTCAAGCAGAAACCATGGAGGAGTGTACTTGTGTAGTGGAGAGGAACAGCAGTAAGTGGTGACAAACTGACATTTAAGGATAAGAATCATAATTTGGCAGAGCATTGAAACCGAGAATATGATGAAATTAAAAACTGAGGACAAAAGTCTTGCTGCTACTTAATTAGTAAGATGGGTGCCTCCCCTGTTGCCTATCAGCACCTTCTTTCTGCACAAATTCCAGTGGTTACTTGATTAGCTACAGTACATCATATTTGCTTTCATCTGTCTAAAGTAACTTAGCATTCATGGTGTTTCAGACATAAAATGTTTATCATACAAGCAATATAAATATTATTTGTGAGTATGTGTACAAAGAAGACAGAGAAAGTTTATCTTCCAGTGTCATTTAAGTCTTTCCAAAGTTGCCCATGGGCACATATCAAATGACATCAAATCACTTATTTTAAATGTATAAAACCACCTTCCATAGTTGCCACTGGGACCACAAGCAGCATTTGGATGAAAAGTACCTTAATTTTAATTCACTTAATATAAAAGCTAATGTTCCGCTGGCAGGAATCTTGAAAGCATGGGTAACAGCCTTTGCAACAGTCCCAGAGGCCATAGGAAATCACAGGTATATGTTGTTAGATTGGGGGCAGGATTCCTCTCTCCCCAGAGTCTGATCTAGTTGCCGAGGTCTTCTCTGCTTTAATGGAGAGAAAGACAGTGACACCTCCACAGGGAAGCTGATCTGAATGAAGGTCTCAGTAAAATAGAAAAATTGCTCCAAAGAGAAACTTCTCTTTTTTCATTGAATGTAGGGAAATCTTGTATGACTAGCTTAGAGGAGATATACCTAACTTTTGGATGGCTAAAGTCAGCTTAAAAAAAAAATCCTACCTTTAGAAATTATATTTTTGGAAGAAATATTTTTTAATTTCAGAAACAGTGAAGAACAGATGACAGAGAAACATCGACCCTCCTGTAATGACACCGAAGGAGTTGGGAAGGCAATGGACCCAGCAGGATCAAGCAGTGTGTACGACATGGTTGTTCCCTATCAGTTGCTCCACTTGCCAGTTTTTTTCTCCCCTTAGATTAATAAACCAAATACCCAAACTGCCTTTCTTGTTTTATTACTTGTTTGTAATGTTTTAGGCTTTCACTGAGGCTGAACTGTGAATACATGAAAGCAATGAAAGAGCAGACATATACAGTAGGCAAACATTACTAATCAAACAAAAGAGAAAGGCCCCTTTTGTATTTGAACTACATCCCACAAGCAAATTTCATTTTAATACAACAAGATATGATGCTGGAAACACCTTCTCATATTGACTAGACAGTTTGTGCCCTAGTGCAGTTCAGATGTTGGCAACTGCTAAAGCTAGTTTGCATTTCCACCAGCAAGCTGGTCATCTTGACAGATTTAGGTCAAACCGTTGAAGCAGTGATTCACACCTGGTCTGGAGAACCGAACGGGCTAAGAAATACAGATGAAAACCTGCACTGTATTTAAACTAAGGGTCTAGTTTTTCAGTGCTGTTGCAGTTTGCTCACTGTATTAGCAGTCATGCACAAAAAAGCTACCTTCTCGAAGCTGGAAGGAAGGGTTTTCCTTTCTACCCTTTATGTTTTAAATCTAAATTTGGCCAACTGCCTTTGTTGGCTTTTGAGTTTGCTTTGTATAATTTAGCCACTGTTTGATATAAAATACTTAAAACTAATAAAAACAAATATTACTCAAGAAACTTTAGAAGACATGGAAACAACGACAATAAGCACTAAGTCATCTCCACCAATGAACTTCCTATCTTCCTTGTAAACTCCAGGCTACCCACATCCAATACTGCTTTGCAATGTATATAGAAGACATTGCAAATGCAGAACACATTGCTTGTGTTAAACAAAAAATAGTCCGTTATGGTACTGCAGACCTGTAGGTGCTCTGATTCCTTCCTATTTCTATTACAAGCACAGGACCCAGATCCATTAGTGAGTCCACCTAGCCCAAATCTTGTGGCCAGAAAAGGTTCAAGCACTTTGAACAGTGCCCACCGAGAGCAGGCATCAGGCCATCCAAAAGACGCCCCAGATTCCCAAGGGCAGTCTTGCCACTCTCTTCTTCACCTGTGAGCAAACTTGAAAGAGTTGCAGCTAAGCAGAGCAGTGAGCACTGTGCTTCGGCCGAGCGTTAGGTCCTCCCTTACAGGATCCCTATTCAGCAAACCAAGTGGATGTGGTTTGCTCTAGCTGAATTTCCCAGGTGGTCTCTTAAGTGCATCCCCACTGAGAGCGCTTTCCAGTGCCACAGCCCAATAGAACAAAAAAAGGCATTGCTGTGGCTAGATCATCGCTCCAAATTTAAAAAAGCTGGCAATCCCTCAAAAACAGAGTATCTCCTTTGATTTTGTGGGCATTAGATTAGACCTGAGGCGCAAAAGTCAAAAACATTTCCACAATTTACCATTGTTTTACAGTCTTTCAAGGGCAAATGAGACCAAATAAAACCCTTAGTAAGCCAATGTGAATAATAAATGACCTTTTTCCAACTGACTGGGTTGTCTTCCTCAACCAAGAAGCAACACACCCATCCATACCTGAATTAAGGATCACACCTGAATACAGATTTCCTCAACCTGAAATTCAGTAGTCAGTACAGAGAAACGCTTGTCAGGAAGGGATGTAACAAGAAGCAGCATGAACACAGGGACATGAAATGTTATATGAGTTTTAGAATAGTTTGCAACAGGATTTGCATTAAATTATTTAATGTTCAGGTGGGAGGCTGTGGAAAGGGAGACAGGGGAAGTAAGGTAGTGGAAGCAGCCCCACTGCATGGGGTAGCAATGGAGCCAGAGTTTGGGAAAGAGGAACACAGGCCTGACACAAGCACCTGCACTCCTCCTTGCTGCACTGTGCTACAGCTTCTCTCCAGCTTTAGAAGAGCTAGAGAGCTGGAGAGCTGTGGTGGTGCTCAGGTGCCCCAAATCTAAGGCATCTGCACAAGGCAAGAGGAAATAAAAGTGGGATTAAGACAAAAGGAGGAATGCATAAGGCATTTGCTAAGTAAATCTTTCTCGAAGAAAGGAAAGGCAGTGCACTGAATGCACTAGTGGAGTGTTTTGCAGTAAAACAAAAATGTAAGTATGCAAGAGAACTTGTACCCAAACAATCCTAGAGTCACTGAGAAATCATTTGTGATAGCCAGTAAATGGGAAAGATACAGCTGGAATTAAAAAATTAATTCCCTTTAACATAGTAAAGAAAACAACCTCTAAAACAATGAGTGGACAGGAGGGCAGACAAGCTTTATTAAAGATTAAAAAAAAAAAATAAAACAAAGCAAGTCACTTTTCTTGTAGTTGTGATAGGAGTGCTCCTTAAACTGGAAATAAGGAATCACACACCGCAGTGTTTCTGTTTTTGGGTGTCCCTTGGTGGCATTTAGTATTGAGAAGCATTTGTTAGGTACACTAAAAGATGCGTATACTTTGGCTATTGCTGCTCAGGACTAAATGTGCTTCATTATAGCCAACTGGGTACCATTTGGGTATATATTATTTTGGGAATATATATTATAATATATATATATATTATCTTGGGTATATATTATTTTTGGAAGAATATAGTTCATTCTGCTCAGATGTTTGACAAGCTACTCCCTGTCCTAGAAAAAATGTGATTTATTTCACTGAGTATGAAATATCTGCAGACATACATTGAAGCAAATTTCAGCATTTGCAGAACCATTGAGGTTGGGGGAACACCACAACCCTACAAACCCTATACTTTTTATTTTCCCTACACTAGTTTACTCATCCAAAGAGGAAGGAGAGATGTATTTTAAGCATTAGGTGGTAAAGTATCCTATTATCTCAGAATCAAAGCTTTCAAACCTGTGTCTGTTTACTCTCCCTCCCATCCTCTGGGCAAACAAAATGCAGTGCAGTTTACCAGTGCTCTGGGGAGTGTGTGTCATGCACAAAGCTTTAAAAGTTCCTGTTTATTCTGAGTGGACATTTGAGATCTTGAGACATGGATCATAAAACAAGGCCTTTTTTCTTTTGTACTTTGCTAATAACAGACTGCTCACTCTTCTGTAGTAGTATACATACATATATATATCAGCTTTTGAATCATTTGAAAGACCACATAAATGTAAGTTATAAGGAAGGCAATGAAATTTGAGAGTCATGTATAGATTGTCTGACCGTAAATGATGACAGCCATCTACTTAAAGAGTAAGACTGTAAAGATCTCCTATGAGCAAATCAATCCTAATTAAAGCATCCACAGACAGCTGCTTATATTTAAAAAAAAACCCAAACAATTATCCTGTGCAGCACTAGTAGTCCTAGCCTTAGTAAAAAAAAAACCCAAATCAACAAAGCTTTGCAATATTACTGAGTCATATGTTAGTGTGACAACTCCTGTTTATCTTAACTTTCTGCAGCTTTAAACATGAAATCTAAGAGGGAGGAAGCAGGAAGACAATTTAGTGGTCAAGAATAGCTGGTGTGAAAGGAAGGGAGGGAGCTTTCCCCTTGAGCTGTGAAAAGATAATTTGCAAAGTCTTGCTCTTTCTTTCAAAATGCACTTAAAATATGGGATGGTGGTTTACTGAATACCCAGGTTCTGGTACTTACAAGAAATAATTTATGCCAATAAAATATTATTTTTTTTTCTTTCAAAAAACAGTAATCTGCTTTTGGTCCAAAAGATTTTTCTTAGAAACAGGTTCCATAACACAAACAAGAAGATTGTAGGTGACCTGTGCGTGCATTCAGAGTACATAAATCTTATTTTGTGGTATATTTTCTATAACGATTTTGAAAGCTATTTTCTATAGCTCACAATAGCAAAGAAAGATAAGTTCAAGCAAGTTCTTGGCCATTGGGTTTTAAAATGGTTTTAGAACTTATCTTTTTATATATTTATGTTTCCTTCAGGGAAGGGGGAAGATATTCCAGTATTTTAGATAGCTGTGCAAATGTCCCCATTTAGTTTTTTTTCATGTTCAGTAAGAGTAAAGAGGAGCAAAACAGACTCAGCTGTGCTGGGTTGTACATGCACAGTGATACATTTTCTCCCCATCATGTAATTATCAACATATACTGTACAAAGTAGAGCTAGTGTGATAAAAAAAAATATGGAGGTCCTACAGCCCTTCTCATCTCTGCATGATTATGAGGACCTAGGTTGTATAAATCTGCAATCTTGCCACCAAGTGGAATAAAGATTTAGAGCCATGTGCGTTCACATACACAGAAGCTACAGGAGCTGCCTGTGGCATCCTTTTTTCCATTACGGTAACGCATGACAGCGACAACCGAACATTTCTTGAGCAATGGTTTTTGATTTACGCAGAGGCTCACAGGTAGACACTGTGTGATTGTTTGATGGCGACTTCTGATATGAATGCAGCTTTTCCAGAAGGCAGAGCATTTGGCACAAGCCCAAAAGTCATGAGACTTGCATGAGACTTGGACATTACCATCTGTACCTCCGACCTCTTTTGTAAAATGGCAAGAACCACCACTGTTCTCCCTTGAATGGCTGCTAAAAAGCTTAACTAATCACTGTTAATAAAAGTACACTGAGGCTTTCTCACAGCATGAGTATTTGATTCTCTGGGACAGAAAAACATAGAAAAAGAGGTATCTTAATGCAGAGTCCCAATTCCATCTTAGAAAATGAAATTTTATTTTAGGACTACTAAGATACTCAGAATGAGAGCCTCAGAACAGCGGCTTCATTGAAGTCTGCTGAACTAACTGGATGTATCTCAGTAGAAGATACGGTCCTCAGTTTTTAAGAAGTAGCATTTTTAAAACATTTGAGAACTGGAAATTAACACATGAGCTCTTTGGCTTTTCAGATTCAGAACAGCCCATCCAGAGAATGCAATTAAGTGCTTCTTAATGAAATATACATTGTAATTAATGTTAGGCACCTATCTTCATGCTTTTCTGAATAGGAGCGATACCAGTGTTGTTAAAGAGCTTTCTCAGTCAGATTCCAACCAGTTACTATTAAAAGAATCAGATAGGTAGGGCAGTTTCTGAGGCTTCAGAACAGAACTTCATGTCCCCTGTGTGTAGAGAAACAGTATCAATTCAATGTTCATTTCACAGAGTACAAGCTTTCTAAACTATTTTTGTAACTGTATTTTCACAACGTTCATTTCCCTGGCATCTGGAGTGATTAAAGACCCGTGTTCATCTGCAGTAAAAGCAATAATGTTTCTGCCAATATCTAAGAATGCAAGCTGAAACAGCATTCAAAATACATCTTGAATAAATGTTCAAAACCATATCCTTAGGGTAGTTTCCCGTGTTACTGGCAAATCCAGTTTGCGCGTGTCTGATAAAATGGTTTGAACTACAGGGGTTTAATACTGCGAAGAATGTTTGATGATGCTAGGACATGCCATATGACAAACTCAGAGCAACTCACAATGCTCCTACTGAGGAAATCTAGTCAAATGTATCAAGCTGGACACCCATTTTCTTCATCTTTCTAGTGACTGGCATTTGCAGTCAATTTCCAAGCTTTGGACTCCTACCTTCCTTGGCAAGCCTGACGATTTTTATTAACTTGTCTTTATTACTAACATGAGATATAAAACTCCTTGAACTACTTTTCTTAAATGTTGAAGATGGTGGTCAATGACTTTTACATTACTGAAGTGAGAAGCAAGGTATATACTCTTACCGGTGGGGAGAGCTATTAGCAAAAGAAAACTTTATCAGGGAAGTATTTTTATATCTTTCTCTCTCCTGAGCATTTCAAATCATGACTAGATGACTTCCCAGAGAATCAGCTAAACACAGAGGTCAACGGTGAGGTAAGTGGGTAAACTTGTAGAAAACAGGAAAGGTTTTAATCAGCATGGAGTCATTAAAGCAAAGCAAACCAAACCAAACCAAGCCAAATGAAAAAAACTAAAGTAGTATTCATGCTTTAAATAAGCTTAAACCCATTTTGAATTCTATCAGGTGAAGAGGAGGACTCTATTGTCAGAGATCCCCTTCCACAACCATCTCTGTAATTGTCACTCCAGTGATGTTGTGCGGTATATGCCAAGTCCTGCCCAGGAGGGAAGAGACTGAGCTGGTTATGAAAGATACCCCAGGCACTGGAGGCTCTAGGAATGGTGGGCAATGTAGATACGGTTTCTATTTGTTTAATTCTAATAGGAATTCCCTAGAAACTGAGGAATGATATTGCACAGCATACCATTTTAAGTTGCAACATTCATTCCATGTTCTTCTGCTTGTGAAACTTCTAGTTTTCAGAAAGTTTCCTGATGTCCTAACAGTGCCTGCTGCTGGTGGTGTCAGAACCACGGAGAACAAAAAGAAAACCTTTTCAGTTCCCTTATTCTTTTTGCTGTTGGAACATTTAACTGATATTTTGGCTGACACACCGCTCTGATCAGAAGAGAGAACTGGGATCATGCTAGATGACAAACCAGTGATCAGCAACAGCTTGATTATGTTAGGCCTGATTTGGATACAGAGGGGACACTGCATCATTTTAGGTAGTAAAATGCTCCCTGATTTCTTCCAGGACAAAGAAACTGCAGACAATTTTTTTTTCTGGAAACTCTTCAAAACCAATGCACATTGAACGCCTCTGAAAACTGAGCACAACCTTTTTAAAGAAGTACTCCATAAAAGTATTTGCAAAATATTTGTAGATTAATGTATTTGCCCTTGGCTATTACATCTGCAGAGCAATAGAAAAGAACATGTTCATTTGGCATATGGCTTTAAGAACAGCAACAAGACACTGAGGCAATTAATACTAGGGTTTAGGCCTGCTAATATTCCCTTCCGTAATCTTCCCTCTTCTGGTCACATTTAAAAAGAATAATTGCAACTCTTGTGAGCTACGTCCAGAAAAAAAACCCAGACAGAAACCACAGGTTCTGTCTGCTGATGTTAGTTACTAACATCTGCATAAAGGTTTACTATGCTGAGTACCTCTAACAGCTGCAGCCACTTCCAGGAAAGTAGCAGTCAAAAAGGCTATTACAACAGATGCTTTTCAGATCCTCCTGCAGAACATGATTCTTTCTGTGATAATATATACAGCCTGCATCTACATCTTGTACCTACATTTGTCATGACTGCTTTACAGTAGCATATTTGGTGATTTTTCCAAGCTTATTTTTTTAGAAATAGAGCCAATAAAAGGAACTGTAGGCATTTAAACTACATGGCAATTCCTGTATTTAAGAACTGTTCAATCTAAAACACGGAAATAGTCCCAGGAGAAAAACAAACAAGCAAAACCGAACCAACACAGTGTTTCCTTTCCCTTAACCACTAGTATTCAAAGTTATGCAGCAACCTGTGTTCTCTCTCTGGCCCAAAGTTTCCAGTAGTTTCTTCTGTCCAGTTTCATAGGAGAGGTTGAGGGAACCTTGTGACAGTGGCACTCCTTTGGGTCACGAGCTGTGACATCCTAGAAACCAGGTCTACCGCTTCTTCAGAAAGCATTGCAACCATCAATAGCTATACAGAGGGTTGCCATCTTGGAGGCTATCTTTTAAGGCTGATAGTCCTACCCAGTTCTTACAAGGCACATCTTTACTGCTAAATAAGAGAGCCAGGAATTTAGGTTAAGCAGCAAGCCCCCAAGTCATCCACAATATTTAAATGTTAGCTTACACCCTGGCTCCCTTTCAGACTGCTTCAGGTAACTCTCTCCAAGACACATTTTGTTCCAGAGGGAGCTACCCCTCAGCTGCATAGCCATAAGCCAATTTGTGCCATTTGGCTTCGAGGTCAGGGATTGGCTCATGGCCCCTTTTTAATTAGCAGCATAAACATAGCTTCAAAGAACATATGTGGGTGTCAAACCTCATTAGAGGATTTGTGGTTGTGAATCCCAAGTGAGCAGAGTCATCTCTGTTGCAGACTTAATTCAAGCACCTACAGTCTAGAAAAGGGGAAGGATTTAATTAGCATTTTTTATTAGTTAGCCCTAATGAGAACACTTCTCTGAGGTGTTTCTCTCTCTCTTAGCAATTAGGATGCTTCCTTATTTTACTTAGGATTTTGGACTACCTCCTAGGGGGACGGGAATGTCAAAGGTAGGCATTGCATTTTGTACCATGTAGGCACTCACCTCCACAATCAGATCCACCCCTACACTCCGTCATGGAGAGTTTTTCTTTTATGGGTTTTCACCAGGCTTAGACTTAATCTCTGCTCATGCAATCTCTGTTGATGCAAATTTAGACGAAGAACAGAAGTTTCCTGGGTGGAACTCCTTAGAAGTGGTTAAGAGCCCAGGCACGCTAGGAAAAAAAGCACGTCACAAGATTTTAAAACATCAAATAACAGCATCATATTCCTTTTCCTTTGCTGTTTTTCAAGTCTTCATAGATGCTATCACTCTTGCTCTTTCTTCCCCTTTTAAAGGGTCAACACCAGCTCAGGGATGACCACAGTCAGTGTGGTCATTGACTCTCACAGTCCTTGATCTCAAAACTAATACTTCAAGACCAGCTGCTGTGGTAAATCCAAAAAAAGAGGATTCCAAAGAAAATTGCCAGAGACATTTCCCTTTCAAGTGCATACAATCTAAAACACATTTGAACTGCTCTATGAAAGTACACACAGTTTGTTTTGTTTAGTATTATGTTGTTTTTTTCCTTGCTTTTCAGACTCTTAAGCTCTTCAAGGCAGGGACTTATTCTTGATTTGATCCAGGTTTACCTCCTTACCAATGCCATGTGCACAGCAGCTGAACAACAGGCCTGATTCTGCAGTAATACTGCACTGAACATCAGGAAACAGAACGGTAATTTTGATCACAGTCATTGGAAGACCACACACAAAAATACTAAGGTGCTTGGTTTGTGATGGAAAGTGTATGCATAACTGATATATACCATCAAAACATTAAGTGTCCTAGCCCAGATGTGCTGCCTCACTATTAAACTTGTGAACCACCTTAATATAATGTAATATAATAGTAAATACAGATGAACAATTCTCTCAGTTTTCTGCCATCGTCTCTCCCCTCCTCAATCTTGACAGCTGGATTAGCAGCTGGCACATACAAAAGTGGACACTAAAGGACACTAATTTTTCCTTATTTTAGTCAAAAATTTTCTGCTACCTGAATTCTGGTCATAGCTATATCATTTTGTCTCTGGAACATCCCAGGAAAGTCCGCTGTCCTTCAGGATAAGAATCAGTATGGGTGAGATAACGATGAGATATATAGTACCGTTTATAGTGCTTTTAAGGTCTCTGGAGATCTTTTAAGATAGCTTTCTGTTTACAGCTGAAAGGAAACAGTATAGGGCTAATAAACTAGCTTACAGTTGTTGCTTTTCTATTAGATTTTAAAATAACAAAGTGAAAAAGCTAAGCCAGCCCAAAATATGGCTTGTGATGTAAAAAAATATCAAGTTCTGCCCCATCCATATTGGTTCTCACTGTTCAGGAAATAGTGATAGGGAAAATTTTGACTTTTCTCCCTGTACAAAACTACTTTGGCAGCTATGAAGTTGCTACAGAACATCAAAAAGCCATTTTTTCTCAGAAACATGCACTTAAGCCAACAACATAAAAACATAAAGGACCTGGAAGGGGGAGAGAACAAACAGAGGGGTTGCTTTAAACACCCTTTCTTGTGCTGGGATTGGAAGCTAGTGAGGAAAACGCAGACTGTTGGTACACATGACAGATCAGTACCTGCTAGGAAGCCTCCTTGTCTTCAAATGAGTATTATGACCATCAATTAGCTTTATTTCTGATTCTCTTTCTCCTCTTTCCTTCCACTTTTGTTTGTCCTGTTTTGCTCCATGGCATGAAGATACAAAACCTTCATCAGTCTACAGATTAAATAACAAAACTTAATCAGCTGTACATAGTTATTTCCTTACGGCTACCTAAACTTGCTACAGAGCCTTTGCTCCTTAACTAAATGCATCGATAACACAAAATAATCCCATCTCCACAGAATATATCCATACAGGAATTTGTTTTCAAATTTGAATTAGGAAGTTCTATTATTCCACTGCTTTTCTTCATTGCTATACAGCCACCTGTGTTCATTAGCATTAGAAATTATTATTTGCTTCACTGTAGTTCCCATAAGACCTAACCAATAACCACATTGTGCTAGGCTCTATGAGTACATGGTAAGTTCATTAAAGCAAGGACTGTTTAAGCAGAGATTCAATTCAGAAAGAACATAAAAATGATCAGCCCTACAGAACATGTTTGGGGGAGACAACCCAGGTTTTCTGATTTCTGATTTATTTGCTTCTGTCTCAGAATCGATTCTGCAATTCTCTTGCAGCTGGAAGGGCTTTATTTATATGACAAAGTGCACAAACAGAGCTCAGGCAATGCCCTCATCTAGACTGCCAGCTGCTTCAGACAAGGCTTTTGGGTTTCATTCTATAAAGTCCAACTTGCTTCCAGCCCACAGACACTACCAGAGCACAAACATTTAATCCCGTTACGCAAGTGTGGGCATGTAAGGCAGGTTTTCTGGTGGTGGTGGTACTGAGGTTTTCATAAAATGCGTTCATTTTCACTGCTTTGTGATTGTCAGCCCGCTAACACATGCCATGAGACAGTTTTTCATGTATCTTTTTTTCTCCCAGGGAAAAGGGAAAATAAGTTTGTTGTAAAATAGCTTTTATCTGCTTTGTGGAACTAAGGAAAAGTTTCAAAATGGAGGGCAAAACTGCAGTTTACTGCTTCACAAAGGATTAAAGGAATATACAGGAGGTGTACTTTATAAGTTCTCTTCAAGGAGATGGCCTGCTTTTACGTAAACTGCCTTTCATCTTATCATATATTGTTCACAGTGAGGATATAAAGTAGACAGGATATTGAGTGAGGCTACAAAACGATGCAGAAGGAAACAAAGCTCTTTTCAGCAGTTTACGTTCCGAAACATTGCTGAAACGCTCCAAGATTTCCACATCTCCATTTCTTTCTTGGAAGTATACTTGTGCTTATGTAAACCCGACAAGCACATGTGATTTATATTTTGAAGCAAGACATTAATTTCTTGAGTAAACTGTTGGTTTAGTCTATATGGAGGTGGTAAGCCTACTCTTGGGAATAGTGCTAAGACTTACCACGATGGAGTCCTTCATTGCATAAATGCCCCTTGGGTGTAGTTTTTGCTGTACTGCATTATATAGTTAACTGGGACTTTTATGAATACCTGAGACTTTTTAATGAATATTAGCATTTACACTCAATTCTGTATAAAGCAATTGGGTGCCAGGGAAAACTATCACTCTGATTGTCTGGAATAGCTTGTCAAATAAATAGCACTTTTCTTCCCGTTTCCTTTGGAAAATGTATCATCGACAATGCAAAACAATCTAAAACATTATTTTTAACAGAATGTTCTGTGCACTGAGTTTGGAATACAGAATATCCAGACAGTGAATTTTATTCCAAGCCATTTTCACTCAATGCCATTGTATAAACTGCTTTCTAAAATAGACTTTAATATACTGCCCCGTGAATATACAATGAAACCTCAGTTTAAATGGGACTGTAATAAGAGAATATCAGGAAGATAAAATTTGCCCTGTATCTAATTTCTAATTCAGTCTTACCACTTGAGCTAGACGCAATGGGAGCTGCAAGTACTCAGTGCTGCAGAAAACCATGCCCATATTGTAAGTGCGTAATTACATTTGGCTCTTCATCAAAGAGCATCACTCAGTAGTTTGCTTACAAACCGTAGGGCCTGCTAACAAAGCCACAGATTTGTTATCAGCTGTCAGCTACCAGGCTGGTAGTACTGAACTAGGTAAGGCGGATGCATGATCTCCTACACAACCGCGGATCTCCATCTGCACGAGACTGTATCCAAAGTAGTAAGATATCTTGTGAAGCAACACAAGCGCCACTAACACTTGGCACAGCTTCTGAATCAGACTTCACTTACATCAACCAGATGAGAGCATACCTACAAGGAGTCAAGCCCATCTGCACCCATCCAAGTAGCTGCATCTGTAAATTAAGGGGGATAGGGCCCATTTTACAACATCAATGCTATTTCACTTTGATTGAAAAGATCAGGTGCTGAAAGTGTTCCTTTTTTGGAGGCAGAAGTAGGTTATTTAACGTTAATTCCAATCCAGTGAATAGCAAGCCATCGATACAGCAACACCATTCTGTCTGATTCTTTTTTCCTTTTCTCATATACAGAAAAATCCTTCCTGTTGTATATACATACATATACATATGTACGTACGATTATACATAATCAGAGTTGCATAATTCAGTGCAGTCAGTGACTGCCTAGAAAAACATGGATTAATCAAAGCACATTTTTATTATTTTCCTTGGCTTAAAAAAAATCACTTTTTCTAAACTGATTTTTCTTCTGAGTTCTTGAACTTTTGCTTCAATTAGTTACATTTTAAAAGAACTGAATGGGATATTAGCAATATTATGTAAAGAAAATGGATTATATCCTGATGCTGGCATTGGAATACCTCAGTTTTAGAAGGAGTATAAGTCTCCTAAAGAGGTCAGTAGTCACTAAACATTTTGCTAAAAATGAATTAAACACATTTTTATTGGCTCAGTGAAATTCATAATCAGAAAGTAAAAAACATTTATGAAGGGTATCCAAAAATGAAGCTGTCATAAACTCCTATAGGAAGGGTTGAAAAGCAAAGCCGTAGAAATATATTGGTATCTTTTCTATTTTCTATTAGTGCAAAAAAATGGTTCTAAATAGTCCAGTTTAGGTGTATTGTAGTTGACCTCCACATCATGTTTTCTGCTGCTTCTACTATTGAAAAGTTCAGTCTTGGATACAGATAATATACCTTGTTCAGTAACATCTGTGTGCAGACTGCAAAGTATGAAGGTTGGCTGGATTGCTAGAGCTCAGTTTGGGAATTTGCCTGCAGGCTCATTCTTTCTATAGGTCTGGCCACAAGGACAAAGGAATAATATTTTATTTTTCTAGGGGAACAACAGAAATCTCAGGGGCAAGGAATAAGTGAAGCAAACAGAAACAAAGAGGAAATATTATTTTCATTTTTTAACAAAGAAGAAATATTATTGTTATTCTTTTAACTCAAAAAATAGTCGCAATAGAAAAATATAATACTAAATGCATAAGCATAGGAAACGAGCTCTACAGAGCAGAAAGATCATGTCTGAAAAGGCAAAACATTATCTTTTGGCTATGCTCACAGAACAAAAACAACATGTTTGAATATCATCATCTAGTTGGAGTCTGCCCCAGTAATTAGCCTCTTTTAGGCACTCCACCTTAGCAAGCAAAGGAACGTCTGCTCTCTGGTACCTCCACGGAGGGTAGTGGACAGGGCTGGCTGTGCATCTGGGTACCACATGTGCATCAGGCGCTGCGACCCTGGGAAGCAACGGGGCTGCTGCAGAGCAGTGGATCCGTACTGCAGTTCCACACCACATGGCCAAATCTGCTCTGTCCATAGGAGCCACGAGGTTTTTCTTCTGCCCAGCCACAAGTACAACGTACGTGGCTCAATCAGTTTCAGATGTCCAACCCCTCTACGTTAAGAGGGCTGAATTCAACAGTGGATCACCAAATAGCTAATGAGAGCGCGATGGCAGTGACAGAGTTGCCTTCATTCTGCATGTTTGCCACATTTTTCTTCAAGTACGAGTCACTTTATGGTCTGTGAATGTTATCTATTGTCTATCTAGCTGTAGTTTCATACAATTTTGATAGCTGCACCTGAGAATTGTGCATGTCTTTTGATTGTTTTAGATATCAAGCTTCTCTCCACCTCTAAAAAGTCAAGATGGATTGTCAACAGAAGAGATTCACTTTTGAAATATTTCTTTACAGAAAGTTCGAAGTTCAACCACAGTTCATTGTCCAAACTTCTTAACATGATTCAGAGAGCCCAATCTATGTGTCTGTCCATTTTTCACATGAACCAGTGGAAACCAAGATGACCAGTTGCTCTTGTATGTCTGTACCTATGCCTGCTATCATTTCATACTCTGTTCAAGGTAATGCACCAATTAAGAAATGTGTTTAGCACTTCCTTAAAAAACAAAGTAAGAATGCACCATTCACCTCTCCAGCGCTAGGTTAGTATGTTGTCACTGTACCTATCAATCTCAGAAAAAATATTAAATTCTGTTCTCAACTATCTCATCTATTTGTAGTCATAAACATCATTGCACTAGCCCAGCTTCCATCTCTCTGACCTTCCATCCCTCTCCTTTCCCCTTACGGGCTCAGGATGCTTAAAATACGCTACCGCAATGAGTGCTGCACTGCTACATGAACTGCTTGGTATTGCCAAGCCTTCAGCAGTGCAGTCACTAATACCCCATAAGGATTATGCCAAAATCAGCATTTAGGCACTCCTCATACCTATTTTTGTTTTGTTTTGTTTATGGGCAAGAGCTTTGTAATGCCAAAACCACCTAAATGCTTGGCTTATATAAAAGAGGAATGAGGTTTCAAGAGCGAACCTATCTAATCTTTCACTTCCTTCCTTCCATGAGATGCTTTGCAAAAAGTGTTGTTGAACTGCACATGTAGAAAGATAATCTCTCGGGCCTCTTTAGGTCAAAGCCAACCCCTTGAATTGCACTTGGAACTAACGGGCAGCCTGGTCAGATCAGACCGCAACCCCCATTCCTTGTTCCTCTGCACTGCTGGGGGGAGGAGGTAGAGAATTCAGAGGTGAAGCTAAGCCGGGGAAGAAGGGAGGGGTGGGGGGAAGGTTTTAAGATTTAGTACTTATTTCTCATTACCCTACTCTGATTTGATTGGTAATAAATTAAACTGATTTCCCCTAGTCAAGTCTGTTTTGCCCATGACTGTAGTTGCTGAGTGATCTCTCCCTGTCCTTATCTCGACCCATGAGCCTTTAATTAGATCTTCTCTCCCCTGTCCAGCTGAGGAGGGGAGTGATAGAGCGGCTTTGGTGGGCACCTGGCATCTAGCCAGGGTCAACCCCCCCACAGGGGGATCTGTAGGTGGATGGTCAGGAACCGCACCAGCCACAAGAGCACGTGTAACCACGGACAGAGGTCACAAGAAAGGTGGGAATCTGGGGAGTGCAAGAGTTGGAAACGTAGGAAAGGAAAAAGATGGCTGAGCAGATGGGCTGCAGGGGGTACTGCAAATGAAAGGTGACTCTGATTGGCTAGGAAAAAGAAAATTAAACCAGACCAGCCAGGACATACCCTTTTCACCACAACGGTGACAAGGAAAGTCATGTGGGCTTAGTCATTTCCTTTCTTATCCAGAATTTCTGAATTGATAAGTCATGCCTGAGGATTATACACCACAAATTTGTTTTTAAGAGAGAGTGTGTGTTATTCCCCAATTATTTTTAATTATGAAGCCTTACCCATCATGCATAGTGGATGTTTAAACAGTGCTTGCCATAGGAAGATGCTAATTTTTAGTATTTGTGTTAGCATACAGGCATTGTAATGTTGGGACTGAGATCCTGGGCTTCACGCTGTACAAACACAAAGGGAAAAGACAAGACTCCATGTCTCCAACAACTTGTGATTTAGGTATAGCCAAAAACACCAACCAAAGAAAAAATGATGAGGCAGCATTCATTAACGGGCTCAAGATCAGTCAGAAGACACTGGCAGTTTAACTGTAGTCTGGCTTTTAGTGGTACTGCACCAAAGAAAAAGCCTTTAAGGAAGAATTTGAGGGTGAATAAAAATTGAGTCCCTTATGTTTATGGTGGACTCCCCCCACAGTGAGGGACACCATGGAAGGGAGCTAGGAGGTGCTTTGCTTGCAACAGGCACAGCGCAGGCTGGTATCATGGACTTAGGGGAATTCACTTCAACACTCAATGAGAAACTAGTAATGGGATGGAATAGTGTCTGCAGCTTTGTAAAGGAGTGTAACTAGCTTATAACTCTTAAATTGTATGCCACCCAAGAGGAGGAAATCAGTAGCAATACACAAGAAGTTGTCAAAGCAGTGACACGGTCAAAGCAGGAAGACAGGAAAATGATCTTATTGTTTTAGTTCAGACAGATCTCACATGCTGAAGACACTACAAGGCCAAAGATGACTACAGAAGAGATCATGGATGAATACACTGCCTGTAGGGATGAAAAAAGAAATGTGTATCTTCAATTTATTATGCAAAGTATGAAAAACTTTGACCTAATCAGAATATTAAGTTGTAGAAAAGTCAAAGACAGTGCCCAAGTTATGGGGCTGAATGACTGGAAATGTAGAGGTTTTATCCCCAGACAAAAAGGGGAGGGGAAAAATCTTAGAGAAAAAGGTTGAGAGTCATGACTTGGCCATCAGCTCAAGAGCTGAGCCCAAGATTACAGTTTGGACAGAAGGAAGTAGGTTATTTTTGGGATGCAGCAACAAGGAGACAGGAGTGGGATTTGCATTCATGGACCAAAAGAGAAGAACCAAAGAGGGGGCAAAGAGAGAGTTCTCAAATGATCCCTTATACTTAGAAATGAAACTTTGGCTGTGAAAAATAAGGTTTGAGTGTTTATTTTTAAAGATAACTGTGTGGCCTTGCTGTTTCCCATTGCCCCGGAGGAGATTCTGCCTCTCACAAAATCAAGCGTGACAGAAGTGGTTTTGTGTTGCATATTCTACACGTTTTGCTCCCAGTGAGACTGCGAAGTACATGACACTTCGTGCACTGTGCAGTAGTATCTGGTTCGTCGACGCTAATCTCGGGGGAGGCAGCCAGCTCCCCCAGCTGCAGGCAAACAGCAGCAGTACCACAGCCCATGGCTGAAACGAGTGTGATTCTGTTGATTCTTTGAGTGTAGAAGAGATCAAGCTGCTCACACCTTGGGCTTCCTCGTAAAGTTTGATGGCATCCAATGTGACAGATACTGGACAAAAACACTTAAAACAGCAAAGCTATAAGGTTACCAAATCCTGACATGATGAAGGCAAGTATTGCAAGGGAACAGGACAATTAAAAAGGGAAAAACAACTGCATCTTCTCAAAGAGGTCATTAAATCCAAAACACTTGACTCTCCAAGTCACAACACATTTTGTAGTGTGAAATTTAAAAATGCAAATCACACACAGTTGGGCACCTTCCTTTAACATGTTGTCATCATACGTAAACAACAGTGGAAAGAAACGTATGAACTGCATTCAAACAAAGAGCCTGGAAAATAGAAGAGCCTTAGCTACTAAAAAGAAAACATTTTCAAAGTATATACTGCCCTCCAGTGTACAACTCAGTATTACTGCCAACGGTTGCAACCTATTTCAAAAATTCAGAGTAATGTGGGGCTGTGGTGTCCCAGATAATGGAGGAACAGGGATAAAATCCTGGCCCTAGGGAACAGAGTGAAGAGAAAGCTCAGATCAGGGCTGGTACGGCCAGCAATGAGCAGAAGCTAATCATTGCCACTGGTCTCCAGCCATCTTTTATGAAAAAGATCGCGTTGGTTCCCTAGCACAAAGAAGCCAGGAGACCTTATTAATTTGGGAGGTTCTGCAGCACTCCTTGTCACAGGCAAATAGCAAAGCACTCCCCAAGGTGGCTCTGCACCCTCGCCACAATCAGTCTGTAAGCAAGATAAACCGTTCCAAGGCAACAGAGACTGTCCACAAATGACTGATTGCTTTAACCAGCAGTAATTTCTTCCAATTAAAGTTTCTTATGAACAAGATGAGTTCCACATACTTCTGCTGAAATACTTACCTGTGCAGACATAATTTCCTTGCTGCAGTATTTCTTGATACCCTCTTCAACGGTCCTGCTTTTTTTTTTTTTTTAAAAAAAAAGGATTTTAAAAAAAAAAGAATTTTAACTGGATTAAAACAACTAAAGTGTGAAAAACGGAATTTTTTTATCTCTGTTAAACAATATTATGCTGTGCAGAGATATATGCTGCACTACTATACAATCACTTCTCATGGTAATAAAGGTTTTACTCACCACTAAATGCTTCTCCTTTGTTTTTTATTTCAGTTTGCCCTTTTAAGAAAAACAGGTCCTTGAGCAAATTCAGAGCAAAATTGAGAGCCATGGTGCAAGACTCACTTGGTACACAATCTCTGTTTCCCATTACAAGTCACATTTACATTTGCAGAATCCGAACATTAAATTGAAAAAAAATTAAGATAATAGTAAGATTGATTTAAAAATACTTATCTGTCTTCTACGCATACTACGGCTTCATAACACAAATTTATACGATTTTAAAAAATTTTTCAGATGAACTTAGTTACTATTTGCAAAAATCCAGCATAATCTAAATGCTAAGTAATAAAAACTTCAGGAGTTAAGTAGATGTCAGTTACTAAATTCTGACAATGTTTACATTGCACACTCAAGAACAGCATTATTGCTGAAATAGATTCTTTATTTCTGAAACATTCCAAAACAGCAGTATACACAGTTGTAATCAAATATTAAGTTATATGCCATTATAAGAAAGCGTTGATTAGTGCAATTGGATTTTGTAAAAGATCTATCAAAAAGATTTATTTGCATTAAAACTCATTTTCCATAAGCAACTGTTAATAAAACATTACAATTTCATTCTTTGTAATAAAGTACTGAAAACCAACTGTAGTTTTAGAGATCACTGTATCTTTGTAAGTGCAATGTGACTTATGCTGCCATTTTAAATACAAAACACTATGACAATAAATTAACAATTGAACAAATGGTGAAAGTCCAACAAAACCACGCTGACCCAGCTGGATGGCAATTTCCAGTGAATGCTACTTTTTTTGTGCTTCTGCAACATGAATACACTGCTTTGTATTGCCAATGGTACAATTTTGTAAGATATGTTCCTAGCGCTAAAAAAGTACATTACCCCAAAAATATTATTTATGGCACAGAAAAGTTAAATTATCTCTCTGTTGTTCAAGGTTCAGGCAAGTTTAAATGAACTTAAGTATACAAAATAAAATGTACTGGAAACACTAGAAAAAAATTCAAGCACATACATAAGTCTCCCCAAATTCAAAATAAAACGCATGATGCCTTTACACTGAATATATTATCTCAGAATTTCAGTACGGCAAAGCTGCCCGGAAAGCATTATCTCCTAGTTCTTTCCAAGGAAATAGTCTGGTACTTTGCACATATGTAATACTTTCTTCAGTTCCAAATGCCAACACTGCCATTGTTAGTCTGATAACAATGCAGCTGTTCAGGTAATTAAGTGCAGTATTTAGTACTTGATAAGATGTTCATTTTTTAAAAATGACATTGCATTATGGATGGTTACATATTAAAATCCTGGGGGAAATAATACTGTATGACCCTCCTTTCCCAAATCATTGTTACCCAGCCAGCTGGGTAATGGAATCCACATTATTTATTTTCCACTGTTGATTGGGAATCCTTCATCAATAGCAGCCGTCCCTCCAGTTCCCATCCCGCATCGTGCTGAGCGACGAAAGTGGCTTTGGAGGCTGAAGAAAACTACATGAAATGAAGGGG
>JASVER010000002.1:20289522-20449047 GCA_030449065.1 Oceanodroma leucorhoa
GGGGGGGGGGGGGGGGAGACAGAGGAAGTCATATTTCATGTGAAAGATCAAGGTAACAAACACTATTTACTTCTGTAGTGACACTGGCTTTGTGGCTTGCTTGGAGATGACATTCTGGTGTATTTCTGGCTCCACGCTAATGCAAATGTGAAATTAAGGCCACTTCCAATGAGACCCCATTACTGTTACTGGTCTTAACAGAATAAAAGATTGGTAAAAATGAATCTGGTGAATAATTCTCATGATGCATGAGACCTCTCTAAACAGGAAGATTTGGTTCTTCAGGACTAAAGGCGATACATACCTGTTTTTGTCACTATGGACAGCAAAGATCTCATGGGAAATATTTGCTAAAAAGCTGTTGCGCTCAGCATGCTCGTCAAAAACCAGCACTTTATAAAACCACTATGGACTACCACTGAAGAATTTAGGCATCTTATTGGTTGAAGAACTCCACCAAGTCCTGCTCCAGACACTCTTATCCAGACACGTGATGACGTGTTTCCATCCCACGGCTGAAGTCAGAGAGCCATCAGTCCCAGCACCAACACCCCTGCAGGGAACTCACCATCCTCCAGGCCCCCACCCTCACACCTGGGCTGCATCTCTCACTAATGAACAAGGACTTATTAAAAAATGCTTGTTGACCACCTTTCCAGACCCTCCAGGTACTACTGAGTTAACTGTTTCAGAAAAGATTAAAAAAAAGGAAAAACAACCATCAGATTTGATTTGTCAACTCATTGGCGACGAGGCAGGCTATCTCTAATTTGCCACAATCATATTTTAGTTGCACCACAATTTGCTGAAAATAAAGTGTCCCAATTCTGTGAAAGTGTTTCCTATAAAACCAGGTCTTAAGCCTTGTTCTCACACCTCTCTGCTTTTTCTGAGAGTTAGTGATGCCTCCTCTCCCTTCCAAATGCCCTTGGCTGGAAAAAGGCAGAGGTATGTTGTAAGGCAGGCAGAGTCAGTAAGTTAAAAGGAGCCACCAGAGCAGCTTCTTGCTTCTCTGCTACAACCGCTTTTTAGTAGCAAAACACTGCACCTAAGTAAATAAGGTAGTTAAACTTAGGTTCAGCCAAGCTGCTTTTGTGCAGCTCCACTTTGTTGCAGTATCACTTATCTTTGATATAAGTCCAGTTACTTGAGGCATAAAACACAACCTGCCTCTGCCGTTTTCTGCAACTGCTGTTTTAATTTCTTTTTTTCCAGAAAGAAAAAAATGAAAGTATGTTTCACAATCTTCAAGAGAAAATGGAGAGGACAGAAGTAAAGAAAAATTAACTACGTTGAAAATAAATGTAAGAATACTGGTACGTATCCAGAGTCGAATCTCTGCTACAGGGCAGTGAACAGGAAAACGCGCCAGCGTTGAAAACTGTTTCACACAAGCACAAGCTGTTAGTATGCTGCTATGCGAGAGTTTTGGGGAGTCTGTAGTCCCTTTCTACCTTCCCATCATCAGCTGGATTGCAGTGACTGGCTCCAGAAAGGCAGCAGGAACAAGCAAGCCTCCCACCTTGCCTCCGGAGCTGTGCTGATGTTGCTGCCATGCCTGTGCCTGGTACCTGGCATGATCCAGACCCTGACCTGCTGATTGACTTCCTGGCTTTAGCTGGGACCTGCCTGGTCACTCTGGACTTGTCTGGAGATTGGGACTGTTGACTGACCCTGGTCACCACCAATGCTGCTCTTGGTTAGGTACTGTGGGGCAGCCTGGCTGTCCCACCTTGCCTTACTGGAAGCTGCCCCTGCTGCCCCTCACATCGTGCTCCTGGGTAAGGCTAGAAAATGGAGGACTGGCAGATAGGGGATGGGAGGTGAGAAGATAGGTCTGCAAGAAGCCCAGAGCATGGAGTTGGAAAGGGCTGGGGGTTGTTTCAACCACTGAACAGGAACAAAAAAAAAAAAAGAAAAAAAAAAAAAAGTGCTGCCTCACTTGTAAGGCTAAGTAGAAGTGGACTGCACTGTTAAAATTTCTTTACACTGCTTTTGGATGCATGAATCTCTGATGGCAAGGAAAAAAGCAGATAGTATTTAGCCAAGTTGGTCATCTTGGCTATTACAATTTTATTTTACAAATTATCAAAAGCACTCCCTCACGTGCTTGATCCTATGCAGTAAATACTGAAGTTCCCTAATGCAGGCCCTATATAAAGAGTTTAACAACCTATTTTAAGTATCTAAAATACCAATACCTTGCCTACCTAACAGTCTGGCCATAGGCATAAAGACACAGCTTTGCTCTTAATGTGCACTTCTCCCAGACTGATTAAAAAAAACAAAAAACAAAACAAAACAAAACAACAAAAAAAAACCACAAAAGACTTGTTCTACTTTTAATCAAGTTATGACTAAAAACACTTTAATTTTCAGTATACTAACAGAAGCTAAACTCTTAAACTGATAATCAGAAATACCATTTCTTAGAAGTGACCACAGTGACAAAAATCAACAGTGAGAAAATCTGCCGCTGATGGCTGAATTCTTTCCAAGAAAATTCCATGTGAACTGAAACCACCCTTATTTTCCACATGAATAAATAAAATGAAATGAGGGTCTTAAAGAACTAAGATCTGAGCTCCAATCTGCCTGTGCTTTTAGAGTCCTATAAACTTCTCATTCCCACAGTGCAAAGACCATCTATCTTCAAGGATCATTGGTCTGGGTCTACGGCAACATATGATCCTGTCAAGGTATATTAAAAGGCAGGAGCCCAGACTTTCTGGACTATAAATAGCCTTTTTACTGATTTGAAGCAGTTTCTAATAAAAACAGTGATGAGAGTACAGTGTCTCACCCTCCCACTGAAACTTCTTAATTTTGTTTTTATTTAATATTGTCTGTTGTATGAAAAGTTACAAAATAGCAAGGGACTGGTCTTCATGGCCCAGAAAGTCTCTATCTTTCTCACATGTTGCTATGAAAGATTTAAGAGCTCTGCAAAAGAACATGAAGTTGAGGAAAGGAAAAAGAAAAAAAGAAAGAAAACCCTCTACTATAAAGAACTCTAACAGAGAGAGTTCCAGCAGAGAGCAAAGGAGTTTATAATAGAAATCTCATGGTACAGTCTTCATCAAAGAAGAAACCTGACAGCTCTTTATCAAAGTTTCACCGCAGTTGGTCAAAACCTGTTGTCATTCACATCGGTGTAATCCCCAAGTAAATCAACCAAAGAGAGAATGTGAGCAACTGAACTTATTCTGGATCTAGCCAGTATCTAGTGAAAAGCACAAAAATGGTGAGAGCTAAACAGTGACAGTTCATACAAGAGAAAACCAGGTGGTCACGCAGCAGCCCTCACAAGAGGAGGGATGCCTGCAATGGGAAGAAATAGTTGGAAGAGTTGACACGAGTTGATAGAAGTTTTTCTTTGAGAAACTTCATCACCTATTAATCACTAATAAGCTGAGTTTAACTCCCAGCTGTGATAAGGTGAGAAAAACACAGCCTCTTTCCTCAAGCTTATTTTATTGCTTGCCCTAAAAAAAAAACCAAAACAAAATAATCATTTGGAGACGAAAATCTCTTGGAAAAATGCAAAAATGCATTTGCTTAACAGTATAGCTCATTGCAAGTATGTGATACTTCAGGATTCCCTGTTTGCCTATTGTCTCCCAGCTGGAACTGAAAAGACGCTGGTTCAACCCAAGACTCTACTATCCAGGATATCTCCTTCCTCACAATGCTGTAATGTCACAAGTTGCATTTTTACAGTCTACTGCCTTTTACAACAACAGGGATGCCACTCTTTCTATTTGAGTACTCTAAGATTTGCTCATCCTGTGACATTGAAATAGCAGTTGGCACAAGTCTGGAAGAAGGCAAGCCACATATGTTAATGATACGAAGTTTCCATTTGTTTTGATTTCTTATTGATGGGTGGCAATCCATTCTTATTTACATGTGATTACATGCTATCGATTATCATAGTTTACTAGGAACTACCAGCAAGCATTGTCCATCACTATTTCTGGAAAGAAATATTCACCTCTCAGTGACTCAGCATTGGGAGCTAGAAACTCTTATGTTTTATAGCCCAGCTTCATATTCAGGAGAAAAAAAAAACCCCACAACCTAAGCCAAAGCCATCCACATAGGGAAGGAGGCCTGTTTAACTCTTACCTTCGAACTGGCTGTGCAATTTTACTTCTGGGTATGCCACTCCCATTGATGGCCAGTGATGGTCTTGGAAGAGCACTGCGCCCTACAATCCCTTGACTGGCAGTCTTGTTTGGCATTGGGATCCCAGTGTTAGAATATAACTGCAAGTTGTTGGACATTGGAATACTGCTACTACTACTACTACTACCACCTTGTACGGTTGGGCTTACGTAGGCAGTAGCTTTGAGAGGCTGTCTGACAGACACTGGAAAATGTCCCACACTGTGAACTCTGTGTTGAAGCTGTCCTGGTGACGGAACTGTAAAGAGTGGTAGAAAAGGAAGTAACAAGGTCAGTATGCAACAGATGAGGCCAGGTAGTAATGCTCATTTGTAGATAGATCTGAATAGGGATAAACACATCATTATACAATTTACTTGCTAATTATAAACTGCTGAAAAACCCCTTGGATCCAATACTGTATGCAGTATCACTGCACTGAACTAAAATATCCTGTTCCACCCCCACCCTGAACAAAAATCCCACCCCATATTCATCCTTCTTTCTCCCCTCAAAAAGGTTTCCTCAGTTATTACAAGCACACTAATTCCACATATGCAATTAGAGCTTTAAATGGGAGAAACTGCTGAAGGTATAAATTAATTACTGTTGGATCATTTAGATTTTTCTAAGTTGCTTGCAATAACCACATCTTGTTTAAGGAACATTGCATTAAAGCATTATAAAACATCACAGAAGTCTAATGTTTATGTATGAAAAGAATAAAAAGGCTATAAAAAGGTCTTGAATATAACAGCATATGCCAAGGCTGATGTTATGTAAACTATCATTTTAAATCAATGCTATAGGTTCCAGAAGCTTTATATATGAATTTTCTACACAATCCTGCCCTCTGGTGTACATCAGACATGCATCTGTTTCAGAGTCCACATACCAAAAGCAAACTGTCAAAAGCCTGAAGCACATGAACTAACATACCGCATACAGGCCAACCCTTTTTCTAGTCTTTGAAAAAGGACATCTTAAAATCATTGGAAGACACAGGAGAAAATACAGATGTGTGATTCAATTAAACAATACTGGCAATATATTGCTAGGGAACGCTTATAACACAGCTCCTTAAATACCCCAGCACAGCCACTTATTAGAAATTTTGTTCAAAAAATTATTTCAGAAAAATCACATTTTATACACACACATACATAAACACACAGAGAAATATGTATTTCTAAAATAGTAAATAAAATTAAACTCTCAATGCACTACCATGCAAATCAAGTGGGAACCTGAACAACTACTTCCATTCTGCTATTCAAACAGAATAAAAATAAAACAAAATAAATCCAGCTGTCAAGTATATTTTCCAGAAAAGATACAATTTAATAGTTTTGAACCTTCCAGCACCTGAAGGGGGCCTACAAGAAAGCTGGAGAGGGACTTTTTACAAGGGCATGTAGTGATAGGACAAGGGGTAATGGCTTTAAACTGAAAGAGGGTAGATTTAGATTAGCTAGAAGGAAGAAATTCTTCACTATGAGGGTGGTGAGACACTGGAACAGGTTGCCCAGAGAAGCTGTGGATGCCCCATCCCTGGAAGTGTTCAAGGTCAGGCTGGATGGGGCTTTGAGCAACCTGGTCTAGTGGAAGGCATCCCTGCCCACGGCAGGGGGGTTGGAACTAGATGATCTTTAAAGTCCCTTCCAACCCAAACCATTCTATGATTCTATGATTTGTAAATTCTGCTCAAATTTGAAAGAAAACACCTACAGGAAAAGGTTTTGCCAACTTCTCCCTCCAAAACCTCACAGGGTATGGGAGGCATAAGTTAAATCCTTTCTCCTGCCTGTGTCCAATGAAATCCACTCTTTCCATTTCCTCTCAGAGTTCTTCTCAACCGCTGTACTAGAAAAGATGGGTTTGGATCTTGATCTATCTTGTTCACATTCTATATTAACAATTCGACATCCACTAGACCAATACTCCATCCCCTCATCAAGAAGTCACCTAAATTAAACTAATTACAGAGTCATTTTAATTCCCCCACTCAACAAGTATATTATACTTGAGGATATAACTCTCTGTTTACCACATTTGCTCGGAAGAAAGTGGCTCAACTTCAGTAGGAGAGAGGTCATGTATTTTAAGACAGTATTTATACAGTGTACTGTAAAACCAGCATTGTATAAATTACCAAGAAAAGCACTTTTCAATTCTAGTATCAAAACTAAAAATGTAAGCTTATAGGAACTGCATTATTGGTGCTTCTACAATACTACTACTACTACTTATTATAATGTTAGTTTTAAAGTTAGCACAAAATGAATGGGCAAAGAAAAAAAAAAAAAGGAGGTGATAAAACTCTCAATACTGCATAAGACTGGCAGAATTTGCTTCCAAAATAGAAAGTTTGAAAATCCTGAGCTATATTAATTCATCTGGTGCAAAAAGGAACACAGTCTGCTTTTAATTTTTCATAAAGCAGAGGATCAGTGACAGGGACATTTATTTTACCACTCTGTTGATTCCTTGTGCGCAGCCAAATAACACAGGTACTTACTACACGACTGCATCCTTGAAATCCCATTACTCGCTCCATGCAAATTGGAGTCAAAGCTCTGACTGTTCCTCACAGTGACTGGAGAACTAGCAAAGCCAGCATTACTGTTAATGGTGGGGGTACTTGGCATCCGAGCGAGGTTAGGCATGCTTCTTCGAAGTTTATCTGAAACAAAAGAAGACAACATCCATAGTCATGTCAGAATTTCCAACAAACACAAGCAGCATCTGCATAACTTCTGTAGGAAATCAAAATTAAAAGAAATTACTTCAACACAAAGAAAGATTTTGCTCTGCAGGAAGAATATGAATATGTTATTGACCGCCTACTAATTGAACCCTTCTGACTACTGTAACAGCACGATTATTCACAAATAATTTTAAAGACACCAATAGGCAGTACATTTTTGGAATCACAAGGATTTAAACACTTAAGTGTCATAATAAGGATGAGTTCCACATAAATGTGTAAAGTAGGTCAGATGAATCATGCCCTAAATGTGCCTGTTTCTTTGCTGTGAGTACAAAGCAAGGCTGCAGTGACAAAGTCAGACAGAGGTATCTGTACCCTGTGGAAGTCTAAAGACAGGTGACATGAATCCATCCTACGTGACTGAAGTCTTGCTTTCAGGTGCCAATGAGATGCTAAAAAATTCCATTCAGTACCTAACCTTATTAGCACGTTAAGTTTCTGCAGGTGGCCATGCGCAAAACCTGCTAAGTCTTGATGCTGTTCAGTTGCTTGGAGCCCTGGATCGACATCAGGATTTTCAAATCTGGTGGTTCTCCCTCCTATCCTACTTGTGGTGCCTGATTTGGTGGGCATTTTCGGAACAGGCCTGTAGGGCCTTTCACAAAAAGAAAGCTGTAAACGCCCCAAATGTTTTTGAGGCAGGTTCAACAGCTAAGGCAAGGATCTAAGAGGTCAGAAGATGTCTGCAACCCCACTCACACAAGTTGATTTGGAGAGAGAAGCTGAAACCAAGCCTGACATCTCAAGAAGACTTCCCAACCAGAACAGCATTAGGTATTCTAAGGTGAAGCTCTTTTGGTCTCTTCTGCCGCAGGGCCAAAGGGAGATGACTCAATTCTGTATAATCAGAAGAGACTGGCGGGGGCAGAAAGGCACACACTGAATGACGTGGTCTGAATTGCCTCCTGTGATGTGACAGACTTCAGTAAAGCACTGCTGTGGGGAAATAACGGGTCATTCGTTAAATTGTCATTGACAACATCACTAACACTGGCCTCTTGGCAAGGTTCAGGAGCGCAAGTGCTGTGTCCTACTGAGGTGGCTGTGTTTCTTCTGCTACCGCAGTCAGCATGGAGGCCACCAGCTCCTGCCCCTGCCGTAGGTTCCAGGGCCCGGCAGATGTCTGCCTCCAGTTCTTACACTGCAACAGAAAGCAGGGGCATGCTTGCCTTCTAACAGGCAGCCATGACTGCTCTCTCCAATGGCAAGCAGGGCATTTCAAGATTGACGTTTTAGATTTAGGCACAGGAACGACACATCACACGCGGCTTGGAATTGCTGTTTTGGGTCGACCTCCTAGCTCACACAGGGCAAGTTCAGTCCACAGAAACAACGAATTGACTTAGTAACCTCTGTTTATCAGTCCACATAAATATGTAACCTATTTAGCACCATCATGAGCTCCTCTAATCCTTAAAGCTGCTAACAACTGACAAGTAATAAGAAGTGACAGTACAGTTCTATCTATACAAGGTATTAGTAGTCATTAACAGTAAGTTCAGTACATGTGATGCCTATGTAACTCCAGCAAACTGAGTCATAGCAAGGCTACAACTCCAGCTGTTTTTTATGACTGGTCCTCATGATAAGAACTGGTACAGAATCCTGCAAATAGCCAAAAACATCCTTGTACTTCAAAGGTCCAGCATTCTAATATCCTCATGTCCCGAGTCCCAATTACTAGTGCCTACCTGCCCTTGACACTATATCATGCACACTAGTCCTGTAATGATGAGACCTTCTTCTCTTTCATCTCAACTAAGATTGACTTTCAGTTACCATACATGGTCTGACACAGAAAACCATTGCTGTCTAGGAAATAATTTCATTATTCCCATTAATTAAATACACTACATTTTCATACTTTTGAAATCAAACAGTAGGTATGTGAGGCAAGATAGGGAGGAGTTCAGTGCACGAAAAGGAAATGCAAGGTTTGAGATCCCGGAAATTGGAGTACAGCCAAATCCTAATAAAGAACCAGTTTAAGGGTAATTCTTCATCAAAGAGTTAAGAGTTGTTGTGCTTCAGTGATTCATCACTGACACGGGCAGGCTGAAACTGTCAGTGGTACAGCAATGAACATTAGCTAAGAGATTACCACTGTGGTTCAGTCAGGTGCTAAGTATTGATATCACTGATATAACAATGATAGAACAGTTATCAGGCTTCCAAAACTGTCCTCGGAATGCAAACAATGGCATTCATTCAGCTACTGTATGTCCCTATTTCTGAAATACTCATGAATTTGCAAACTGGAAAGCGAACTGTCTTCCTATGACGTAATCCTTGGCCCAGAGTGGCAGAAAATTCATGAATATGGGATGTCTGTAGCTACTGTTAATTTTGGAGGCCTAGCCTACCCTTTAAAATCTTAAGTCCTGAAATCCTAGGTCAATATTACAGCACTTGGCAAAAAAGGTTTGAGCAGCAGGATGGTGGTAGGGAAGATGTCACTGCATAAAATAGCTTTTCTAACGCTATCCACGTATCATGTTGTATAAGCAGAATTCCTTGGACTCTACATGCTTGTCCACTCAGGGACTGCATCAGCCACCACAGTCGTGATCTGCGCCTTGAATTGTCCAGTGGATGCAGCTACAATAGCAGGAAAAATAGGTACAGAAGTAGCTTGGATTTCCTCCATGTTACGGGTGGCCACGTCTTTTGCCTCCTGTTCATTAGATCCTTCTTGTTCCAGCAGTCTGCTCTGCTGGTGATTCATTCAGTCCTCAGGCAGCAGATTCCTGCTGCACCTGCAAATTCTCATCCATCGAGCATCTGCGTTACTTCTTTGATGGGTCCTTCTGTCTGCTGAGATAAATGGCCCTGAAAAGCAATGAAAATAGCAGGTCAGTTTTGTGTTTGTGGGAAACCCAGAAACGTTTGTCTTGACGGCATTTTGCAGCTTTCATCTCCTTAGAAGATGCATTCTCTTTCATCTCCTTCTTGAAGTTTTTTCTGTCACCTGTTCCCCTCCTAAGAACAGCGGAAAGAGTCTTACAGACATTTTGTTTGTAAATGAAATGCTGGCTCTTGTGAGCTTGATATATGGAAGTAGAAGGTGGGAGTTACGTGATTTTAGTATTATGTCAGGCTGCTGAGACATCACTAGATATGAGCTTGCTGGAAATAGATGAGAAGAAAACAAAAATATTTTTCCAAGCCGCTAGTAGCAAACCTTCCCTTTCTAGAGCTCTTTGCTCTCCTAAGACTGATGAGAAAATTAACAGAGAGGAGTGGAGCTGAGATGTATTCTCAGGTGAGAAGTAATTTGCCCAAATAGTCCTGTTTATGATGAATGCTGAAATTTGCTACAGTTTCTGCTATCTCTTCTGCACTAATCTAGTTCAGTAGCAAGCCTAAAAAATCATTGGTTGTTTATAGTTTGTTCTGTTATGAAGATGTGGATATTAACACCAGCAAGGAACTCCACAGGACCTGCACCTTCTACAGCATCCAAAGACTACTGAGTCTCAACTATAATCTAGGTCGAAACAAATATGATGTTTAAGTAGGATGCAGCCATATAAAGCATCACAAATGTATCTTCGCCTTTCCCAGCCTTCTTTGAGATGTAATAGCATGACCTACAGACATCGTATTATTGAGATATTTGAAAGTGTGAAGAAAATGCAAGGATAGGTCATGTAAGGGAGTTAATAATCAGTTCTTCGTTATTACCACCTTCTCAGAATAGTTCATGCATATACACACGTGCTTGTGACTTCATGAGTGTTCTTTAGGTGGCATATGTTGCCCTTGTTTCACATATCTTCAGCAGAATGATACACCAAAAATCACTTCCCCCATGTGGCATCCATGCTGAATTGTCTGTTGCCTACAGCACAGGAAAAACTGGGAATTGTGAAATACAGGGTCCTCTGCCCTCAACCGAAAATGTGCATGAAAAGATCACCCCACAGCAGAGATCATATTTGCCACTGGTGAGAAATGGGTTAAAAAGCCAGCAAAAATGTCCCTTATTTTGTCAAACATTCAAAAAAAATACAGTAAAGACCACAGTTTGCCTCTTACCAGATGCTTCAGTTCTGATTTTTTCCAGGAAGTTCTTCCCCTGATGTTGTTTCTTCTCTGAAGTCAGCCTGGGATCGGTGGCCCAGCTTCTTTCTGGCAGGACACCAGAACAGGCAGCACCTGCCTTCTGTCCTCTGGTCCCAGCACCGCCGGTGGCCGCCCCCATTCCACTGCTTCTTTTTTTTTTTCCTTCCCTGACCTAATACTATCACCAGCCGAAGAGTAATGTCCATAAGGCACGCAAACAGACCTTGCCCTCGGAGCAAAGCTGCCCCAGAAGAGATACGCTCTTGATGAGCTGCCAGACTGGGAGTTCTGTAGCGGTTCTTGTTAAATATCATCTTCTCTCTGCCAAGATACCTCATCCAGTGTGGCTCTCCTTGCATGGAAAGCTTAAGCTGACTCTACAGCGAAGCATCTTAAAACACATTTATTCATCCACTGTTATTCTCTGCAAATGTTGTCAATGTTTTATCTGAACAAAAGGACTCACAAGCCTCGCCAAAAGTGCACTGTCGTTAAGGAATGTGGTACAACGAATCATAATTATTAGTGTCTCAAGAGAAATCTGTATCAACTACGTTAGCAGTTTCTTACACATATTTAAATCCTTCACACAAATCCTGCGAATTCAGCTCTGCCTTATCTGTATTGTATGCACAAATACGTTGGGGAAAAACCATAAGGAAAAGATCTGTGCTTTTCTATTTTAAATATTATATTCTATATTATGTAGATATTCAGAGTTTGTTCTGAAATCCTTAACAAACTTGTAGACTCAATTACAACTTCACTTTAAGGGATTAATTTCTCTTCCTCATCTTTGAAGACCTGAGTTCAGTATCTGCATTACATTTGTTATGGTTATAACATTTATGGCATCCCAAATACACCACAGTCTGGTTGAAGGTCTGTGGAATCGTCAGTTGATACAACAAGGACATCAGTGTGTAAAAATACAAATACAGATTAAGAACTAAAAAGTCTTTCAGTTAAAAGAGAGACACCATTCTTCATAATTGTCAATACCTATATTTTACTAATATTGAACACTTCCATTTTATTTAGAGTTATTCTTTCCTCTCACTCTGGCTTCACAGGCATATGTCTCCCTCCTCAGATAGTTACAGCAAATTAAAGACTTTTTCCCATTATCCTTCCATGACTTCTCCCCACTGATCAGTATTCTCAATATAACTTCAAAGGTGACTAAGAAAGATTTTCTTCTCCTTTTCTTAATAGTCTGCAACAATTTCCTACAGCGAATTCTCCCTTCCTTACTGAACAAGAGAGGTCACGAAAAGAAAAACTCTCTGTAAATCAGTAAGAAGAGACCTTTCCCCATGTCTCCAAACACACAAATCAATGTTAGTCTATACTGAACTGATACCTAAACATCGACCTACTGCCCCCTCTTTCCAAATGAGGCAAGGATGTTGCAACAGTTAATGACGATCATAATATTTTGCCTGAGAAAAGTTATTCCCCAGAAGTGTATGCAATAAAGTAACTCAAAACTAGTAATTTCTGGAAAATAAAAGCAACATTTTTAAAGTGAATGGTATCCGTGGCCTGTTTATGAAGGTATCAACCAAGCTAAAAAGTTAAAAATCAACATGAAAAGGTAATGGAAAACATAAATTAAGATTAACCAGATTGCATGCACTGCTACTCAATGAAGGATGTATTTTTCATCTCTCCCTTCTTATTGCATTATAATAAATTTCCTCTTTAGCTG
This sequence comes from Oceanodroma leucorhoa, assembly GCA_030449065.1. Taxonomy (NCBI): domain Eukaryota; kingdom Metazoa; phylum Chordata; class Aves; order Procellariiformes; genus Oceanodroma; species Oceanodroma leucorhoa. The sequence continues at coordinate 20,302,236 of JASVER010000002.1, forward strand.
GAATAACTTGCCCAAAGCTTCCAATTTTCAGGTATTATACTAAAGGGCACTTTAAGATGCACATGAAATAAGGGGTGCCAAGTTAAAAGTTATGAGGAAGCTTATCTAAAGGTCTTGAAAGTGGGTCTGAACACAAGAAGATCAATCTCATTTTCAGTATCTTGTCTATCCTGGATTTTAACTACTCTGGGTATTTTCACAGCACTATAGTTCCGTTATTTCTGGTTTCAGAAAGTCAGAACTAATAAAGGGCATAAAAATTAACATCTATTAAAAAAGACTAAAGTGACCAAACAGAAATTAAAAAAAAAAAATTAAAAAAGTTAAAATGAGATTACTTGTGTGTCACAGTAAAAAACACAAAACAGGTGTACATTTATGGACAGCATGAAGCAGAAAACAGCTTGTTTTTATGAAATATGGTGATGAATATGAAATATGAAATTGGCTAAATATAAAGTATTCTTGATATTAATAGAGTTAACAACATTTTAAGTTATTAACCACGGACTTCTTCAAATTAGAGGAAGGGGAGAGAGGTATAAACATAAATCTTTCCATTGCCAACATGATAAAAGCTTTGTTAAATTCTAAAACACACACTAACTAGATGGACTCAGTTTAGCTAATTGCAACAGATACTCAAAAGCTATTCACCTCCTGTCTGTCTCAGATCATCTTTAAATGACCTATTTCTGACCCACTAACCGATTACAAAATCCCTGAAAACCAGAATGCCTTAAAAAGTTCAGAGATGGAATTTTTCTGACATAACTCATCATTACAGACAATTCAGCTGATTTAGCGAAAGGGTGTCATTAAACAAGAACAAAAAAAAAAAAAGGCAGATTTCATGCAAAGCTTTTCTATTAGTAAATTCTTGGCAAAACTGCAAATAACACTTATTTGAAAGCAAAGATAACACGCACACACACTCCATAGGTGATGGCTGCAAAATATTGTTTGAGAGGTAACAACAGGTATGCATGCAGCCTATGCTACAAGTGGCCCCAAACACACTTTATACACATCTTACCGTATTTACACTTGCACACATCTGCCACCCTATGCTAGCATTTACCAGGAGCCTTTCAGTACAGCAAGCTTGTTGGAGATTGCCAGTAAACAGGACTGGTACCATTGACTCAGACAATGTACTGGTGGGATAAGGTGAGACAAAGAACCTGGGCCTGAGAGTGCGGGCTAGATGGTGTGGTATTTTAAAACAGATGCATGGTATTGTATTTTAAAATAGACGTACAGCAATTTGAAGCAGGGCAGAGTGTCAAAATTACACCGAGGGGCAGAACTTTGCTAAAATACACGGGCAAGAACAATGTGTGAGCTCAAAATTATGGCCTCAAACACAGCTGGAAAACATCTGTGAGAGTATCTTCATCCCGAGCACAGACAGAAGATTAGTAGGGTGCCAGAAATACCAGACAATCTCTCTGCTACCTAAAATGCAATCCTGTGGATGGAGAACAAGCAGACTGTTGGCTATAGTGAGACTGGACATCTAGTACACAATTCAGTGCCTATGTATAGATGCCGCATGCCATTTGAGAGACCTTGGGTTGTCTAAGGCATCTAAAAAGCACTGACACATGGTGACAGTGAAGCCAAGCAGGGTGCATCCGAGTACCTCATAGAGCACTAAGTGCTTATACAGCTTATATGTGGGCAGCTGAATTGGGCCCTTCATACACACATGGGCACCTACATCTCAGCATCTAAACATAGGTGCTCCTGATCAGGCGACCAATATTATACTCTTAAAAGAATTATTAAAGTTTTCCAAGTTTATCACATCTTCAGCATATTTGTTACAGTACAGGTAGTTAAAGTTAGAATAAGTACCTCAACTATCATGCCATACCAAACCACTAAAAGAAGGTAGGACAGAACCCCTGATACTGTTTGTTCCTAAAGGCAAAAAATTGTACTTGAGCTAAACACATAGACAAGTTTTGGGGAGACACTGGGTCAAAGCTAAACACTGTTTCTTCACCCTAGACTGAGTGCCAAAATTCAACATTTACTTGCCGCTACCCCTTCTTCTATGGAGAGCTCTGTGAACAATCAGATGAACCAGTGGCCAGACTGTTGACTGCACATACAAGAACACAAGTCATCTCTTTGGGGGGAAGAGAAAGGGAGGGAGATTTGGGAAGACTGTTGGAACGATTGAGAGCAGCACAGCATGCAGCATGTGCAATTTTGATTAATTATGGATGATGCTTTCCACATATATCGAAAGCAGTAACTAAAACACTTTAGCCCCTCTATCTATCACACCCCTCTTTCTCATTTGCCTTGGTAAACTGTAACAGTGTGGAAACACTGTCCATCATATTGAGCTTCAGACAAATTCTTGTTTTGCAGTCTGTCTCCATTTCAATGTGTAGGAGTTCCTGAAAGACAATGACATTTTTGCCAAGATGATGAGAAGTGCCGATGAGAAGATGTCGTAATACTACTCAGACATACTCAACACAGTGAACATTTGACTCCCTGTCTGCCAAGAGAACACAGCCAAAGTAAAACGATTCTCACCATCAGTATTTGCCACTTATGTGGATCAGTGCTGCATGAGTCAGAGGCTGAAGGTGCAGAAGCTGAAGAAGTAATTCCCCTCTAAAAGATAGTGGTACTGGCTATTGTAGGACTGTCTGCCATTCCAGCAAACAGGTAACTGAAGTTGTGTGTGTCCGTCTTCTCAGCGACACCAAACAGATTATCCAACACCTCAAAGTTCTTGTGAAAAAAAGGCAACCAGGTAATAAAATCGGTGGCCTTTTACATTTATACACTTTCTAGTTAATAAACTAGGAGCTTAGTATTTTTAGCGCCCTGTAAGCTCCTTCTGAGGTTTCCATGTAGGAAGGAATCCAATGCTTAAGTTCCACTGACATGAAACATGAAAAAAGCACTGAAAAAGTATTTGAGGACCATACAAAAAGATCGCAGCACCACATCCTCCCCTCATTCCTGAATCAAAAATGCCCCATATCTTTCCTTTCTATCTCCCCAACAAATTTTCTGTAAGCCCATCAGTGCTGTCCCATTCTTGTACCTCACTGGCAAGAAAGATAACATTGACATTAATATGGCACATATGCTGTACCAACAAACACCCACGTCGCTCTACCCTCTGTTAATATCAGCCTTCTTTATATACTGCCACTTGTCGATTATACTTCCACACCATGCCTTACTTTGAATACAAGTGCTTTTGGCACCAACCTGTCATGTCTTATTTGTTAGGAAAGCAACACGCATACCTGTAGCGCTCTATAAATAGCAACTTTTGTGTTGTTTTGAACAACACATTTGTTTTCTTGCCCAAGGGTGAGCTGTAACCTGTAATGTTACAAACAAGACTCTGACTGAAAACTGACTGTTTTGAAATAGCTTGGGGAAAAGACTGAAGGAATAGGAAAGTAAGATGAAGCAGGAGGAAGAAAATTGTGATCATAATAAGGAATGAAAGGAAGGTAACAGCAACAACGGAGGGAAACTTAAGTCTTGAGTAAGCACCGAGAGAGAAATCTTTCAGAGACTCTGGAATACATCTCAAATGCAGTGCAAAAAGCAGCAATGGCTCAGGATAGTTTGTGAGTGACATCATCTCCCACTATTTTAACAGTCTGCCCTACCAGACCTGGAAAAGGAGCAGAGTGTTGACCCCTGCCGTGAGCACTCATTGCAGATTCACAGCATAGCTGCATTAACAGCAAAGTCAGGAATAAGAGAGGGAATGAAAATCTGAAAACCCTATTTTGTATTTTACTGTATCCACGATGGATATGCATAGGCCAAGCTCAAAAGCCTGATCAGTTCTTCTAACTATTAGCCTGCTAAAAGATGCTGCTCTTTTTCTTCTTTCTTCACTTGTGGTCATATTTACAGCACTTTAAAACAGACTAAAGCAACAACTTTCATGACCAGGTCACAGATTACATTCTGTAGCAAATTACTTAACAATAACACACCTCAATCATTTGCACAGGCTTAAAAAGCTTGTTACAATTGACGGACTGATCTAGCTATCACACACTAAACGCACTTCACTCTGCTGACACAACTTGACCTTTAAAACAGCACAGGCACTTTGCACAGAGAAAAGACCACTTCTCAGAAAAGCATGCAACCCACCTCCATTAATCCTATTTGGTTGCTGCTCTGGAGTTTGGGCTTGAGGAGAGTAGTAGGGCTGCTGATAAGTATTTGAAGGGAAGTGCGGGGAGGTAGGGCTCCTCCTGCAGTCCCGGATACTGGAGAAAGTCTGTGAGTGAGGAATCCCTCTCTGGAAGGGGGAGCAGCGAGTCAGCCGCGGCTGCGGAGGTGGGAGGTGGTCAAACTCTTCCTCGTCCTCAAGACTATAGCGATCGTATTCCTGGTCACCGCACGTCCCTTTCTTTCCCGCATGCAGAGAGACGCTCGAGCTGTGCCTTGACACAGATGCTGAAGTTGAAGCATAATCTTGCCTAAGGCCTGTAAATTCCAAGAAGAGGATGATTCAGCTTCTGCTAAGTGGTTAACTCTTAACATGCACTTCAATCTTGAAAACTAAGCAGGTAAGTAGACAATTTTACAGAAAGAATGTCACCAGGCTGAAAGATTTGAGGTCTACCTTTCAGGCACCTAAGCCTGAATTATTTCCTCGAGATCCCTCTTTAATAAAAAATAAAAAAAGAATACAGGCATCTCCAAAATGCAGTATCTGTGAGATGTCTTAGATGCTTCTCTTAACGTAAAATGAATTGCCTTCAAGAAGCACCTATTTCTCTACCAATAGAAAAACTACATGAATATTAAGTATTTAACTTTTAAATACACTTAATTAGAGGAATTAACACTCACTCTATTAGTTTTCCAAGTTATTGCTATTAAACTTTTATATTCATGCAACGAAAATGCTGACAATGACATTTCCTAAACTTAAAACCCATGTAAATATTCTGGCTCTCCAACCTCCCTGAACCAGAATTAGTTCCTGCTAGCAGCCAGTCTCATGGACAAGGCTTAGTGGTAACACAGCTGTGTTTTAGACAAGTACGCATCCTACCACCCCCGTCTCAGAACGCCAGGTTTATGAAAACCATCCCACTATTAGCGCTGCCCCAGAACAGCATGTTTGCTCTGGGTCAAGTGAGAGGGAAACAGCCACAGCCCTTGTACCTCCCCATTTCCCGACTGCACAGCAGCCAGGGAAAAGGGGGATGTACGTCGTATTTCCAGGAGCTGAGTAATTCCGCCAATAGCTGCAGATAACAACTTTCCTAGATTTACAAAAAGCCCTCAGCTTTGACAGATGTCTTTGCTTCATAATGGAAACTTCTTAATATGCTTTCCCCCCGGACGCCCCTTGAGTGGGAGTTTCTGTTCGTGGCCGTGAAGAGAGCGTGCCTGCATGCACGTATAATACAATCACTTTCCATGGGATTAAGTGGACAACAACTGTCACGTGCTCAAACATTCTGTACCAGCTGCTACTACAAGGATGAGATACATTACACCTGACATAGATCAGAAGAAAACCAGTGTTTCTCCTTCCAGTTTACCAATGGCCTGATTCCTTAAAGAGCTAAGTATCTGAAGTCTTTTTTAAACCTTACTCTGAAGGAGATGACAACAGCTGTCATTTAGGTAATGCAATCCTTTGTCTCTTTGATAGTCAAAAATTTTTTTAAAATTATTATAACTTCCACATAATATCAGAAACTTTCCGAGCTGTGACCATACACATTTGCCAGCTGAGAATTCAGCTATCTTGGAAAGTCTCACACTTGCTAACTTCTCTGCTGAACATAACGAGTGTTACCAGATGCTCAGCAAGTTCAACTACTGACAAGTGATCGTGCCGACCTGCTCAGTCTGGTTGCTGCAGCCAGATCGCAGCTCTAGTTTTTTCTTCATATTTTATTCTTGTTTTATTTAATCACTCATTACTTGGCATTTTCCTTCAGTCACCATCTCTGAATGTCTCTTGTTTTTCATCTCATCGTTTCCTCCTTGATGTCTCACTTGGCACTAACAGGAAGTGAGAAAGACACTGCACTTACTGTCTGAGTGACTTCTAAGTCAAATGCCCTTTATTTATGAATAAAGACATTTTCCAAAAATTACTATCGAGCCAAACTATAATCTATGTCAAACAAGCTTTTTGTGCATAATCACTAGTCTCAAACCAAAATGTTAAATTTAAATGCTTTAAATTCAGGATTTAGAGGGGAACTAACTTCAAAATTCATCTGACAATTACGAGAATCAAAGTAGAGGCAAAGAAATCCATGAGAGCTGCTTATTTTTACCTTTCTCATGAAATGTATGCGTGAGAAAATGCTTTAGCATCTTCCCTCCCCAGAAATAAAATTATTTTAATTAATGTGGTAAGACATAAGTCTTCTAAACATAAACGTTCTTAACGGGTATGGAGCTACCAGTTGGGATTCAGAAATATAGAAGCATCAGGTTTTGAAACATCCAGTACTATTAACCTGAGCCCAACCTGAGCCCATGCAGGCGAAGAGTTTTTCCACCTGCCACTCAAGAGGCGATACCGTTTAAGAAGGATCCACTTGACTGAGACCAGACTGGAGCAGTTTTGACTGTTACGGGAAATCTTCCTCAGACTATCTTGAAAAATGAAAAAAAGCCACCTACTCTCCTCCTGTAGACGAGCCATGATCTGCACATCAGTGAGGTCCTGCAGCTTGTATCCCATGGAGATGGAATCATCCTCCAGCTCTGAGGTGCTCAGTTCACTGTCTATTGATGACTGTGGGCTCAAAGGGGAACTCCTAGAAATGTAACCTATGTAAGAAAACATAACCTTTAGTATGTGAATACGTCTGGCCATCTTCCATTCACCACTATCTGCCCTTTATGTTATAGTAGCTTAAAATATTTTCTGTGTAACAGATAAAAACTTTCAGAAGTGTAGTGCAATCCACTAACAATTAGCAAGGGGCTTTGGTAGTCGTGAGAAGTAGTAAGTGTAGTAATGGATCATTAATTCCTCTGCTTGTTCCCAAAATAGCATCACATAGCCCAGACAATGAATAATTTACCCAATACAGTTCTGATACAGCTCAGATTAGTTAGCGTAGTCTAAACACATCTGCATTTCAATCCTTCTTATGGGATGGTGGTTCTCCCTACTCTTTTCTGAAAAGCAAGTGTGTATGTGTCACCAACTTTTGCTCAGTACTTGGATTCCGTATTAGAGCCACTTACCTACATTCGACTGTTTGGTTTTTTTTAAATTGCTTATAATCATCAGATAAATCAATGACAATAACAATTAAGACTGAACATTATGCAACAACAGAGAAAGCATGGCCTCCTTCACAGAGCTACCTTTTGGAGAATGCTCTGGATTCTACTTTTTCCCTGCACGATAGTAAAATATAAACTAAATTGCAATTAGTTGCATGAGCTAGTTGTTGCCCAGCTTTAAAGAAAAATTCTTCAAATAAAACAGTAAATCACTTTCTAATATCCTCTGGACGACCAGAGGCCCACAGCCTGCAGGGCGAGAACCACTGTGATGATGGCTCATCAGCTGTGCTTGTATCACAGATGTGTTTGCATCCTCTAGCACTGCTCAAAACAGCCACCTAAAATCCATCCTAAATTCAGCTGTTCTCTAATAATACCTTTGACAGAAAAGGACACACAGGGGATTACTTTGCTTTGGAAGGATTGTAAGGGGTAAATGTGTTTGCTTTTTTAAATTTGCAAGTTACAATGGTCCTCTAGGTTTTGCAGAGGTAGTAGCAGCTGTGCCCTTTTGGAGCAGCAGTGGGAAGCTAGACAAGATACCTGAGGGTACCTCAAATAGCATGAGATGCCTTCATTTAGGAAATAAACTACATCCCATTGAATAGGGGAGCTTAGACCATCTTGCTCACATGTAGACACCTACACCAAGCGTTCAGTCTGTAGTTGTATCTCACCCACAGTGCCCATATCCCTTACAGGGCTTTCTGCACYGATTTCACGCATCGTAGAGAAAATTGCGCACAGATCAGTGTGACATTGATGCTAATCTCCTTAGACCACACCTGCTCCCACCAGCAATAAAATGTTAATGCCTCTTCCCCAGAAGATTATTTTCTTCACTGCCACTGCACCTTAAGAGAAGTTACAGATATARATTGACTCCTGATACCTGTAGTGAAGAAGGAAAAATGCAACTCTTTGCAATTTACAGCCCATAGAAAGTGCATATTTCTCCTAAAACTCCTGTCTCCCCTGAAAATCAGTGGCAAACATAGAATAAATCTTGGATAGCAGCAACAATGTGAGCTTGAAAACAGCCATGATTCTGCCGGCTATTTTTATAATAGCTAAGTTCTCCCTGCAATTTCATTACAAAGCCGCACAAACGTTTCTGTAGACATAAGGAAGGGGCACAGTGGGGCAGAAATGAGCAGTAAAGGGCAGACAAAGCTGGGGACTGTTTAAGCTGACACAGTCGCAACTATACTCTCAGGTAAAACATTATTGAGAAATAGGCTCTGTTTACTAGCATCACTTTCTTGTAACATGCTGTGTAACACAGAATATAACCTACGCTACTAGTTAATTGCCAAACTTTAGGTCATTTTAAAAAAAATCTCCCTCTGAGATGAGAGTCTATATACAGTCATCCGAACAGTGTACTGCTGTTAAATGCTAGCAAGATTAGATTAAATTAAGCAACTTTGTAAGCACCGTAAATCAATAAAAAGATAAGCATTACCTGTCCGTTCAGGTGTTAGTATTGCTTTACTGGAGGTTTTAGAGAAGCTGGGACTATTAAAGCCATTGGTATATGGGGTGAGTCTTGCAACAGGACTATAGGGAAAAGCCAAGGAGACAGGTGTAGAGAAGAGGTTCCTCCATCGGCTAGCTGTTACAGATGCGAGGGAGGAGGGGGGAAAAAAAGATTTACAGTTATAAATAGAATAGTGCTGTTAGAGAGAAAAATCATCTCATCTTAATCTGTTCATTATACGTTTTTTACTTATGGCAAAAGGAAAATAATGGTCAATGTTCAGCAGCAAAACAGAGGATCAGCACAGCCTTCTACACCTAAAAGACTGCTCCAAAGTTTTCTAGCAAATATGCCTTGTTTACCATTTTCTATGTATATACCTTTTTGGTATATATTTATTACATACATCACTGTGTGCCAAYACACAAAGTAACAGAGGAAGTAAAAACCACTACAGTTAATAGAGAAATTTGTAGTGCTCTTCAAGGAATTGTTCATGGCAATCAAACATCACACAATTGAATTAGCAGTTAAATTATCAGTTATGAGAGTTCAGAGACACAGCAGTAAAAGACACTTAACCATCAMGTGCTAAAAACAACTGTAGTCCCATAGCAAGCTTTTAGGCTACCATATTTTTCCTTCTCTTTTTACAGCATCAAATTCCTGATTACATAAACATGACATTTTTTTCATTGTTTTTTGGCGGATCAACCAAATAATAGAACAGGGCACCTCTTTTTCTACATATTGCTTACAACAAGCTTGCAAGGCATCTGGTCTGCTCAGTAACACCACAGAGAGCTCAGAGTAGGCAAAAAAGCTAAAGGCTTATTTAATTTACATTTTCTTAGCTCATCCAGTAAAATATGAATACAACTGTCCTTTGGTTTGCCTATTTTTTAACATGTGTTCAAAAGGTAAAATAAACAATATCCACACGCTCTTCAGAAAATAAATAAATAGTAGAGATAAAGTTGTTTTAAGTAGAAGAAAAAGGCAAAATTTWAAAAATGTAAATTTCAGGGAACCCATTGAGATACAAGCAAAGTTTGTGCAGACGAAAAAYAAGTGATACTATTGCATGTTTATTTGTGATAGGATCTATTTTGTCCTGACAGATGTTATGGACAGTGATACAAGGGAGGGAGCTAGGGACATACCTATACCTAGCTTAGAAATCAATGGCATAACCTTGATGCTTAGCAGGTGTACTTTGCTGTGTCAGATGCTGCAAACCAGTTTTCAAGACTAGAAGGGACCAAAAGCCCTCAAAAGCTGTTCTCCATCTCACGGCTAGTTAATACCACAAATCTGCCATGTTATTTGGACCTGTTGATCCAGTCCTTTTAAACACAGATATTCAAATATATTGAAGCCCTCTCTATTTTAAAACCTCACTGTCRACAAAATGATTTAGCAGGACATACGAACTTTATTCTTCCTTCTTGTTAACATCAACACCGAGCGGCCGTGGGAAGAGCAGGGAAGTGTATCTCGTTGGCAGGCTGTCAATGTCATCCTTTTTGAGCAATCAGTTTGTCATCAGTCCCAAAGATGCTATTTCCCCCCTATTCCTTTTGCTTTCTCCCACTCAAAGGTACTCCTGGGTTTGTAAGAAATAACCAGCCTTTACTACCTTTCACACGTGCTACTAAGGTTGGAGCGAAGGTTCCAGCATGGGCACAAAACAGTCTGCTGGGGAAGGGGAGTACCCTGCAAGGCTCGGGCTCTGTGGGAGGGAGCTAAACTACAAAGTAGTAAGACATAAAAATGCAAATTGTGACCTTGGCTGTCCCCTCATCACAGAATTATTGCAATTCTCTCATTTTTCATGATTCTAGTTCCTTCAAGCTTAAAGAAATCTAAAARTCTGAGATCTTAACTAGGAGCAGCATTAGCACCACCTCTAGGAAATTGCTCGACACCAAGCAACATGACACAGACTTCCAGGCAGGGCTATTTGTCCTTAACATTCACTAACCTCATCAGTTCAAGTCACGTACGCAAGTGTTCCAGGACAAAAAGGAGAGCAAACGCAGATGGACACAACTCTACAAACCAATAATTAACACAGATCGCTGGGGAAGAGACTAATTCACAAGGAGTTAATAACTGCAAATTGACYTGAGGCATTCAAAGAAAGAAATGCACGCGATAGATCTCAATATCATATCCACAGCTAATGGTTGTCACCTCCACTAGAAACCGTCAGTAAGGAGCAAGGGATGACAGTTCCTAGCGATTTTATTTTTCTGCCTAACACAAGATCCTGTTTTGTAGCAGCCTGATCATTTGCCAGGCCAATTAGCTGCCAGCGTGTTCTCACCCCCAGATGTGGTCAACCGTACAGCACAAATAAACATCATTTATTACTCTCTACAATAACTGCTGTGAGCTGGCCCACTAAGCACAAAGCAACAGTTATCGTGACTATGAAAGCAAGAACCCACGCGAAGAATATAATTAGTATTTATGGCAAACCAGATTCCAAACTCCTCTTTCAAATAGTATGTGTTCTCAAGGAAAGATGGACGAAGAAGCCAAGAAACTCTAACTACACTAATCTCTTTATATACTGAATCTCTAGATATACCAATCTAAAATATCCCCATTTCTAGAACTTTTGCCACTGTGCCTAAAATAAAACGTCACAGTGTTTAAGCGTCAGCAAAGGATTGACACTTTTTAGGCATACAATTAATTCCATTGTTTAGGATCAAAAATAGAAAAATGTTTTCACTAGGTTTCAAATGGAAATATCAAAGTACATACTGAGTACTTTAGCAGTATTAACAAAGACTTAAATTAGACTTACTGAAGTCTTGTGCTAATGCCAAAAACATAAAAAGGCATGTAGGAAGCAAGTGCTACAAACATCTAGGCAAATACGTAAATTAATGTAAAATTTGTAAAATCCCAAAATTGTGCACTGGATAGTCATTTTAGGATAGTTATTTTGCTCCAAACTGATTGTGAGACTGTCCTGGTTAGCATGGTAAAACACCACTATGGTATGCATGGATTTGCCCTTCGTTCCCTGTTCCCAGCAGGCTGTTTCCAGACAATGAGACAAYGTTGTTAACACCTTTATTTTAAATGTAAAAGCCCAGCTGTTAAGATCTGAATTCTACAATATTTGTAGTTTTTTCTTAAAGCTCCAACTCTGGTTGCCCACAGATGAAATAAGAAACTCAGGTACCTTTAAAAAACAAAGGAAGTTTCTAACCCTTGCAGTTGGATAGAGACATGAATAATCCTGCTCTTAGTACCTTATACTGAAGATGCACTGAAGGAAGAAAAAGTACCAGCCATGGAAAGGAAAGCAGGGGCATCTGAAGAACCATCAAGAGAAAAGAAGCCAAAAAATCCATTTGATTTACTGACGGCAAAGAGTTAAATGCACTAACAATTTGACTTCTTGAAGCATGAAACCCTTGGCCTTTCACACCAACAAAGGAACYAATATTCTCTAATACAATCAGCACAAATTGTCCCAGTCATCAAAGTCTACAGTTAGATCGGAAGTGCCCAACTTTTTAGGTATGATTTCCTTGGTTTTGATCAATTCTTAGTAACTAGACTGCTGATAACGTACTGCATTACACAATGTATACTGTAGTATTTTAAAAAAAGACTTGTCAAAATGACAACATAATCAGTCAAGCAAAACCCTTCCCTTAAAGAATAAAATCAGCAACAAGTGAGCCTGTTCATAACTTTAAAATATTTACTAACACAACTGAAGGTTTAAAACCTAATTAAGACCTTATTTTTATAACTTCCCTGGAGATATCAAAATGCTAAAATAGACGAGAATATAGTAACTCGGATAGAAAAATATGAGCAACTACATAGACACTAATATTCACCACACTAACTCCTGTGAATAATCAGCATTTGATAAGAACTGATGGAAAATTTCACATGAAAACATGAACAAGTAAACAACYGCAGAATTGCATGGCTCAAAAGGAACAGAGCACCCTGCAAAAGCAGAGCATGCTGTACCATATCTAAAGCAATTCCTTTACTAAAAGCAATTTCTCATTTAAGCTGCATAAGGTACAAAATTTCTAAACATATATAGAAGCATGTTTTTGAAAGTGAAGACGAAATTTGCTATTCAAATCAATGGGAACATTCATAAGCTGGGACAYGAGGTATAAACAGCATAGATTCTCATTATGTTGTTTTAATTTTGTGGGATTACACTGATGCAAACAGAGACAGATCAAGTACAGGTCCTGTACTTGATGAATSAGATATACCCAGGACATTATATTAACTAAGGTTATCAGGGTTTCTAAGAAACCAAAAGAAGTACATGCAYATTTTAAACACCTTCAATTTTCGTAATTCCATTATGAAACTCAGTGAACTCAGTTTGACAAAACGGTAACTTATTTTCACTCTAAGCGACACAAATAAAAACTATGTCTTTGCTATGAAGACAGAAAACAATAAAGTCATAAATAACTGTGTTGTACTACTGACTAACCATGCTAAATTATATCTGAGGTGCTATCTAGCTTGTTTATTCACTCAATTAGCTTAAGTTTTATATAGGCCTTCAGGCCAGAGTCAAAAACATTTTTTAAGCTCAAGCTAAAAATAAATTAAACTGCACATATGCAGATATTTGAATATGGGTACTAATTACACAGCCTGGACAAAAGCACTCTTTTGAGCCAGCACCTGGAAGAATATTTACAGTACTGTCAATCCAGTAACTCCAAGTTTTGAACACACAGCACTTTCCTGCCGACATACTTTCCTCAGAGCAGGAAACCCAAACCACTTCCCTGGTGTGTTCTGCATATGCACAGCTGCACAGCGGCCAACGCTTAACAGCAAAATATCTCTCTCAGGAGTAAAGTGCACAGTCCTGCATAGGAAACAGAAGTGTTTTGTTAATCACTGGAGAAATCCAAGAGTGCTAGAGGGGAATTCAAAACCCTTTCCTTACTGTAGATAAGAATATCTAAACCAGCTAAGAGGTATTACCTCAGTGAGGCGTATCTAATATCTCCCTCCCAAAGACAGGTATTTAACCTTCGCTTTCGGTCCCTGTGAAACAGTGATTCAGAGTCTGAAAAGTCCTCCTGCAGTTAGACATATGTCTGGGAACAGACAAGTGGCTAAAGTGTTTGAAAAGACAGCCAGAGGAAGAGGAGATGAAGGTAGTCCCACTACTCGCTCAGCAGTTCCTGGGACACTTGCTCAAGAAGCAGGAAACATGGGCTTCTACTACTCACCAGCCTGAAGAGATTTACTCGGGTCTGTGGAAAACCCAGAGCTCCTGTAAGAACTTGAAGTAGTCTGAGGTGGAAGAGAGGTGCTAGATACTCAACTGCAACCAATGCTGTGGTGCTACCACGTAGGAACAGATCTTCAGGTAGCTAAGTTTTCAAAGCAAAGTCTAAGTAGATATTGTCATTCAAGTACCTCAGTACCTCTCAAACACATTGACCTTAGAAGTACATACAATCCTTAGGTCTACTTGACATGGTGAGGCGTTCAACTTCTGTGCTCCAAAGAGAAGGACTGTAACATCTTCCAGGGTTTATTTGAACGCAGTGCTTCAAAGCTTACCTTTGCAATTACAAGTCCTAAAAACTTATTTTTTGAAAAATTTGCATTTTTATTAGTTATGAGATTACAAGTTCAGGGCCTAAGACAGCAATGTTTTCAGCTCTAGGAACTGTAAGAGTATTGAGTTGTACCTGTAAAACTGGTAGTTGGTCTGGGGCACGTACATATTTCCATCTTGCTGAATGCTATTGTACAGTGAACATCTTGATTTTTCAAGCAGCACACTCCTCGTTCCAGTCTCCCACAGCCATCAGCCATGGTCATCTCAACAGCTTGTTCCAGCACGTACGCTTTCCTAACCACAGCTTTAGCTCCCTCAGCCATCCAGCTAGTGGTAGAAACTTTGCCATCAGCACAGAGCTACACTTCATATATTTAATGCACATTTTCAGTCACACTGAATCTGTTATTGCCAGAAACCATTTCCCTGCACTTCCATACCCAGCTCACAAAATGCTCTTGGGGCTTGTTTGCTCTTTCTGTCCCTTTATTTCTTGGTCAAGAGAGGCAAAGCATCCCTTCTTCCCCAGCTGCAATGATAACAGAGAGAAACCCCCTAAGTGTAGACTGCACAAGGGGACCCCTTTCAAGAGTCAGTAAAGAGAGGTCTCCAAAATATAATTTAGTGTACATCCTTACTCTTGAACCTTCATAATTAGACTACAGCAACTGAAAAAATATATGCCAACATTTTTCTTTGGTTTTGGTTTTCTACACTAAATCCTATGGCTTCTCAAGCTCTTAACATAGGTCAGCTAAGGAGAAACTACATAGCAATGAAATGTCTTCATTTGATTGTCTTTTAAAAGAATGTAATTTCTCTACAAAATTCTAAGTTTTCACAGTGGTTTTAATAGTCAATATACAGGATTGCCATGTACAGTAAAAAAGAAATTAAATACTTGCCTTGTGCTACTTTAAAATAATAAAAAGCAATCAAGCTCAGCTTCAAATGTTTAATGAAAACAATGGCCGTTATAGTTTGGACGCAGAGTGATAGATTAGGAGGAGCTGAGAAAATTCATAAAAATTGCCCATTTTCCTCTAAGCCTAGGAAAACTGAAAAATAATGTTAGTTTTAAGAGTATGTGAGAACTAGGAGTACCTGAAAAAGTTTGTTTCCCAATTCATTCACATAAAGCAAGTCCTTTTTGAAAAATGATACAGAAGGATCTAATATTAGTGTAGAATGAGAAAGCAGTTCAGTTGGTATGTATTGGTATACAACTGCTTAAATATAGAAAACTGCAACAGCTCATATACCTCAAGAGCTGCCCCAGCAAATATAGCACAGACCTCTTTCAAAGGTACAATCAGAAAGCCTACCTAAATTGCAGTAGTTTCTAGGACTTCCAGCTAGCAAAGCAATGGAATCAGCAGCGGTGTTTGGCATACTGCAATTGGTGGCAAAATATAAATCTAAGATTCAGGAATGACGCACTTTGACATATTCCAGTTGTGCCAATGACTACCTATCCGTATGAGCAGGGAAGATTTATATATTTTTCAAGACCGATGCACAACTACTCTATTTCAATGTAATTCAGTGAAAGGCTGACCTGAAAACTGTCTTTGGACACAGTACGTACTGGAAAATGACCACACTGCTTTCCAACTGCAGTGTGCTGAAGGACAGAGAGACTCTAACCACCATTCTCCGACCCAGCTTTGTCACAAAAATGATTTTATGACATCAAAGTATTCAAAAGACTAGAAAGGAAATGGAATTGAGAGGTATGAGCTACCCCCTACAAAACTCCTACATAAAAGAATACTGCACCTTAGATGTGTGCTTTGGAGGATTGGGGTCTTTGTTGGTTTTGTTTGTTTGTTTGTTTTTGTTTAACTTGCCTCTTTATTTTAAGGCAAACTTTTTACCAAACAGCTATATAAACAGACAAGCACAGAGGCTTTGTGAAAAATGCAGTTATCTCAGCATTCATTTTATTTGTGTGCACAACTCTCACTACATGCAGAGGTCTGAAAGCAAATYTTCAGAAAAGTCAAACTTGGCTTCCCAGCATCCCTTTTTTGAGAAATTGGACAAATATGAAGTATGAAGCCCTAGGCATGACCTAGGGCCCAAATGTCTGTTGCCTCCCCAGCTCCCATACTCAGCAAATGCCATTTTATGTAAACTGCCAGTCTGATGCATTTTCATTCCATTTGGTGGATTCTTAGCCAGAACCCATGAGCATACAAGCTCTCACATTTCAACTAGTTTGAAATAAGATATATATTTCTAAGCAGAAGACTCTTTCTCCTGTATTACTACATAAGGTAACCTGAAACAAAATATACAGCCCCAGATTCCTCTGCCAAACTATTCGCATTTCATTCATTAAGGGGAGGGTTTACCCCAGTTAATTTTAGAAGCCTTCAAATAAGGAATTAGGAGCCTTCCAAAACAAGGAATTCTTACCAAAGGGCACTGTGAATGCAAAACTGTACATGGGGAGACTACAGAAATTCACAGAAAAGAATCCAAAGGTTAATAAATCACATCTAAATCAGAGTTCACATCTGGTTCAGTCAGTCTCTGAACTGGAAATACATCTGGGAGGGTGTCGGGGCAGGCATGTATGCTATTTCCCCATATTCTCACTTTCTTCTAGGATCTATTTATGGTGCTTTTGGACGCAGGATCCTGTGTCACACAGACACAATAAAGGTGTTCTTATGTATAGACGTTGATGGCTGACCTAGTCACCACGGGATGCAATATACTCCAAAGAGAAAGGACAGGGCACGATTCACCTCACCTCCACTTTAAAAGGACATGAGCTGTGCCTGTTTGCCTGCGTTGCCTACAAAGGCAGCCTGGTGTGACTGGCTCGGATACAGATCTCTGCATATATTCAAACAAAACTCACTCTGACAACATTCATTACAGGGAACAATAAACAGAGCTTAAAAACAGATTTCAGAGACTGCATTCAGTTTTCCCTTTTTCTAAGCAATCTGTCTGAAAAAAACAACYCCTTTGCAGTGCTAGAGCATTGCAATGCTTGCATCCAGCCTCCTGAAACAGCTGTAGATATCCAATTAAAGTTGTTGACCATCTTTCTCGGCAGCAGTTCCAGTTGAAAGGGGAACCCTTGCTATCCTCCTACAGGCTAATGCTTTACCCCAGTCCTCTCCATGCCATCTCTGCTGTACTGGTACACTGTATCAGCAAGTAAAACCATCTTTGCAAGACCTCATGCTAAATCAGATCAATTATCCAACCTGTATTAAAAATTAATTTTTTTAAACAAGGAAGAGCTCCTCAATCCCCTTTACCAGGAAGATGGAGCCCAGTTGTACCAGGGCATTTAAGGGAGAGATAGAGAAGCAGAAAACAGCAGCAGGAAGGTGGGGCTGCTGAAGTCAACATTGCCTCCAAAAGAAACGCTTGTCAGAGAACAGCCTCCACGATGTGTGTAAAGGCAAGTGAGATGAACTCAATGTCTGTCAGTGATTGTTTGCTTACATAGAATCACAGAATCATTAAGGTTGGAAAAGACCTCTAAGATCATCAAGTCCAACCATCAACCCAACACCACCATGCCCACTAAACCATGTTCCAAAGTGCCACATCCACACGTTTTTTGAAYGCCTCCAATGATGGTGACTCCACCACTTCCCTGGRCAGCCTGTTCCAGTGTTTGACAASCCTTTCGGTGAAGAAATTTYTCCTAATATCCAATCTAAATCTCCCCTGGCGCAACTTGAGGCCATTTCCTCTTGTCCTATTGCTAGTTACTTGGGAGAAGAGACCAACACCCACCTCGCTACAACCTCCTTTCAGGTAGTTGTAGAGAGCRATAAGGTCTCCCCTCAGCCTCCTCTTCTCCAGGCTGAACAACCCCAGCTCCCTCAGCCGCTCCTCATAAGMCTTGTGCTCCAGACCTTTCACCAGGTTCGTTGGCCTTTTCTGGACATGCTCCAGCACCTCAATGTCCTTCTTGCAGTGAGGGGCCAAAAACTGAACACAGGATTCGAGGTGCGGCCTCACCAGTGCTGAGTACAGCGGMATGATCACCTCCCTCCRCCTACTGGCCACACTATTCCTGATACAGGCCAGGATGCTGTTGGCCTTCTTGGCCACCTGGGCACACTGCCGGCTCATGTTCAGCCGGCTGTCRACCAGCACCCCCACGTCCTTTTCCGCYRGGCAGCTTTCCAGCCACTCTTCCCCAAGCCTGTAGCGTTGCCTGGGGCTGTTGTGATCCAAGTGCAGGACCCGGCACTTGGTCTTGTTGAACCTCATACAATTGGCCTTGGCCCATTGATCCAGCCTGTCCGGATCCCTCTGCAGAGCCTTCCTACCCTCAGGCAGATCAACACTTCCACCCAGCTTGGTGTCGTCTGCAAACTTACTGAGGGTGCACTCGATCCCCTTGTCCAGATCATTGATAAAGATGTTAAACAAGACGGACCCCAAAACTGAGCCCTGGGGAACACCGCTTGTGACCGGCCGCCAACTGGATTTAACTTCGTTAGCTTCGTTCTGGGCTCGGCCATCCAGCCAGYTTTTTACCCAGCGAAGAGTACACCCGTCTAAGCCATGATCCGCCAGCTTCTCTAGGAGAATGCTATGGGAGACAGTGTCAAAGGCTTTACTAAAGTCCATGTAGACCACATCCACAGCCTTCCCCTCATCCACTACATATACAGTGCAGAGCAAAACAACAGCACTTTCACTGTATTTTAACAATTAGCAACAAAAAAGGGAACAAAATGGTAACCACCTTACAATGTCACTCAAAGGGTAAAGATCTATCACCATGACATGCAGACAACGCACCTAAGGCCACAGAAACATCTTCCTCCAACTCTTGCTGTGCCAGCTGAATAGAACTCTTGCCTCCACTGGTTCTGGCTGTAAATTATCAAGTGTCTGGYCAGGCTCACCCAGCATGTACTGACTGAAATGAGCGAGGAAGCCACCATCTAATCATCTCAGCTAGTAGATCTGAAGGGGCAGCAATTCCTGTATGCACAAATGAAGTTAGAACAGGACACATATCCCTGCCAAGGAGAAAGCGGGTTACATTCCTGTGTAAAGGGATGAGAGGAAGACTCAACCACAGCAATCTAAGATCATTTTATTCCAAATGTAGTGGATCCACAAGAGACTTTTAGGTTTGATCATACCATACAGCACAGCAGAGTGTCCAAGAGCCCTGAAGAAACTCTGAGGAGGCTGGTGCATCTACCYAGAAAAAGGTAGGACTCTGGCAAGAAACTAACGTCTCTTCCACAGTCAGCATACCTTCACCAGCAGCTAGCTGCACCCAACCTGGTGAGTATAACTAATCTGGTCTCAAATAGTTCAAATAACGTTGCAGAAAGCTCCACACCATACTAATTTATGAGTGGTAGCTTCACTCCTCTAATATGGCTTCACACAGACTTTGCTATTGCACTCTATGTCATGGCAAAGCGTTAGATTTAAGCAGAGCTGTGTCAGAAGTCATGACACATATACCACTTTAACGTTGTTTGAGCATCATCATCAGCGTGAATCACATTTTACTCACTGCCTGTTAATCCAAAGGGAAAACATTTTGGTTGGCACAATTTGTGAAATAGTTTACATATTCTTTATAAAACACAGGTCTATCATTGATTATACACACTCTAACGTTACCGTTGTAAATGAGACATTCATATTSTCTAACATCATCATACACAAAATCTGAACTCTCATGCTCATTGCATAAGCATTGTGAAACTCATTCCAACCTTATTTTCCTTCTTGAATTCATTACCTTTGGTAACTGCTTKATCTGTATTTCAGTGACAGTATGATACAGCAAAATCCCACAGAGTACTGTGGGAAGCATATTTTGCAATCACTCARCACTGGTTTAAATGCTCTGTTTGCCACAATACTCCACAAATAGTAAAAYCAACTAAATTTTGAACAGAAAAATATCTTTTTGTCTTCTTCTTTAAATGCTGGCTCTTGGGTCTGAAGCATCTCCCAGGTCTCAGAAATAGTGCGTCTGGGTCGCAGGACATCTCTTCACTGCCTACTGTTTGCAGAGCCCTGGCAACCTTTGTCTGTCATATAACTCATACCTTTCAATCCAGTTGATATTTGCTCCACAGACCAGTATGACACATTGTCCTGGTTTTCGCTGGGATAGAATTAATTTTCTTTCTAGTAGTTGGCATAGTGCTGTGTTTTGGATTTAGTATGAGAATAATGCTGATAACACACTGATGTTTTAGTTGTTGCTAAGTAGTGCTTACACTAGTCAAGGACTTTTCAGCTTCCCATGCTCTGCCAGGTGCACAAGAAGCTGGGAGGGAGCACAGCCAGGACAGCTGACCCAACTGGCCAATGGGGTATTCCATACCATATGACATCATGCTCAGCATATAAGGCTGGGGGAAGAAGAAGGAAGGGGGGGATGTTTGGAGTGATGGCGTTTGTCTTCCCAAGTAACCGTTACGCATGATGAAGCCCTGCTTTCCTGGAGATGGCTGAACGCCTGCCCGCCAATAGGAAGTAGTGAATGAATTCCTTGTTTTGCTTTGCTTGTGCACGCAACTTTTGCTTTCCCTATTAAACTGTCTTTATCTCAACCCACGAGTTTTCTCACTTTTACCCTTCTGATTCTCTCCCCCAYCCCACCAGGGGGRAGTGTGTGAGCGGCTGTGTGGGGCTTAGTTGCCAGCTGGGGTTAAACCACTACACATACTCTCTCTAGGTCTGAAGGAGTCAAGGGAATGTCCGCAGATAAGCAGCAGCAAGGAGTATGCAGCTGCAGGGGTCACCTCCGCAGCTTCCATAATTCAACACTTGCAGCATCCTCATCAGATTGTTCGTAGGGTTTGTATTTTACAGTTGTCCCTGTGCAAAGGTTATATACAGCTGTAGAATATTGACCAGAATATACACAGTTAATATTTCCTATTTCTGTATAAAATGTGTTATGTCACTAATTTTCAGGTCTGCCATAAAGAAACAAAGGAAGTTTAAAGTCTAAAGCCAATCTAATCAAGATATTCAGCAAAAATGCTAATTAAACTGCCTCAACCAGGAGAGGGAGCAGAAATTCCTTGTGCCCCAGAAGGAGCACTTGCTGTCCCAGTACCAAATCACAAGGATGGGTCATTCCACTTTGAGATGGAGAGTAGTTAGCAGAGTTTCTGTTTTGAAAGACTCTGCAAACCACTCTACAGAAAGGATCTGGGGAGCTATAGCTCTACAAACCTTCCTGGACATGTCCCCCGGGGCGTGCTGAGCCCTCTAACTCACCACCCTTGCTAGCCGAGATTCTGGATCAATGAAGAGAGAAACCTAGTAWCATATATAAGCTTAATAATGCATGTTGGGGTGGGGGGTTTGCTTGTAATACGGGCTCAGGATCATAAATCTCTGCACTTAAGCACTTCATCATCCTACAAAGTATCTGGTGGCAAAGTTGACTTAGAGAAATCTGGCCCGCCACTTCTTTGGACATGGTTATCTATTATTCAGGAGAAGGCTTTCTAATCCATCTAAGCTACTAATCCATCTGGTACACATACTGCGTTATGTGACTCTTGTTACAGATCCTCCTCTTCCCCAGCCACACAGCTCTGTCCCTTGGGGCTACYCTTACGTGTGGAGCTTGCCTCAGCATCCAAGGGGAAGGAGAAGCAGTTTCATGTCCCCTATTCACATGAGGGCTGCATCCACCCTTGTACAAGTCATGTAGGTGCAGTGACCATCTTTTTCAGTTGCAGTAAAAGCTGGTAAAGGTAAATTCATTTTTGGACTCTTCTCTGTCAGATGACTCCTTGAACYAATACTTATGATAATGATGCTTTTCTTGGGCATCTCTCTTGCAGCTCAAAGATACTTGTTGCCCCAAACCAGTCTACTCCACACTTGATTCTTTGAATTACTTAAAAAAGACCAAGTAAGCCTGTTGGTGCAGGGGTGTTTTGCCAATACAGTATAGTGGGACCTGTAAATAACTCTTACACCGCTGAGAAAAGTTGTTCTTTATGTCAACACTCTACAAGTATTGCCATGAACTAAAGAAGTTATATCAATACAAGGAAAACATGCCAGAACAAACATATGTATACACCAGGGGCTTCTGCCAAMGCAGGTCACGGATTCACATCTTTTCACATTCTTGATGAACAAAACTATGCTGCATTCAGGTCTCCAGCACAGACCTGACGTTCCCAACACTTCTACAATGGCAAGAATACCATGTTTATCTCTCTAATGTCTGTCAGAAGAACCCCATGGCATCTAGGCAAGCTTTGCAAAGTCCTCCTCAAGCGAAATCCCTGACTGTGGGGAATCAAGCTCCAGAGTTCTAAACAGTTTGTACTGATCACTGSCAGCCAAATCAAGAGCCTGAACTTACTGTATTTTCAGTCATATGGGAACTAATAAATACTGAATCTCAGCTTACCATATTTTTAACCTCAAATACAAAGCAGAAGACTCCTCTCAATTTGACATTCATCCCCAAAAGCATACAATTAGTAGGCAAAATACCTTAAGGAACTAACMTAAGGACAATGCACAAACCACCAGGAAGTCAAAGACTTCCAGTGATTTCAATAGGTTTTGGATCAACATGGTCTTTTTCCTACTACATTGCTACTACTATAAGTTTTCTACTACTTCTATCTAGTACATGAGATGTAATTGCAAAAGGTCATTTTTTTTAATACTATTTGTTTAGTTACCTTCCCTCCTACCATAAGACTGGAGACACTTCACTTGATTCTTGTCAAGCTAATTTTATAGTGGTGGAAGGCCTGCTTTCAACAGAATTAATTCCAGTTTACTACAGCGTAAGTAAAGGCTTGAAATTAATTTTGTTTGATGACTAAAAATCCTTACAAATCTATGGTATGGAAGCCAATCTGAATTTTAGCCACACAGGAGGGGAGAGGTGGAGGAAGAATGTTTTGCAAAATGCAGCATGTCCTCCATCTTTAATAAACTCTTTGGTCTGTATTCTCCTCAACTAGTTTTCAATGTTCAAATTTGACCTCCAGTCCTACCTAACCARCTATGCTCCTCTGTCCCTCCCCGTCACTGGAGGAAGACAGATCTCATGCTCTAGAGATGTCTGTTTTTCAACTAGTCCCTGATTTCAAGCCTGAAGTTTAAGATGGCTTAAATAGAGTAGTATGAACCTCATCTTGAAAGCACTTACAGCATGTTTAACTCACAGAAACAGAGACATATATGGTAGCTAGAGAAGATGTGACCTGAAAGTTGAAATACAAGGAGTATCATGACATTTATTCAATTTGGATCCAAGTGACAGCTACGCCGATGTGYATTATCCATGTGGCACTGCACTGGAGTGTGTGGATGTATTCGAACTAGGCTGTCTGGCATGCCTCTGCATGGTGTAGACAGGTTGTATGCATTGACAGGATCAACTCTTAGGGTCTGCTTATGTTTTGGTAACACAACAAGGAGCAGGGAGGTCTTCTGTGTGCCTATATGTGCCTTGTGTACAAGCATACCCTTCAAGGCTACTAAGAACATGAGAGGCTTTTATCTTGTCAGCAATCTGCTTTCTACATAGCAAAAACTTACAGGTCTTGTATATTTTCTTAACTTCAATCTGAGAAGGAGGCCTGTTTACAAAGCCAGTTAACCTAATAGGGCTTTCTTGTGCAGAAATAAATTTCTCTAAATCTTTTGCAACTGTACATTAGACATCCCCAGTTCGATCAGCCAAAAGCAGTTTTAAAACCCCAATGATAGCAGTGCATCCACTCTTTTGGAAATGCTGTTTTCATCCCTTAKAGAACAACAACTGCTTTGTGATCTCTTGAGTCTTTGTGTCTTTGTACTGGTAGGTCTAAGATCATCAGTGCCATCGTATTTATCTTCCTGTGCATTCAGTACAAAAGCTGAGTCATTGCAATCACAGCAGTCCCACAGAACTCTGCTGGACAGTCTCCCTTTCTGCAGCTTTGGTCTCAGGAGTTGAATAAAAGACTGGAGGACACAGTAGTAAAAGTGCCGTTCCAGAAAAAAAATTAAAATAAAGTCACATCAACTAAAACTCCTCACAAATATGTAATAATTAGGGCAAACATTCAACCACAGTGTAAACAATTAAAAAAACAAAAACAAAAACAAAAACATGTTGAAAGGATTATTTTAGGGAATAAACCAGATTTTTTTTATACGGATTTCAAGAAGGGCTCAGCTGCCATTCACAAGACGGAGGAAGACGAAGGGTGCCTTTGCCCTTTCACTCTGTAAGTCCATGCCYAGGGAGTCCTCTAGGATGAGGGGCAAGGCCACTTAACCCTTCTCTGCTTGATTTAAAGAACAGGTATTCAACTCCCCTCTCCGATCAAAGCTCAGCTACTACACAAGGTGCTCTCACCCTCTTCTGATAAAGATGTGCTATTCCTTTAGTCTATTCATTGGACTAGAGGTAAAACAAAAAAAGACTATTATGGTTAGTGCACTACTTCAGATAAGGTAGCTAGGGTTTTGGTCCAGTTAACAAGAGAACTTCATTTCCACATGCCATGCAGGATATACAACAGGTCTCCTAAGTGAACATGTACTATACTGCTAAGCAGATATGCTAGCAACAATTCGAATCAAAGATGTATTTTTTTTCTCAGGAGAACAGGTGACTGCAGGAAAAAGATAGCTAATCACATTTCCTAAATTTAAAATTTCTGGTAGCATACATAATTCTTTTTTCTTTTGTACATTACCACCTGCAACAGAGGTAAGCATAAAGGTAAGGAACCTGTTCTGTAAATGACGCTCATAGAAGGACAATTTCCACCCTTCTCTTAACAGTATAGGATTATAATTACATACCAGGTGGAATTCAAATAAGTGCCTGTTGGGATATAACTTTCTTGATCATTTATCATAACTCAGAAAAAGATTAAGTAATTCATACGTTAACCCTAAACTGCATTTTTTCTAACCTTACCAGTTAGTCMCGAATTTCCCCTACATCCAAGAAACACCCTTAAACACATTACCATTTTCCTTACAACTGTATCTTCATTCACAGGTTAAATCTCTGGCAAGAAGGTTTTGCAAGGGAGCTTCTCTGTCTACAGTTTCTGACTCTGACACCCTGTTCCAAGGTGCCACACTAATAATTTTTTTTTTTTTTTGCACAAATACACTTGCTGCCTATATTGAATCAGACTGGAAAAGCTAAAAGTTAGGCTGAAATTGAGGTAAAAAGCAGCACTTACCCTTCAGGACCCCTGTGGCTTTTTGAATAAATATAGCAGGTGTCACAGTTACATGCTTATTATGAGAAAGTGTTAACACTGTTACCCAAAGCAGAGAAAAGATACAAAACCCTTCAAAAATAAAAGGTACCGTAAAATAGGTTTTTCATACTTCTAAAATGCCAAACAGGGAAAAAAAATAATGAAAATTTAGGATTAAGAAAACTTCTGATAGAGGTTAAGTGACGGCCAAATATAAAAAAGTATTCAGAATCCACATCCTTGTGTAGAATTAAGGTTCAACACCAACCTAAATTCACATTAAGGAGCACTAACCAGACAGTATTTCTAGAAAAATGGGTAAAATGACATACAGATGTTTGATACAGATAGCATTACCATTATCACTACTGTCATGGGGGTCAGGGCTACTGCAATGACAATTCTTAAGCTAGAGAGACTAGTCTCTTCAGTCTCCCTAGAGAAAGACTGACTCCTCTTGGCACTAACTCAGAGCACATTCCTAAATTCAAGCTCCTCTGGGGTGATTTCAGACATCTCGAGAGAGACTCCCTAAGTAAACTTTGCCTTGTGAGTACCTCCCAGAGGTACCTACACTGCAGCGAGAACTACACAAGCATTTAACAAAGAGGCAATCCTTGCTCCTCACAAACAAGTAACATAGGTATAAGCTGACAGATAAGGAGAGAGGATGTAAGATTATCAACCAAGAGTACAGTACAACAGGCAAAGCATGAGAATAGCACAAAGGACAAGAGTCAAAGCATAAAAGTTGCAGAAGCACCATCAATACAATTATTACTCTGCTGCAGCATCCTTCTGCCCAAGTCTTACTTTTCAGGGTAAAAGGCACTCTACAGTATCTTTTAAGAATTTCCACCAACAAAAGCAGTCATGTCCACAGTAAGCAGAAACGGGCTTGGACAACAAGGTTTGAGATGTTTCTTCAAGCTATTCCTTAAAAACAATTTGTTTTTTCCAAGTAGTTATCTCAGATTTATCAGCACGCATGGAGGCCAAAAATAATAAAGTGTTTTTTGGACTAAGTCCAACACAACAAGAACATATGTGCCTACTTACAAACTGAAATTTTCTCTTTTATTTATAAATAAAGATCCATTTGTGATTACAGTGAAGTATTTCACATCCAGTGTTTCAGAAGACGTTAAGAAACAACCATGAGGCACTCTTAACGTTGGCTATATGACTGCAACACATGAAGCAGAAATGACAAAAAAAGAAAACTGGTGACACTACGGAGGAACAGGCTGAAGCAATGATTTCCTCCATCACTCCATCTTGTCCTATTTTGTGCTGGCCTACAAATCTTTCTCTCCCCTGCCTTTCCTATGGTTTGGGAAGAGTAACAAAGAACATTTGCTAGTGTTTCACAGAGTTACTTGAGGGACATGTTGGACTTCTAGGAAGAAAGGACCTTAAGATGTTAGGATGCTGAGCCCAGTCCTCTGTATTTGCAGGCAACAACACAACAGATGACTAAGTTGCTATCACCCACACAAAATTCTTCCCTATACCCGTAACAGACTTAAGACGTTATGAAGAAAAAAATTGCTTGAAGCCAAAAATCACAAATACATCAAGTGCCAAATAACTCTAAAATAAAAATAAAAAAAAAAAAAAAAAAAAAAAAAAAATAAACCCATAAAAAAAAAATTAAAAAAAAAAAAAAAAAAAAAAAAAAAAAACAAAAAAAAAAAAAAAAAAAAAAAAAAAAAAAAAAAAGGACATGCTACCAGTGAGACGCAAATTCTTAAGACTTAATGCTCAATCACTACTATGCTCAATCTTTTACTAAGGCTATACTGTGGCAGTACCTTGAGCCCAATGATAATGGAATTACATTATATGAGCCACTCCTGAAGGATAAAACAAATGACAGCCCCTAGCCCTAACAACTTACTTTTATTTCTGACACAAATCTTTACATGGCATTCAAGTGATTTTTAAAGAAGTGGCAAGCAGTTAATGCTCCTTAAAGTCTGTTCATGTGCTAAAAATATGCAAGTGCAAGTTGTCTTGCACGACATTTTCTTGTGTGCTGATAACTTTTCAATGGCATGATAGCATCAATATAAAGTGCATACTGAATTTCTTCATATGTAAAAAGCAATTCTAAACAGAAAAGACAAAATAATGAATACATACTGCTGTATGACGCATGAAAAACCTTGAGAGCCATATGCCAACATGCTAATAATTTAAAAGCTATAGCCTGAAGCTACATCCAGAACTAATTAGAAAAGAATTAGAACAAATTTTCCTTCCAAAACTCTTAAAGTACTTCCATCAAATTAACAGGTTACATATTAAAGTCACCTGTAATGTTAATACATATATTGTTGAAAAGATTAATTTTGTAACTGATAAAAACAATGTTTATTAAAAAATTTAACACACTAACACATAGACCTCTAAGCCGAAAAAGAAATCAACCTTCTCTCATAGGATTGTTTCAGGCATTCATCGCTATACCACAGACCTTTCCTCTGAGTGTCCACAATGTCCACAAGTAAGTTTTGCATCTAAGCTCTGATTACAGTCAATGGAGATCTACAGCTCAATTCAGCTGTCTACATGTAGGCATCCCGTGCCACTTAGACAATTGGTCAGGGCATTTCAAAGGCATCAGTGCTGTGTGTATGGACAACCTGTCTTTCTATTGGCTACAACTGGAATTGAAATAATGTTTGTGTGAAGGTATGCCAGGAGATGGCTTGTCCTCCTTGCTTGGAGGTGAAGGTAACTGGACGCAACATGAGGAACTACAGGACCGGACACAAGACGTTAACATAACAMGGAACAGGCTGTGAAGCTGCCAAAAGTGACCGACAGCACCACAAGGGATGGCTGGGTCTCAGAGGGGGTTGAGGGAGGTTCCATGAGAAACAGCTGGACATCACAGGCAGCTGAAGGGGAGCATCAGCAACCTTTGGGGGCAGAGTCCTGCAAGGTCAGCAGTGCCTCGGTAACCCCATCCATAACACCATGTAAAGCTGAGATGACTTTGGTAACGGCACCAGAAATACCAAATCTGGGTACAGATGTAGCAAAACCAGGAACAATGGGCAAAAGGAATTAGGGACAGGTTGCTTATTCAGGAGGAGATAAGGACAAAGAAAGGGGGGAATCACAATGGATGGGTAAGGAATATGCATGGGAAATGAAGAGAAGGGGGATGAGAGGCACTGGCCATGTGGAAACAAGCTGCTGGTCAGCCCATTGATCTGAGCCAGCCCTGCGCCTGATCAGTCTTTTTCTACTTCTTATTGAACTCTTCTCCTAACTATTTCTCTGTGCAAAGGGTGTCCTCTGTGCCATGTGTATGAGAGAGATTCCAGCAAACTTCAAACCACACTAGCCAGTGAGCAGGACACGAGGTCTGGGAACCCACTATCAAGCAACTACAGGTCTACAGGCTTGACACTGGAGGGACTTTCGGTCTAGGACAGCTAGCAGAGAGGTCCATATGAGTATGCAGGTGAGATGCCAGCAAACAGCAAGTCAGACTAGCCAGTGGGTAGGACTGGAGGTTTGGGGGCTGGATACTGCAGGRACAACAGGTCTAGGGGTCAGCTACCAGAGACTGGGGGTCTGGGGCCTGACACTTGAGGGACCGTAGGTCTGGGCAGGTACATGGAGTATGTATGGGTGCGAGATCTGCCAGCAAGGCTCAGCCTTACAACTGGCTGGACCTGGGAATAGGGAAGTGCAGCAGCCTTACATCCAGTGGACTGGAGAGGAGCGGTCTCCTGGGTCTGAGACTCCAACAACTTCAGCTCTGGAGAAATGGACCGGTGCACTCCCTCGCATCTTGAAGTCCACCAGATTTGGCCACTCTAAACATACCTCATATGTTTAGACATCTTCATTTAAATACCTAGAGTCTGGAGCAGAGCCCACTCCAGCACAAAACAGCAGGGGCATGATTCAGTTGTCTAAAAACAGAATGTAATGACATTTGAGGTGCTCCAGCTGGTTCAGATGAGTGAGGTTGTTGTGCAGCTCCTGTCTCATACCCATCTGCCCCACCTGGATACCTCAAGGACCCAAGAGCATGTCAAATTACACTTAGCACCTTTGTTAAGATAAATGAATCATGGCCAAAGTGACTGTGCTATTAAATTAGGTATACCAGACACATGCCTAAAATTAGGTGGAATAAATCTGGGCCGTATCACATTCTATGAATTCACATAAGAGAGATGCCTGAGATCTCAGGACAAGTTACTACTTACAGTCAGATACAACAGAAACAGCTTGATGTCTGACTCTGGTAACTGAGACACACACACAAAAAATCTTCCCAGGGGAGATTCAATCACCCAGATTTTCCGCTGTGGTTCAGATGCAACACAAAGCAATACCCCATGTATCTCAGTTAAGACCAGCAGACCCATACTATAGCACTTACACCAACTACTTCACCAGTGTATGGACTCTGGCACAAAACTGTTGTGCCTAACTGTCACAGAAAGATTGAGATCAGCTACTAGGATGCACAAACACACAAAAAAACCCTCAAGTGTCCTGTATGTCCCCATTCTGGAGAATGAACATCTAAACAAATGATTATGAGCAAGGTCTGAAGTGCCATGACTGAAGAAATAGGAGACAATGAGAAACCATCTCTGAATGAAAGGCATCAGGGCTATTCTTGCAAAATGCAGAGGTTATTCAAGACTTGTTAAAAGTATAAAGGAATATTGTCATCTAATTCCTTCCAATGTTAAGTACTACCCAAGTTTTTTTTCTAATTAGTGGAAATAAATGAGTATCTCCAGATTCAGTTCAGACAATTGCTTAAGAATGGAGTGAGACAGGTTGCATGAATTGCCCTTTGGCTTCTTYAGAGCCAACAGACAACTAGCTTTTCCAGGTATCTAACTTCAGTAGTTAAAGTTAGATTAAACCAATCATAACTTTTAGTACTAACAATTACAAGAGCTCTCTAGTTACTAATGCTTATCCTACTGTCGTCCAGCAACAATCTGTCCTCCAGCAGCTGCAGACAAAACTAAGAGAGAAGATAAATTAACTAATCTTCTCTCCTATGCAGCAGAGGATAGAACTCATCAACTCTTATAGTGGAATTTATCTGACTACATGAGGACATCTTCATCAAAGTTAGCCACCTCCACCTCTATGTGTAACCATTTTAGAAATGCGCACTTCCAGGTACAAGTCATCTCATCCTGAATTAATATAGCACAGGTAGCAAGATCAATATTGGTACTACATAATAAAAACAAATTAATACAAAAGAAGCTGGCTTGCTTTCTAAAGCTAGGAAAACCCATTTGTTCCAAGTCAGAATGCATTTGCAATGCCCCTCTGCAGCAGGGGGGCTCACAGCCATCAGCTGTACTTCCATGCTCCTGCTTTCAGGAAAAAGCTACCCCAAAACAGTGTTACCATACAGATTTCTCTGGTGTTACAAGGCAGGTACAATCTCAGCTCAGTGAGATGGGTAGAATCAGTTCTCAGGTACTTTACATTGTAGAAGTGGTAATGGTGGTCCAAATTCACCTCTTGTGCCTTGGTTTACATGACTTTTTGATTGTGGTAAAACAATAAAATAAATAAAATAATAAATAAAATAAATAAAACAATAAAATAAATAAATAATGCCTAAGCTATCAGCTCAATGTCACTTAAAAATCAATTGTTATCCCATATCAGTTTTCCATAACATCTCATAGCCAAATATTTCAATCATAAAATAAAATATTCAAGAACGTGTTGAAGTCTATTTTGTGATTTATTTTCTTATGATTCTTTAAATTAGTAAAAATATAGTCTTTAAATGTCTGCAAATGCTTTTCAAAACAAGAATTACCTAGGTTTCAGCTTTTTCTTTTTGCTGAGAAAAGCGATTTTTAGTCTTGCAGGCAGACTTACACTACTTTTCTCCCTCAGTCTTCTCAGAAGCACGAAGCTTTTAATTACAGTGTTTGATCAAGCCACATTCAAAGACTTTAAGAATGGCTTAGTAAAACCCCAAAAAGTGAATATTCCACAAGAAAACATCTTCTGTCACTATAAATTTTACAAATATATGCCATCTAGAACTAAAATTAAGAAAATCATATTTTAGGGGAGGTTAATGAGAGAAAATTATATAAGAGACTTGGGAATTTGATTTTTATAAACTCCTATGTCTCTGTCATTCATACTAACTTATCCTCTGTCTTGCAACATAAAAAAGATCAAGCAAATCYGTGAATGCCCAGGCCTCACAAGTATTCAGATTTCACATTTCATCATCGGGTAGAGTCAAAAAAGTTTTATTGTATTACAAGAACTCTTTCACGATCCCTAGGTAGAAGCAAATTACTGGTGTAAATGTTGTATTTCCACAAAATATGAACAGAGATATATGGGATGTGGAACACTTCGTAAAGCAAGTGCAGATAATCAACTTCTTTCTAATATATTAAAATGCGAGGTCAGCTGCCAAGGAGAAAGACTGTATGGCATATTTACAGGACTGTGAACTGTATCCCAGGAATAACCACTAAAAGATACTTAGGGGTCATGGCATAAAACAGTCTGAACAAAAGCTTCCCAAAAGATGCAACGCTATAAAGACAAGAACCAAAGTGCTCCCTGAAAGTGAAAATACAGAAAAAACATTTTAGTAAAGAAGCAGTGCTATCTCTGTATACCACATGGGGGAGGCTCRTCTACGTTCTGAAATGTTATTCCCAGCTCTCTTCTATAGGCATCAAAAATAGGCAGTGAAAGAAAGTCAGCACGTAAGACAAAAGCTATAACAATAATTTGGGGACTAGCACACAATGAGCAAGACACACAGACTATCAGGAGCAAAAATGAAATGACAGCTTCCAGAACGGCCCAGTTTTGAAAAGATCCTCTTTTCCATAGAAAAAGTATCTTCAGAGTATAAGCTTTCAAGTGGCCCCAGGTCCATTAATAAAACCTAGGTTTCTTTTTAATTTCTATCCAGGAAAGTAATTGTGTACTTTGGAAACAAAACCAGTGATTAGCACTCTGCTGGATAACACTAATTGTGCCCGTATTTTTAGCATAACTGTCAGGGTTGATGCTACTACTATTGCTTTCAGACATATGCTGCATTACAGACTTTGAGCCTATATCGCAAACATAAATTATTCTTATTTTAAATAAGCCTACTGAAATCCTCACATAAAATTCAACAGTGTTTCTAGCTGTTTAGCCACTCGTGATGAGCTGATAATCCCAGCTCAGTAGCTAGCATGGATTAATAGAACATTTATATTCTAAAACGGGATGGGTACCTTCTCAACTGAGGTAAGATCCAACACCACCTCTCTACCAACCTTTACATAGACTTCAGAATTCAGGATCTTCTTGTAAGTATCATGACAACCAGAAATCAGTTCTAAGAAAATATTTAATTATGAGCTGTACAACAATCAATCCCCAAATATGAAATGAAGTTCTTAAATAGTATGCATATTATAATTTAATAAAAAGTAGAAGTCACCTCGAAGAGCCATATTAAAAAGGCAAGGGATACCCGTGAAATTAATGAAAAGTGAAGCGTCTGATCTTCTATGTATTTGTTGCCATAAGGGTTTTCAACCAAACACTTATATCTTGAGATGTACTTGCAGAGCAGAAATGTTCCGGTGCAAGAGAGAAATATTCTGTTTGAAATGCAAGCGCATGCTTCTAAGCGGAATATCAAAACCAAGTTTTTCCCAACTGAAATATACAAATCACCCTCAGCAGCTGTGTTAGAAAATCCAGTGATACCAGTTTTTCAAAACCTCTAAGAAYTGCTTGGAATTATGCAGCTGTTACAACAGGTTATGTCAAATAAATGAAATCTAATAGGAAATAACTCCTGYGCATGTATATGTGTGCTCTGAGCACTAAGCTTGAACTGCAGCAGAAGACTGCTATGCATCCTGTCTTCCAAGATGTCGCATTCCCTGAAAGGTGCTCAGATGCTGATAGGAGTTACTGTTGCTCATCGCCTTTTATTATCAGAAACATATAGCGAAAGGAACCAAATCAGTCATGCCACTTCTTTCATTCCTTCTAGAGCTTTAGAAATGTTACTATTTATGAGGGAAACAACAATGCAATCATCTGCAAACTTCAGCACGTTATCACTTGCTACCCCAAAAGCATTTTACCTAAAACTTTAATCTCCATTACATATGAAAAATAAGGATGAGAAAGCAGTATTAAATCTTATTAATCCAGTCCTGAGTGCTAGAACATACATCTCTGATGCATCAATGGATAGCAAATAAACGTAAAGCTATTTTAGAATAATCAAAAAAATCCCACCTTGCACTGGATCCAGCTCAAGCATACAAAATAAAAGCTTTCGTCCATTTACAGTATTTTCTGTTTGCTTCTGCTGTTAACAGACTACAGTGTAAAAGTCCCCTCTGACAGCAATTCTTAGTTGATGAAATGTTTCTTACATCATAAAGATTCCAAATTAAATGACTTCACTATGAACCCTTGGGAAGGGGAAGCGAATTAGGAGAATGGGATAGAACCCGGCCTCTTTCTGTGTAGGCAAGAAATTTCACATCCAGGTAAAAACCTTCTGTCTGGGGCCCTACCAGCTGTAAGATTTTTTTTTTTTTTTTACAGATAAAAAGAATATAGTACTGTCAAATTAAATCTTCCACACACACACAGTTTTTCTTCCAAATATGTTATATGTTTGGACATCAAACCTAACTGACATGTGACACTGTGATCCAGCACAATAAAAGCTAAACCTTCACTCATGAGATTCTTTGGTTTTGTGAAATCATAAGCAATTGGAGAGAAACTACAATGGATCTGTTTCACAACATACCTTATTATCCACAGATGACATAACAGCATTCATCCTGAAGCACATTACTCATTTTAAGAAAGGAAGCGGAGTTTAATCTTAAGACTATAAATTACCGCAGCCAATTCCAAAACCTACAGACTTTTSTGTTGCCTACTCTTTTTAAACACCTGAAGCAGCATTTCTGAATAAGAACTCATCTAAGCCAAACTCTGAATCTAGCCAATACTTCATATTCTCCAAGAAAGAGGAGTTTTCTGTCCRGAAGGCTGAACTGGATGAGATATGCTTTGAAGCCCTGCATAAAAGCTGAGCTCCTGCAGACTGACTCTTTGCTAAGCCTCTTAACTCCTCCGTTTATCCACCCGCCTCCTCCAGAGCATTTTACAGAAGTGAAGCTACACAGGGTATCTTCAGCCAAGGTGTCAATCAACACCATCTCATCAATTTCAGAGGAGTTATACCCGTCTGCACCAGCTAGGAAGTTTACACATCACATCTCTCTGCTCACTGGGCTTAATACTGACATGTCCCAGCATCTCCAAGTATTACCAAGAAAATACAGAAGAAAGTCCACCACACTGTTAAGACTGTGATGTGGCCCTGTTGATTTGAATGAATCTAAAGAAATAAAATAGACAGCAAGATTGAAAACCRAAGGGAGAGGGAACTGACCCCACAGTTTGCTGTAAACAAAACAAACCAGAAAGGTTTCAAACAAAAGATGATTGAAGAAGAGCAAAAAGAAAGAAGTGACCCAGGTCAGGCCACAGGGGAAAAAAAACAAAACAACCAAACAAATATTACCTCCACGCTAGAATTGCTCATGGAAAACAGGAACAATTCCAAGCAAAGATCTTATCATGGGAGGTTACATTTAACTTCCATCCTCCTTAAAGCTAGCATGCCTAATCCACAGAAACAGGGCTTGTAATAAGCCTAGTTCATTATAAACTCGATAAAATCTTTACCTACATAATGGCAGACCACAAGAACATTGAGAAGCTTGTCCAAGTTCTCACAGTGGTTCACAGAAGAACCACCTGCTGGAGACCAGCACTGTGCTTATACCCTTAAAGATTTATGCCAAGATGAAAGCTTACCTCCAATGTGAAATACTTAAAACAGTCTTTTTCACTAGAAAAGAAACAGGCTGGTGAGCACAAGGTGGAAGGTAAACTAGCATCATTTGAGTGATTCTCCAGGGTGAAAGACCAAGTAGTCATTGTATTATTTCATTGCCTAGGATTGCTTTGGCAGAAGTCTCTCACAAGACCTTTAGGCCTTGTCATGAGCTAGCCTAACACTGGGATATTTCAGACAACAAATGAATACTTTTATGAAAATAAGGATATAAGGTAATAAGACAAATTAAATGAGCCAGAATAAATGAGCAGAGATTTAAAAATCATAGAAGAGAGCAGGAATTAGTTAAATGTCAGAAAAACAGCTTGACAAAATTTTACTTCTTTTGGCTCACAGCTCTTCTCTCTCTGTGCATTCATGCAGATATGCTGACTTTGCAGACAAAAATCAATTTTTACTGCTTTTTATTTCTATGTGTACTATAGTGCCTAAAGAGCTATGACAATCTAAACTGGATTAATTTTTGGCTAATGCACCATGGACAAAATTACTATGCAAATTCTACCTATAAGCCATTTCAGAAATCACAGATTGGTACACTACAAATGTTTTTTGACTACACWTTTAATAACTCTCAAGTACATCAGTGTTACCATTGACTCACTGCCAAACAGAAAAGGCACGACTAGATTTTAAAGTCCCTCTAAAATGCCTTTTCAAGGCATATAGCTAAAGGGTGAAAATGCTGTTCAACTTACAAGTACAAAGTTTGAAACTTTAGTACCAGAAAAGAAGAATGCCATTCTTACAGAGTCACTTTTAAAATTAGGATAAAATTAGGTCTACATATTTATACACATATACTTACTAATAGAGCGGATTGCAAAACAAAACCCAGGAAAGTCAGATTACATAAAGTTTGTTGTACTTTAAAACAGAATTATTAGATTCTTACARCAGTCTCACACCTGGTTTCAAAACTGAAGAAGAAATAAATATTGTGAAACCAACTTCTACGAAGTTAGGGTAAGAAATATGACACTTGCTTATTACGTATTATTTGTAAAGGTATAGGTGATAAAAAGAAAGTCTTTAGACTTTAATCAAGTCTAACTGAAGTATTAATTAAAACAATTTTAGCATAGAATTGCTGCAGTAGAAACACAAGTCCATTCCRCCCTTGAATATACTGCTCCCATAATAGGTTTTATACACGGCATATAATTTCTCAGAAACTTTCTACAGAGCCCAGGAAATTCATGAACCCATCGCCACAAGTAGAACATATGGATCAAAGCAACTCATTGTCAACATAACTCTACGTGACATATGTCATTCACTGTGACTTCTGCACAGAGAGAGATTGAACTGATAACTATAGAGTGATTTAAATTTGAAACAATAAATTTGCCTTTCTAATGTCTTTATTGCCTATTAAATTTAAATAATACCTTGCAAGGGAAAAATAGGTCATGCATTCCTCTGGCTTGCTTCTACATTCACATTATGGACTTGATTCAGTTGCCCACACCTGGGTGCGCTGGCCCATCTCAGAGGCCCTTGGGAGGCCAAGATACCATCAAAGGAATGGCAGATAGGGCACAGGACCTATGGAAGATCTGTATCCGTCCTGAGCGGAAGTTGGAGGTCACCCAGGGTAACTGAGGACATCTCAAATAGCACTATGTGGGGCAATCTCCATGGAGCCTCTACACGGATTCAGTGCCAGACTGGGACACCCTACACCACACAGGTGYACCTTCAGGTGACCAGATGGGAGTTGAGTGCCAAGCACCCATTACTGTCAGTGGACTCGAGAGAGCTATTGACTTCATCCTAAGGCCAACACCTACACCTTGTCACCTGAGCAGCTCCCCCGATTCCTCTGACTCTATGGACAAAAGTCCCACTGACTGCCAAGCACAGACACCCAGCTCACACTACAGACACCTAAACTCAGGTGTCCAAATTGTGAGCCAAGTTCCACCCTAAAGCTAGGTGGGATGATTACCAACATAGGAACCACAGTTTGGTCCACCTAACTTTAGGCTAATGAGCTCAGCCACATATTGCTAGGACAATAACCATTCTAGGATCTTTTATAGTCAATGCAAAGAGACAGATGCCTTCAGAGACTGATTCAGTTAAATGCCTGATTTCAGATAAGACTAATCCACCAAGTACCCATATCCTCCAAAGCATATAGGTACATGCTCAATCTCTCTTAATGACAGCTGTAGCTAGCTTATACAACCATATGCTCACATTGTCACTAGCTCTATTTCTTTCTCCTGTCGTCTTCCTATATTGTTCATTTGCATCTTCTTTTCTAGTGAGTTATAAATCTTACGATAATATTTCCTACCTTAATCACTCTCTTCAACAACACTTACTACAATCTTAATGGGACTCTAGATGGTAAAAAAGTAAAAATAATGGTGGCTGATATTTATTTAGAACAAAATTCAGCACACACAGATATAACTCTACAAGTTCACTGGCACCAAACAACCATCAGACTGATCCCAGTACTCGAGGCTACTGAGAGCCCAGCAAAGCAGTGCTAGCAGTCATGTTACAGCTCTTCTTGGTYGCTCCAATACTTAACAAAGTCCCGATATTACATTAGATGTGGACAAATATGCCTGTAAAAATTTATAGCACCGTGATAATTTTGGCTTTACAAAAAACCAAAAGCCCTGTTTTTCAAATCTGGCTAGAGATACCAATAGTAAAGTTAGCATCAAAGTTTTCTTGCCAAGAGGTCCACTATTTTAAGCAACAGATGAAAACTGCCAAGTTTAAAAACCATGAGTTATGCAGGGGAAGAAAGGGATCACGAAGGAGGACGACACTTTAAAAAATGCATGATCAGAAAAAAAAAATTCAAACAATTGTTAATTGTTAGCATTTATGCAGTGGAGGAAGACTTGYGTACATCAGAAAAAACTGCATGTCTGCCATCTGTAAAGCTTGCTAAATTGTGAAAAACACAAAACATGAGTGAAATGCCAGACCAAAAATGCCAACTTACTAGTAAAGAAATTAAAAGAATAAGATTACCTTGCTCCAATCTAAAGCATAGGGAACGTTTTGCAGCCTCTATCTCAGGACTTGGATGATCCAGAACACGCCTGCACCACTGCAGAGGACTCAGTGATCTCTCTTGAGGAGCGAGAGTCTTGGTAGGCAAGACATACAACCTTAACCAAAACACACACAAATATCAGCAAGATATGCAATACTTAAAAGTTTACTTCTGTATTCTCAATTTCCTGCCCACTAATAATGTATAACACTGCAATGCCCTGCAATATGATGCTCTAATAACAAAAGATATTACGAAGTAGGAGAGTTTACATTAGTTTCCTTCTTCCCTCCTCAGAAAAATAGGTGACAAAATATGAACTCTAYAGGTTTGGCATGTCAAATCAAAGTTCAAGGAGAGTTCTCATAAAAATCTTACATCTTATCATTACCACAGTCTGAATTTCAGCACCGCCCAAAGTTCAAATGCATTAGGAGCTGTACAAACACCAAAGATGCTATCAGTTTTCCTTTTATATTTATCTGTACTGGAGATTAGGTAATTTCAGTATTTGATTTTACATTTAAATCTCAATTTCACTGTTATTATTTCACAAGTCAGATTTTTGAAGATTAGAAAACATTTGCTGAGAAACAATAAAAATCCAATTTCAATATTCAATTCCAGCAGGGGGAAAAAAAAAAAAAGGCAAGAAAAGCTAGTGTATATGCATTATTCTCAGACAAGAGTAGGCAACTAATGAGATGGTCAAGCACAATTAGGAAGCCAGGTATCAAAGCAGATTTCATGGGGAAATTCCTGAAGCTGGGATCTGCATTGCTGCTGTTGCCTTTGCAGATTAGCGGACACAAGCAGATGCCGGTTCACCTGGGAGAGCACAGATCTCCCGGGAGGGGAATTATTCTTGGCCAATGGAGACTTCTCGCAGCTCCTTGGCCTGACCACTTCTGATCGATGGGGATGCAGACAGTCAGGGACAGATTCTCAGGCACCAGCAACACTCCACAGGCTGCAAAGGAATCTGGCCTGCACACAGGGGGTGCAAAAGGCAAGAAAGGGGGGGAAAAAAAAAAAAAAAAAGGATTGAGCTCCTCAGGGGACCACTAGCAGGTAGCAGCCTTTCACCTTCAGGGTTTTGGCTCAACAGCTACCCAAGTCCCCTGAGAGCAACTGTTCTCCAGTGTCTGCTCAATGTGTGGGGKTTTTTTTCTGAAGTCAATCAGCACTCTCTGTCCAGCTCATAAGGAATAAATATCCTTACTGCGAYTGCTATCTCTCTTGGCAATCCCAGCAGAGATCAACTATTGAATTTCTCTGAGGAGAGGACTCATTTCCCCTGGCTTCCTGTGGTGCCTGGCTACACATTTAACAAATGATACTGAGAAAAACTAAAAGAAAAAAAAAAAAAGAAAAAAAAGAAAAGCTTTCAGCTTTCCTGTTAACCTGCAAAGTGCTTCAAAAGCTAAACATCTGACTGATGAATTCTCAGTGATCAGACGTTTGTGTAGAAAGCTGAACAGCAAAAAGAGATTTGACTTGTCTGCAACTATCCTAATTCTACGKTTTTTTGTAACTGCAGTTTACAAAAAAAAAAAGGCAAAGGTATTCAAAGCCTAAAATTACTAATCAACAACTAGGATACGCATTTGTCTTTGGCTTTCCAGATAGCAGTTTGCTTTAAAGACTGATACTACAAAAAAGCCCAAAGCAGCTGGCATCACACAGCTGACCTTTCGTGGACAATGACGGAGATTTAGCCTTGAACTAAAAACATTCAACAGCTAAAACAACTCACTCTTAGTGGAATAAATTAATTAACAAATCCCTGTTCCCAAATTCTTCCTGTGGACACATACGTGTGTGACATCAAGGTAAGTTTTGGCCCCAAAACAAAACATTTAGGATTGCTTCCAGGGGGCAAATCAAATAGTAAATTTTACTAAGTTACATAAAGTAACAATGACTTTCTACCACCCTGAAATGTAAACAGGGAAAACATTTTGTTTAACAGAACAGGATCAAACAAATTYGATATTCCTCAATGTGAAGGAAAGTTAGGGGTTAGGACTGGTATAAAATTCGATTTAAGTCCGGATCGACAACCCCAAAACAGCCCTGTGCAGACTAGCGGTACACGCAATGAGACAACACTTACAAAAATTTCCATACAATTTGTTGATGATTCTCAAAAGAAATTTTCTGAAACTGCAGCATGGTATTATTCACATCAGGAAGTACACATAACCAGCATTCAAGAAATATTTATGATATTTGGATTAATTTTTAAATCCTTTCTCTGCTACCAAAAATAAGGATGTTTACATGCATCTCTGCTGCATTATACTGTATTTTATTCTCAGTTGACGTAGATGTCAGCTCGATTTAAAAAGTAACCGCATAAAAAACTACATTGAAGCTTTGACAGATACTTAAAACAGTTATTTAAATATAGGTAATATATATTTTATTCCTGACACTTTAAAACAATTGAGCACCAATTAAGTTTAACATGGTTACGCAGCGAATGATTTACACAATGTTCCAGCAGTGTCCCTACCGTGTTCGCCCACGTTGCTGAGACAAGTTTTGAGGAACAGGGCTCACTTATTTATTTATATCTTCAGTCTATAATTTCCCCTTCTACTTGTTTTTAACTGAGCATAAGCATTCCTCTAGGTCGATTTTATTTTCTGCTTTATTCACTCACTATTCATTTCTGCTTTATTCACTCACTATTCATTTCTGCTTTATTCAATTTACTAGCACCCAGCCGTGCTTTTCGGAGCTACATAGGCGCTGAAGATACACAAGCAACCATTTAGATCAATGTCTAAAAGACAAAAGCCCTCCCAAAAAGATGGGAGACAATTGGGCAGAGATTTTAGGATGGGGAGGCAGCGCTGCTCAGATAAAGGCTTTCCCGGAACAATTCCGCTATTTTTAATTCCTTATGTAAACAGAAGGCTGAAACTAGGCTGAAACCTGAAACTGAAGAGAGACGATCTTCCTCAAAGGGAAAAAACAAGCACAAATCCCCCGCCGAGGGCGCGACCCCCTGGGCGAGATGGGGGGTAAAGCCCCCACCTGACCCCCATCCCGGACACGGCCCCTTTCCGTCGGTAGGGTTAACCGCACTGATGACACGTTTTAGGAGGGGAAAAGGAAAAAAAAAAAAAAAAAAAAAAGGGCAGATTTAAGTTTAAGCAGAACGAGATCAAGTGGATTTGGGGGCTAATGCTAATCAGAGCCTGGAGAGCATCAGCGGGGCGAGCGCTGCGGGAGCCGCCAGCCCGGCCGGGGACCGGGGGGCGACGGCCACCTGGCTCCAGGGGCACGGCCGGGGCGGGGCGGGGCAGGGCCGAACCGCATGTACCATGTATCCTCGTCCGGTCCGCAGCTGCCGTCCTCCAGCTCCAGCACCGCCACTTCGTCCAGCACCGTGGCCGCCGCCCCCGGACYGCCGCCGCCTTCCTGCCCCCCGCCGCCGGCCGCCGGCAGGCCGGGCGAGGGCTTGAAGTAGGCGAGGGGCTCCGGCGGGCCCAGCGCGGCGGCGCACAGCAGGGTGGGCACCGGGCTGGGCAGGCACGGCACGGCCCCGCCGCCGCCCGCCGCGCAGGGGGGGCTGGCGGGGCGCAGCCCGCCGGGGGCCGGC
Source organism: Oceanodroma leucorhoa (assembly GCA_030449065.1). NCBI lineage: Eukaryota > Metazoa > Chordata > Aves > Procellariiformes > Oceanodroma > Oceanodroma leucorhoa. The sequence continues at coordinate 20,344,423 of JASVER010000002.1, forward strand.
GGTAGGGCCAGCAGCAGGTGCGGGCTGGGCGGGCCGGCCGCCACCGCGGCGGCGGCGGCGCGGCTCCGGAGCTGCTCGTTTTGCTTCTCCAGCTTCCGCACCAGCTCCTGCAGCTTCTTCACCTCCAGCTCGGCGCTGACGGCGGGGCCGGCGCCGCTCCCTTTCACCTCCGCCATCATCGCCGGCTTCAGCAAGGCAGCCTCCATCCTGCCGGCCCGCCGCCGGCACCTGCTCCGCCGCGCCGCCGGAGGGCAGCGCCCGGCCCCCGGGGGAGGCGGGAGCGCCGGGGAGCGCCGCTCGCCGCGCTGGGGGCCCGGCCCGGCCCTGCGCCGCGCTGCGCTGCCCGCCCCCGCTCCGCCGCCGCTCTTGCGCCTCCCGTCAGCGGCGACGAGGACGCGGGTGGGATCCCCTCCCACTCCGGCAGCCGGAGCGCCGCGCACACGCACACGGCGGGAACAAAGAGCCGCCCGGCTGCCCCGCCATCCGCCCAGCGGGAGGGCGGCGGGGGCCGCCTCGGCGGGGACCTCCGCGGGGAGCCCCCGGGGGCGGCGGGGCCGCCGCAGCGCCGGTCGTTACACAAAGGTGCCTTCGCCCCCCCCCCGCCCCGGGTTGGAGCTGGCTCAGGACGCCGCTCCTCTCGTGAGCCGTGTAATTAGAGCCTGGTGGTGTCAGGGTTGTCATTATGCAGATTGAAAGTGTGATGGGAATGGGAATCACAAATAGAGGCTTTGTTGGGCTTGAAAGGAACGAACTCGGCCAAAAGCAGGCGTTTGTGGGTTTGAAACGTGCTGATTCTAGGAGTTTTGATTCATAGCGAGGAAAACGACGTATTTTTGAAGATGCGTTGCTGGTGAAGCAAGAAGACTGAACCAAGCGTAGTAGAAAACTACAGAACTACGTAATTGTTTATGTGGAGGAGAATCTCTGAGATGAAAGACGCACTCGTATTGAAATTACTTCCTTTAACACAGTCCACACACGTAGATGGGTTTGTAGCAAGTTCAAGTCTTTGCTTGAGGGAGGGATGAGTAACGTTCACTCATGGTAGTGTTTTTACTTTGTCCTTCATTGCCCAGTATTGAAAGAAACGCTTGCTTGTGTCCCTTCCTCCCAGCTAGCAGGTGAGCAGAGATTCAGGGTTGCCCAAGGCAGCTCAGCCATCACGCAACCCTCGCTGGGTTCATTTGCCCCAGCTACAGGGGGACAACCTCCTAAGTTACCTGAAGTCTCCTAAAGCTCTGATATGAAGTAGGGAGCAAATCTCCAGGAAGAGAGGAGGTGCTCAGCCAGCCACTAATAATAGCTATCAGTCGGTCGCTACCCAATTCTTGAACATCAGCTTTAGGCAGAGTAGTAGCAATAACAGGCACCACTGCCTTCACGGTGCTTCGYCACTGTCTCAGGTTCCTTACGTAAGGAGGGACAGACACTATTCTCTGTTCAGGGCATAAGTCAACTTTGAAATCATCCAGCCTGTCACAGTTTTCTCTCTTGTTTATAGTCTGGAAGCTTTCTTCTGCACATGCATAGGGCAATGGCACTATTGTTTGTCAGTCTTTTAAGCACTCTTGCGGTGGAAATAATAACAATTGGTACTACAAGAATGGCTGGAAAGGAAGATACAGCATGGCACAAAGMATTGAATTCCAGATAACATAACTTTTATCGCTGAAGAGAATAAATGCAGCCCCCAGTGTACTAGATTGCAACCAGATAGCGCTTAATCCGAAACTTTTGTTTGGTCTCCTCTGTCTCTTTGGAAGAAAGAAATGGAAAAATGCTGAAAGTGTAAAAACCATCTGGCCCCAATTCCGCCATGCRTCATCAGAGTGAGTAACATAATTCAATTTTCACTACTACAGATACCTGTAATCTTTATTTCCATAAGTAAAAGAAGAATTGAGTTTCTACATGTTTAGCTCTGGGCAAAAGGCATATATCTCAGGTTGTTATCACTAATATGCAATGATGCATCAACGATGCCATAAGGCAGGGGAAATACTTGAAAGAGATTCAAAATGGAGGAATTACTTTTTCTCTTTGAACCAGGCAAGCAAAGTTATTTAGTGGACCAAAAAATACCAGGAAACGAGTATCTAATTTTTTCAATTGCCAGAACAGGAACATGACAGTGTGGTCAGGATATTTCATCAATAAAAAAATCTAATGCAGACACCAGTTTGGAGATAGATCAGGAGACATACTACAGCAAGTAGCATCATGGCACAGGATCTTAAGAGTCGCCATGGAAATGGTTCTCCTCAGTTATGGGTAGAAGTAGTTGCAAATTTTCAACTGCCTTCTACTGTTTGTGCCACGTACGCAAATGTTGCATGCAGACGCTCGTTTCAGAACTGAGTTCCCGAGGAGAAAAAGCTTAGGACTGAGCATAGTGCCCTAGCATGGGTACAAAAGCTTTTCCAGGCAGTTCAGATGAATTGACCACAGGCAGGATCAGGCACGTTATATCTCGTCCACAAGAAAATGGTCCAGAAGGTTGGCTCTTCCTTGAATGGGACTGCTTTGAGCCTAATTTCTATCCAGCAGTATGGGTAGAAAACAGCTTAAACTTGTGCACGCTTCAACTACCATGCTCGCGGTCAGTGTGAGAGACCCTGTCTTTTTTCCAGGCGTTTCCTGGACAGGTGGATCTAGTAAAAGGTAAAAATGCATTTCACTGTGTTGTATTTGTTGCTCTATTTTAAATGTACTTGTAATTTCACTAACATGTAGTTTCACTAACAATGTAGCTTCACGTAGAGGTGCTGGCAGATAAAATGTGTGTTCATGAACACACTCTCATGGTCTTCATGCTGGCCTGCCAGTCTTCTGCAAAGATGGTTTGAACATCTTAGTCATCAAAATATTTGACTTAATTGTTTGGGTTTTTAAACACAAATTATTCTCCTCCCAAAATTGACATTACCAGTAAATTGTTAATGAGCTCCATTCAGTATCCCAACACTAGCTGATGAGTTTGATCAACCCAGAACTTCATAAGCTCTTTACAAACCACAATGAAGACTTGATGGTTCCATTCCTTTTTTTAAGGCATTGATAAAATGTGTTTAACACCAACCCCAAGCATCCTAGCGTGCCCATGAAACCTGTCATTCCTGGACTTGAGAAATTATATGCCCTAAATCAGCAGAGATCTACTATAGGATGCTACTTACATGGTATCCTATAGTAGAAATTTCTGAATCAGTATAGTTACCAACAGACTCTCAATGCAGAGAACAAAGAAGCAGGAAGTCTACAAATCCCATCTGCTCTTCTCTGTTAATAAGCCTGTTGCTTTATGCTGCGATAGCTGCAGGCTGGACCTGCCTTTCAGGCAAGCTGGTAAAGAATTAATTGCAGTAATCCAGTCTGGACTGGATGTGTTACAATAAGGTCAGAGCATGGACAGTAAACTCCAAGCCTGGTGAGATTATTTTAAAGTGCAGCTCCAGTCTGAAAAATGACTGTGAAAATAGTTTTATAAAAATAAAGCCATTACCATGCCAGCAGAAGTCCATCTAATCCAGTATTCTGTCTTTAACAAAGGCTGATAGTAGCTTCGTAAGGAAAATATCTCAGAAACAAGACAAATATTGAGGAATTTTCTCGAGCTTTCAGAAGTCACCGAATCGAGACATCTGGACTATTTATTTTTGGTAACTACCAATGTGTAATAATATTACATTTGCTGAGCCCCATTTTTAAACCATTTAAACATTAGGACTCTACAACACCCTGTGGCAATTAGCACTGCAATTTAATTATGTATTGTAAGAAAAACTACTTCCTTTTATCTACTTTAAATCTGCTGCCTAGTAATTTAATTGGATGTCCCTTAGTTCTGGTTTTCTGAGACAGTATGATTAATCATTCTCTATTCAGCTTCTCTTTGTCATTCATGACTTTATAAAACTCAGTTACTTCTCTTCCAAGCTGACAAGCCCTAATTTATATAGCCTTGCCCCCACAGAAGTCGGGCTGAACCTCCCATAGTTTGCTGTCTCTCTCCATAATGAAAACTGAATTTTCTAACCCATTGTTTCCTTTCTATTAATATTCCATGTTTTCTTATGTCGTGATAGCTTAGGCAAAGACTGTGACAAAAAATTCTTGGAAATCCAAATACACTCAGTTAAAGAAATCAGCTTAAGCAAAAGCATATTGGCTTCTTCAGAAACACTCATGTATTCATGAGCATACCTTGCTTTAAAAAAGCTRTGTGGACTCTCCTCCAATATATCATACATAACCAGATGCCTCTATATTCTGTTATTTATTATCATTTGTACAAATGGGCTTGATAGAAAACCAGACTAACTGAAATGTAGTTTCCCCAGAGCAGCTTTCGTATTTTTTCAAGACTGATATCCCAGCTGATGCTTCCAATTCGTTTGGCACCAAGCCTGCTTTGAATGATAGGGTAAATGTCTGTGAGAAGTTCAACAATGTCACACTTCAGCTGCTGTAGAGTTTCTGCATAGATACTGCCTGGTCCTAGCAATTTGTTATTGTTAGATTTATAAATTTCTTCTAAAATATTTGAGTAGTTAAACATTTTCCTGGATTTACAGCATAGATTCTTCATTCTCGTCTCTTGCAAACGTTTTTACTTCCTAGCTGTTGCTAATTTCCTGCTAATTGGCTTTCTCCTTTTCATACAATTTCCTTTTTTAAACTACAATGATTCCTTCTGGCTTTTTCCTCATTGAATTAGTATTAAATTGAAGTACATTGTAATCATTATTAGAATGGATTTTCTATAGGATCAAATCCAAAATTTTATCATTTTCTGTGAGCCCCAGTTGCTCCAGAAAATCAGTGTTTATGGTATGCAAAGATATTGTCTGTGCATTAAACTTAGGGACTCCTAATCTGTAGATCCATTTAGACAGAACTATACATGACAGTTGTGATTTAATGGATTGTTATTTTATTTTGACTCATCAATTCCATATCAAACCACTCTGGCTTTCAAATGCATTAATCCTATCCTTTCCCTTCCCTTCCCTTCCTTACAGAAAGGATCTGTCCTGAATCTTACAAGTCAGGATGGGCTGTTTCTTTCTAATGAGTCTTCATTGAGAACAAAGACTAATTATGCTTTCAAAGAAGCTTGAACATTTGCATTGTCTCCAGTATACACGTATATTGCAGAATATAATTTAGTGCGCAGAACCGTACCGCTGATCAATAAGAAGGAGAAGATAGAGGGGGAGATGTGGAGTTCAAGGTTGTTAATAAATGAGCTGATAATGCTAGAGCAAAGGTTTTGAAATAGCAGATAGGCTGTTTGAGTGTAAAATGCTGAAGATCATAATGACAGAAGTATAGCTTCTCTCCARGTGGCTAAAAATGCATGACACACATTTTGCCAGGAATCCCGATTTCAGCTTGATTTGTCTTCAGGGAACAGTGGCCATTGACACGGGAATAATGCCTTATTTCATGATGACATGAATATACTGGAAGGTTCAACTAATTCTGGTAATTTTTTTTTCTTTTTTTTCATCTTCTGTCATCTTTAATTTTGTCTGTCTGCATATAGTTGGAGAAGCAGATTCAAGAAATTCAGCAGCTTTGCAATAAAGTGGAAAAAAATTTACTATTGATGTTAGCAACTCCATCATATGGATAACTAAGAGATTTTTACAGTTTGCAAAATTCTGGTAAGTATAAGCTGAATTCTTTATGATACTGTAAAATGGTTTAGAAGTGACCATGTTAGAAAACTAAACAGCAATATGCTTAGCATTGGTTATGTGACCTACCTAGGAAAAATTAAATATTGCAAAAACCCCTCAGTCCGGAAGTACATATGTTTTCTGTGAAGGCACATCTGAATGGCACTGATACCATGGTTGAATGAATATGAAAAGAGCATGGGAAGTTTGCAGTTGCTTGGAAGTTTTTTCCTGTGTCAAAGTGGGTGTGTTAAATTTTCAGATGGCGAATGGTTTCAAAAAATAAGTACCTGAACTTTCATCCAAGTTCAGTTTGATCAAGCAAAAATCTTTGCTGAATATCCAGAAATGCTCATGTAATTTACTTTTGTGATTTCTTTTTTTCCATCAGATGGGATCTAAAAGAAAGTCTAGCATGCAAAAACTTGTCCTTGCACTATCTATAACCCACTCAATCACGAAAGATCAATAAATGGCAAAGATACCTAGAGGGGAATTTAGGTACAGTTAGGAAACCTAAATCCAAACTTGTTTTCCAGACCCTCTCTTCCATATACTTTATATCTTGCAGAGTACTTGAGATCTTTCCTGCAACAGATCATCAGACCAGCATAAAAACCTTTGCCATTCCTCATGCCATGCCAGGTCTCCTGGGTCTGGGTAGTGATGGATTGATCAGTCTTTCTGGCTCTAGGTACCTTTTGTCCATTCTGGAGGTGCATGGTCAGTGTCAGACACATGTCCAAGGCTGGAGGAGAGCTGCTCTGTAATCAACCCTTTCTGGGACAGTCTGGAAATAGAATAAATGTGGAGCAGCAAAGGCATTTCTTGAGTACTCTCACTGGATTGATGATGGACATATGAATTGTGGTATTACAGAAAGAGCATATTCTTAGCTAGATCTTTTCCTTGTGTTTGTTCCAATTTCTTTATGAGAAGCAAAGTCCCTCCTACCTCCATCCCCCTTATGTTCCTACTGAGGAGATCCTGCTTCTGAATTAGAAGACAGGGGAGTTTTTAAACAGTCCTGGTGATCTCTGAGTTAAAAACCAGAAACTGGGGTTCTCAAAGCATATGGTCTCCTCTGATGGGTATCTGGGATGCCTCACACTAGAGTGGAAGAGGCAAAAATGATACTGCTTCTTCCCTGTTTTCCCTCCCAGCTTTCCACAGATGCCATTCATGTCAAAACTGGTATGCTTGCTCCCATGGAGAATTTTGTCGTGAGACAACTGGTATTTTACTACAAAAGGCTTTACTGTTACTTCAACTTATCTGTTACTTTGCTAAAAGGATAAAAGCAATGTTCAAATGCATTATCAATTGTATACTTTTGTAGATTTTCCAAATATTAGTATTTCAAATATTTGGCTGTTTGAGATTATAATGCTACAAGTACGGTTAGCTGGATTCTCATTCTTAATTCCAAGATTTGAACTACATACGGGGATAACATAATTCAAAGTTTCATGGGTGGAAACACCCTAGAGGAACCAGAAGATATGAAGATAGACCAACATTTTCTGGAATATTAATCTTACAGTCAAGTTTGACTATTGATTTCAATGGCACCGTTATTTATGGCAACACTATTACTTTTAAAATTCCTATCCCCAGTTTTCAAAATCACTGATTCTACTTGTTCTTAATTGGCTTCTTTGCATAATGCTTTCATCTTTTTCTTAATCTTTTCTCCTTTTTCTGCTTCTTTTGGGTATTTTGACATGTGAACACTATTTTTTGCCCCCCATTAGGAAAAATGGCTTGAATGCCAGAAAAACTTTTCATTTTCTTTCCAGAAATGATTCTGTTCCTTTTTTTTTCTGAGTAGGTAGTTTTAAAATGTTGGCTGGCCATTGTTTTAACCACAATAGCTGTCTAAGCTCCCTAAACAGATGTCTGATGACTGCACAGCAATGCCAAGACTCAGACAAGTGCTTTTGGCATCATTATACTCAGATATTGACTCTAACAGGACAAAACCAACCAGTTTTAAGTCTTGGCACAGGCTGTGAGACTGTAGCTGTCAATTTATAACTGACACAGTTATAAAAACTCCACAAAAAATTGTACATTTACAAGTAGCTTGCTTGGAAAGGGAGGCAAAATCTGAATTTTTCTTGAGCCACTTACACAGGTGCAGCAGTACCACCCAGAGGCCACTGCTGTGCTGGGCACTGCACAAACAAAAGCAGTTAGTCTCTGTCCAAAAGAGCTCAGAGACTAGAAAGGCAAAGAAGATACTAAGGCTTAGAAGAGATCATCATATGAAGACATTTCTAGTACTCTCAGATGAAAACCCCCAAACTTCCACTCCCTCACCATCCTACTCCAGCCAAATCTGAGTGCAGACAACTCATCTAATGTTGCTATAAAGAAACATAGCATTAACAGAGATAAACAGAGAATCATTCAGACTGCTTTTAATTATGAATTAGACCACTCGGATGAGATGGAGAAATTCCAGGGTCTGGTCTTTGCTCCCAAGACTGTCTCTATATTTTCTATTCAGCAGTCATTCCTGAGGGGTCAATAGGCACAGATAATGAATGTACAGGCAGCGCAGCTCTCCAGTGGGCTGTGGGCCATAAGGATCCACCCTGCACAGATCGGGGAACATGGCAAAAACATTAATGGGAAYATCTAGTTTATTCCATACACCAGCCTGTTCCACTGTGTTACACGACTTGGTTAAAACATAGGTACGTTGGGGGAGAAACTGAACTTGGCCCTCCCACTTTCTGGGCCAGTGATCTGTTCAAAGAGAGCACCATCTCCATGATTTTAAAAGGTGGTAGTTATCAGGAGATTTTTGAGGAGGTCTGATCTTAGCAGTGTATGCCAAACATGTTTTGAGAATATCTGCAGATTCTTCTGAAATGCAAGGAATGTTTCTAAGTCCCAGTTTTACTGATGCAGGAGATTAGAACTGAGTTGCTCAGACCAGGCAAAGCACAAAACAGGACAGTAGACCTTTGAAGTCAAAGAAGGAAATATCTCTGGAGTTTAAGACCTCAGTGATTCTGTGTCCATTAAGCAGCTAAACAGAGCTATTTTGGTCAACAATTTCAGACTTCAGCAGATCAAACCTAAGTATTAAGTGTCTTTATCCTTTGTCTTTAYGGAATTAAGGATGTCTCTGCTGTTACACTGCTGTGAAGAAAAACGAGGTGTTTTGGTGCAGCAGAAGGGAGAAAAGGAGGCTACATCTCTCCCTCGTAGTTTGATACCAACTTGACTGGAAGCTAAAACCACCTCCTGGTGTAACAGAGTACCTACAGTGAGCAACACGCAAGTATGATCAGAAAGCAAAACCAACCAGGAAAGTGGATACTTTTCATTCTAAACAACAGGATTACGTTAAAATACCAAGGAAGGCAAGCAGAGTAGCAGAGTTCTGACATATATATATTCTGAGTAAATAAACTGAACACATGAAACTATCCCAACACAACATGCATCCCATACCAAGGAGCGAGGAATAGAGCTGACCTACTGAATAAAAGGAAGGCCCCTTTGAGGTTGACCAGTTCTTTACAAGCCTAGCTAAGGAGGCTCTACGAAGTAATGGAGAGCATGTCTTGTCAAACTCTCAGAGATGTTTCTTTCAAGAGGAAGAGGATGAGCAGACAATGTTACAGATGTTTGTCACCTTGTGTCAAGCACTGCTAGGGAGGGGATGCTCAGGCCGAGCATTTTGTAAGAACCTACACAGGATACAACAGAATATATTGATACAGCAAAGCTGTGCTTTTGACATTCCTTGTTCTTGTATCAGTAGCTTTGAAGCCTTCTACATATTTAAATGTGTCAATATGTATTATATGCATTATTTCACTCCTTTCCTCTTATTGCTTGATTCTTCCCCCTGTAGAGCTATGCCCCAGCTTTGTAAAATGAAGTATCCATTACACACTGAAAAAATGGGCCTGATGAATCACAAAACCCCACATAATTTAGTACATCATCTCTCAATACAGCTTTTCAGTCTAATTGAATGCATTATTAAAGATAACGCGTTCATTAAAACAGCTGCCAGCAAACTGTTCATTTGGATTGTTTCATGGAAGCACTAGTCAAAGAGAAATAAAACACCACATGCTAATGATATGCAAAAAGGACAAAAACAATTAAGTTTTGATACATTGGTATTGAGATGTTAATATGATTTTTTTTAATGAGTACTGGCATGCCGGCTTTTATATGGTAAACATCAAGCATTGCAAAACCGGTGTTTCTTTTCAGCAAACTTACAACATGTAATAAAAAATAACAAAAAAAACACATGGCAAAATTACCAGGGCTGTTCAGCAAGGATGAATTAATGAGCACAGAATTATTATTTATTGTTTCTTATTGCTACTTCTCTGTCAGTGAGCATTTAAGTAGCAGATACTTGGATCCAGAGTTTGCTCCTCGTCTCTGGTGGAGTGAACTAAAATCTCTCATCCCCTCAAACACCAGGAAGTCCTGGATTCTAATGTGCTGGCTCAAATGAACATCTAACATCTTCCATTGTAACTGAGCCTTAGCAATAACTGCTGGCCTCTGAACAGGACCAAATTTGAGACCCCAACATTAAAATTTCACCACTGCTTTTCTCCCCCTGTTGTGCAAGTCTCATTGTTTCCTTGTAAAGCACAGGGTAATAACAAGTACATTTAACTAGAATATGTCATCAGCAAGAGACACACACCAGAAAAAATATCTATAATAACAGGTTTATTAAAGCTACTGCCATTAATTCATAAGAAATTTTCATAAAATTAACAAAACAAACTATCTAGTGTTTTATGGCTCCTTTGCACATCAGTCTGAACATCCTTTAAGCCAGGCAAGACAGATTACATCATTATTCAGCTGCAGGCCCAATGGTTTAAATTACACAGACATCCATATCTCCTGTCTCCTCTACTGAATGTGCAGATGAGGAGAGAGAGTTTGGCTGGGACAAATGTTAATATTTGTCTAATATTAATCTATGGCTTTGGCACTTTTCACCCTTCTAAGCTCTTGCTCAGGTTCAGCAGCCTCTGAGCACTCTAACTCTGTCATGGTCATATCCAAGAAGTCCTTTTAAGCTGAGATGTAAGGGAGAAAAATCAGTTCTGAATAACCATGATCTAAAACATCTCATGGCAGAGACTAGTAGTCAACACCTTTGTCCAGAACTACTGAACTATTTATTATTTTAGGCAAATAAGGCAGGTAACTATTGAGTGTTGTGGAAATGTATTATAACAAAGTATGAACTCTTCTTTCAGTTTCTATACTTTAATACACATACGCTGTCCAAAAGGAAAAAAAAATGCTTTCACTGTAATCTCAAAGGAAGGAGTTTATCTGGCCTAATGTAGATGTCTAGAAATTGGAACTATTTACTCCGGGTTCCTTTGCAAACCATGGAAAGTAAGACATACATTCGGAGCATGGTTAACATCATGGTAAAATAGATGTTTGCAATCTGACCAATTGAATCACTTCCTAAAAATGTCTACTTCTCTATATGACTATAAAGACAGAATAGATCAAGTAACTTAGAAGTAGATGTCTACACTGTAGATGTTTAAATTTAGGCAAGATGAATCCATCCAAGGTGTTTCGATAGTCAGCTTAATAAAGTAGGAAAGAGAAATACAACAACATAATGTCATGCAAAGTATGTATTTCATGATTTCATGGCAACTATTAAGTGTGCACTTCTTAAAAAAAAAATGGTAATACAATAGTTACCAGAATTACAAACATGGAGTGGGATATTTCTAACTAAACCYTCGAAAAATTTTTGTCTAGAATCCCTCTGCAGTAATAGAGATGCATTTTCCAAAGATTATTTTTTCCATCTTAAAGCTGTCATTTAAGTTACTTGGGAAGAATCTTCCTCTGGAGATTGATGTCTTTTCTCAAAGGTACAGAGTGAACCCACCTCACTCTGTATGAAAACAGTAGTTTAAACTGAATAGCTGACTTTTAAATGACTAATCTTTGATGAGATTAATCCCATTCATGCTATATAAAGATAACAGATCTTTATATCTGAGGAGATGTGTTTTCAGTAAAGAGAATACAGCCCCTTCAAAACATATGCGTAGGTATATCCTGCTGTTCAGAAAATTTCAATAAATTATCATTAGTTTTACATACAGTTTAGCAGTTTCACAGATCTGATGAATGTCACAAACAATATCTTGTTTTGTTTTCTGGAATGTGTGTGTGAAAAGGCATCTAAATTCTCATTAAATTAATTCCTTTGGGAACCATGCACTAGGACTGCATTTAGAGTATTTGTTCCTAGCAATAAAAATTAATCATTTTCCATAGTGGTTTGCACTATGAATTAACAGGCCAATACACTTATCTAAACACTAGTGGAACTTCTTTATCATGCTTTCTGTATGTCAAAATTAGTAGATCCATTTTTCTGCAAGAGAGAAAAGATTGATCAGAAATGCCAAGCAAATCAGTATTCTCTAAATGTCACACAAGGAAACTTTAGATCAATTTATTTTTTTTAGAAAATCTACTGAAGTCTGACTGTCCCATCTTGTAATTTGCTGAAATAGGATATGTCAACTTATAATGCTTGGTATGTCTTTCTACAGTTTTATAACTGTCACAATGCCTTATAAGTTCTATAATCTGATTAATTGTAAAATTCACTCTTTCCATCAAATTTTGCAACGGCATAATAACACAAAGTATTTTAACAAAACAAATTGATTAATATAATTTTAGTTAACATGATCTTATCTCAGAAGTACATAGGTGAACACTAGCTTATCAGAACATTTCATCTACGTTTCCATTTGTCTTTATTTGGTACAGAGGTACTGATTTGTAGTATTATGAATTAATAATTGCCGTGAACAGAGAAAACTTAAAATCTAGCAACTTCTAGAAAAATTAATAAAACAAAAGCTTCATTCTTCACTGCCTTGCACATTTGTTTACTCACTATGCTCCTCACAAAGGTAAGAATAGTACTCACAGTATAATATTTTCATTATGATTTAATAGATTTTGTCTCTTCTCTTTATTGGTCACAATGACTACATTAGGTGAAAATACCTCTGAACCCTGGCTTATTCATTTCTATAGAACAACCTGATTCTCAGATGGCCTTGAAATTTATTCTTGTTGCTTTCAGGGCAAGATGCCATTGCCTCACTGTAGGTGTCTCCATTGACTGCACAGGTAGGACTTTACACATTACAGTGAGACCTTAAGAGATCTCCCTCACAGGTACAGAATAATTATTGTGTCTAGAACCTGGGGTTGGATATCATCCTAAGCAACCCAGTCTTACCGAATGAAATACTTTGAAAAGGTTTAAATACACAGAAATGAGCAAAAGAAATATCTGTGTTGTAATATATTGAAGTTATTTGAATGAAGTTCTCTGCATCGTTTTTATGTTCAGTATAATGCATCTTGCATCTTACCTTTAACTTTGGAATAGCAAGGCTCGCAATGCACAGTTTTTCTGTAAATCCAAATGCTGTCTCCTGCTTTCAGATCTTCCAGCGGTCTTTTACATACTTCACACTTCAACACACAAGTAAAAGTAACAAGAAAAAATAAAATGAAACCCTTCTCTAATATTCATTCCCAGCATGCTGTCTTTTAGGAATTAAGCAAACCCAGACCAGAATAGGAGTTATGTGTACTGCAATATCATCAAATCTGAACTCTGAAAGAGTAGTTTTAATGAACAGTAAATTAGACACCTGAATATCTCACCTTTAGACATTTAAAAATCASATACCTAAGTCTCAACTGGTTCCCTAGGTTCTCATTATACTCACCAACCCCTTCCTTCCCCCAGACTTTTCTAAAGGTTACTTTGTCTTAGCTTAGAAATTTATTCTAAAATAAGATGAATCACCCTTTTGAGATCCGTTTGTTTCTTCATTGAGTAAAGGAAGCATGATCAGACTTAATCATCCAACTCAGAGTAGATCTTAAAGAATCTAAACCTGCTTATTTCAAAATATTTTATGATACTTTGTCTTAACCATTAATGATGTCTCTCATTATTGCAGAATCTGGACACTGCTTTCACAAATGTCTCAAAAAGCTAATTTTTGAGATAGAGAAGCATCACCTATGTTTCATATGAAAATACACAAGTACACACAGAGGTTGACTTCCCAAGATCACAAAGAAAGCCTACGCGGATCAAGGAGCAAAGTAATTTGATCTATAAAGCAGAATCTTGACACCCAGATCATCCTTTTTTTTGCAGTCTAATAAAGAAATAGCAAATTCTGGTTTCTTTGAATACTTTATCCGCTAATAAGTGAAAATCAGCGTTACTTTTACAGTGCAATTCAGTAACCGAATTACCAGCCATCCCAGAAAGGCTGTAAGCCTTTCCATAATTTTCATGATGGCTCTCTATTCAGATAAATTTGGACTGAAAATCTTTATTAAAATTAAAAATTAACAGTCTTACCCAGAACATCCCTTTGCAGCTAAATGAATAAAGAAATTGTGTGATGTCAACACCATGGACTTAAAGGCAGTGTGAATGATTAGATCCAGGATCCAGACAATATGCAATTGCCTTATGTTACACATGCTCAGTAGGGCTAGTATGAAATTGCAACTGAGCACTCAGTATTGACTAGTATAATGCGTTAGAGTACTAGAGAACTTTTTATTTTCTTCAATTTTACAGAACTATGTTTTTTCTATATCTTTTCTACATAAGCTGTTAGTATTAAGGAACTATTAAAACAGTCTGCTCTCTTCATACGTTTTATGTTTCCTTGTATAAATCAGCAAAAGGATGGGCATGTTTTCAAAGCTTTGATCACCAAAATTAGCTAGCATTTTTATATAGAGAAAAAACCCCACAATTTGGATTATTTACTCACTGAACTTTTGGTATATACCTTTACAAGGAAACAAAGACCTTATACTGCTGTCAGCTACATGCAAATCTCTAATGGACATGGGTTATTTGTAAAGAATTAAATGAATATTAATGATGAGAAATTGCACTACTTAGCTAAATACATAACTGCAAGCATGAACCACAGACCTGCATTAGTTGTTTAATTTTTTGCCAATGCTTTCATAACTGTGTAGTTACACAAAACTTAAGCTGAATTTTGCTGGCCAGACAGGTCCCCACTCGGGAATAGGTAGCAAAAAGAATATAATTTAAAAAATAAGCCTTACTATTTAACACATAATTCAGCCAATACCAACATGTTAACACTCCCAACTGCACAAAAAGCCCATTCCTCTTTATGTGGGTTGATCTATCTAAAAAGAATGGAAGCAAACCAGAGCTTGTATTTACTTGCAATAATAGTATTGAGGAGGTATTACATAGTGATTTCCATGGAAGAAATTGCATTTCTAGTGCTCACAGAGCTCAGAAAGTCCATATGAGACAAAAAAGCATATGTAACTTCATACATGTTAAGTACAACCTTACTGCTGTATTCTGCTTTGGGTTACTTTTCATGCAATAATTAGGTAAAAGAACTGCTGTCAGAAGCAGAAGTAAAAGCTATGCAAGACTGGGCAGAAAAATGAGCTATGCTAATGCGGTGATTTTGCCAAGTATTGTTTGTTAGAACAACAAACTCTGTGTGGAGATGCAAGCAGAATTAAGACAAAGGAGGCAGAAAGAAAACAGACTAGAGGGCTGAGCACTGGTAGGCATACCCTGAGAAAAATTTAAAAGTGAATTTTAGGCTGAGGCTTAGGCTTTGGAATGACAAACAAAAAAAATTTCTTCTGTGCTTTCATTCTTATTGGAAACAGGAGAAAAAATTTACGTGATTTTTGATAAATAAGACTGAGGCAAAGACATACCCAATTTCAACACTATTTTATCCTACAGCAGAAACTGTACATAAGACCCAAATTTTAACCAAGTCTTTGATGCCGGTGGGTAAAATTATTTCACCTCTATGGCTTAAATACCTCTTACTAATGACTTTGAGTGTGGCTTCTGCACAAGCCATGGTTTTATATGTCAAGAACATCTACAAAACTTCACAAAAAAAGAAATAGAATAAAATTTTAAAATCTGAAGAAAGTGTAAGTAGGATGTAATTCACTATATCAGACCGGAGGGTGTATAACTGAAGGCTTATAAATGTGTAGGACATTCAGGATACATTCCACTGCATCTTTTATCCTCCTTGTGGTTGCAAGAAAGGAGAGGCAGGGAGAGGGAGAGTAGAGGAAGAGGGAGAGAGAGAGATGGAAAGAAAGAGGAAGGGATTGTATAGGGGCGAGAGAGACTAGTATTTCCTACATTAATCTTCTCCTCCAGTGTGCAAGCCTTCCTCTTATCCCAGGTGGAGAAGGCCTAAGGCCTAAATATTCTCTTATTATATGTGTAATATAATGCGGGTATTACATTCAAATTATATTTCTTAGTAACAGGTGAAATTTTCTTACCTTGAAGCAAGTCGAATGACAGCAAATTTGCAAGGCATCTAAGATCATTTTGGCATCTATGCCCAAGGGCTTCCTGCAGTATGTACATATATCTTTTCCAATTATACTCCTGTGTATATAATATAACATCAGCTGTCAGAAAAAGAGCTACCATTGAAATCTCAAGCAGAAAATTGATAAGCTAAGTGCACTACGTGAGAAAGACATTTGTATACTGCACAATGACCATAAATGGAAAAATGTCATGTGTATGTTCCCTCCATTCTAGTTGACAGGTGTAATATACATGTTTCTGTGATGGGCAAATTGCTGAGCATAATTGTCAAGTAGCAAAAATACCTTGGTAGAAAGAATGGTCGTCTTTGGTGAACTGAATGATTTCAAACAGTAATGAGACTGTATTAAGCTGCTGAATGTCTGGGAGCATGTATACTAAATGGGGATGAAGTGGAGGGTAATGATTTTAACATTTTAATCACAAAAGTAAATTGGTAGTTGAATTTAAACTGCCATCATTTGATCAGTCAGTCTGATACAGAATTCTCCTCCATGTTGCGAAAGTGCCTGAAAACATCTTTAATTTTCTGCACTGCAGACAGAAATCCTACCTTCATGGCAGTTATAGTGAACACATGTATAGAACAGCCTACCTGGTATTCATAACAATAATATTTAAAAAAAAATTCTTAGCTCTTTTTGCATTCTTATGTGACATCAATCTGTACTTTCTCTAAATGCAACTGTTGGTGTTGTTTTTGCACTACAAAATTAACTGGTCTTGCTCCTTTCCACTCAATGGTAAACCATTGTACTAATTTTTAATCATTCCCAGAGTTCCTTATGTTGGAAAGGATACAAGTTTTTCTGATTCAGTATTTCCAAGTAATGCGAATGTCCAAATTATCTGAACTGAAAATAGTGGGCACATTTAAATTTTTTTTTCCCCACGAGGTAAGATATTACTGATTGAGCAAATATCCTTCTTGTATTTGGGAATATCTTAACTGGTGTGAAAACATAGAGTTTTAAACAGCATTGTCATATGAACCTATTCCTCCACATCTGTACATAAAGTTGGTCATTACGGACACCATTCTCACAAAGGAAGGAAATTTTGCAGAGTAAGCAGCTGCCCG
This sequence comes from Oceanodroma leucorhoa, assembly GCA_030449065.1. NCBI lineage: Eukaryota > Metazoa > Chordata > Aves > Procellariiformes > Oceanodroma > Oceanodroma leucorhoa. The sequence continues at coordinate 20,361,668 of JASVER010000002.1, forward strand.
GGGTAGAAACCTACAGAATCACAAAGCCAACTCTATCACTTAAAGGCACTGGCTATTGTCTGTATAGATATTTTAAAATGTCAGCTGTGACAAGCCTAACATAATATTAGGCTCCTGAACTGTGGTAATGATTTGATGGCAAGATCCCACTGAAAGGGAGCTCTGTATGAAAAGCTGTCTGACAAGCCTAATGGTGACTTCCACTGCTCTCTTTTGTCTGAACACTTGAATGCTTATGCAAAATGTCTGTGTCCTTTGATACTCTACAATGTTATTAATGTGTACTTACCGATCAGAAGTAGAGTAAACAGTTTTGATAGTATTTCCAGTTATATTTTCTTCATAGGCACCATACGATGATTTGCTGTGAAGCAGTGAGTGCATATCAATCACTAAACAGTACTTTTTATTTTTAAAAGTTTCACTACACTGATGATAATATGCAAATTAAACTAATGTAACATGCTGGTAAAAAAAAATCATCATACTTGGTGATGAGTTCTTTTTCTGTATTTTCACAACCATCAAGGAAAACATCAAATAAAAAAGCATAAATTAGAAATGTAGTGTCCTTAGACTGTGTTCTGTTGTTGAATGATTCTTCAACATTTCAAAATTAAATCCACAAGCCCATTGAGCAAAATCTACATGATGGTATTGGGTTTACCTGTGCTGATATCCCAGCCTAAATGATACATATCAGGAAATGGTGACACACTGCAATTTTTCCTTTTTTTCCCCTTCTTTCATTAGTCCTCAAGGAGCTATCAAACAGCCAAACAAAATTACAACACGTCCCTAGAAGCAGAGTGAAGGTCTTTATAATACAGGCTGTTCAGTGTGTGATTCGTGTTCACTACAGTAACTGTATTGTTCCTTGTATCAGAGTAGGAAGGAATATACTGAATTTAACTATCAGGGAAGTTAAACCTTCGTTTTTTAACAGTCCCAGTTGTGGTTGCTTAACTGTCAGTTTTGTTTGCATGGAAGGGATGAGCATATATGTGACAGCTGAAGTTATCTTGCCATACGTGTTTTGAACATTTCTGAACTGATTTAATTATCCTATTCCTCCAGAAATTCATAAGGTATATGGTAATTATTACATGTTTCATATCACTCTTGAACAATGTTTAGCAATGTTGGGAACTATTTTTTATAATCATGTGTGTTTGCAGAAGATGTCTGTTTTTCAGGGATAGTATAACAGACTGATAACATGGTTGTGTAAGGTGTCACACAGCCCAGATACACTTTTCTACATACTTGTCTTTTGTAATGTGTATATGTCTTATTTGATTTCTCTGCAACACCAGAAATGTATTAAAATTGCACAGTTACTGAGAAGCTTAAATGATAAATGTTTTATTTATGATTCATAGAACATAATAATATGCTCGTTATTTAACAGTAATGTAGCAAACCTGGTTTTCTGTATCACTACAGGAAAGTACCTCCTCAAATGAACACCCAGTGCTCCATTTACATTTCAGGCAAGATGAAAGTAAGCTTACCAAGTAGGAAAGCAAACTGAAGCTAAGTAATCGCCTTTTGAAAGAGTTTTTCTGGCTATTTTTGCCCCGACCAAGCTAGACATGCGCACAACACGTCACAGGGTGCAGTATATTGATGGTGCAAGTGCTGAAAGTTTCTTGCTATAGTGAAAAGTGGCATAGGAATATCGCCTCTCTATTCCTATAAAGTATGGGCCTGTCTGTGCTTGTTTTTGTTGTTAAGCTTATTTTTCCTAAATCTTCCATTTAACTCATTGTATTTAGCTGCAGAATCTAGTGCTGAGTCAGGTTGACATTTCAAATCATCTAGTTATATCAGGGTTGAAATCAGGGCAAAGTGAGTACTGTGCATTGCACACTCAACATAACATGCGTATTTAGATGCAGCATGCCTGAAAATAAYACTGTTTATCTTATAGAAAGTTGTATAGAGAAAAATACTTTCCTCAAGTGTCCTAGTGTAGAGAACAGTGTCCCTTGGGTTTTAATAACTGGCTAGAGTATTATGGTTGAAATACACACAAATATATATAACCGCATCTTAAAAAAAAAAAAAATTGTACTGTATAGAACAAAAAGCTATGAAGCTACAGCAAAAATGTTTCCCAAGCATCAGTTTCTAGTCATGCCAACTGAAAGTGTGAGGAAACTCAGAATTTTTTCAAATAAATGCATAGGCTGACAGCTTGACAAGACACTAAGTTAAAACTGAGCCACAATGCAGGCTGAGAACTGCTTATCTGATCAAGTCCCTTCTTTCAGTTCGTATCACTCACTCCTTTACTTGCTATGGTGTGACTTGTTTATACAGCAAACTACTCAACAATAAATACTCCGTAGAACTTTTTATTGCATAAAACCTGAAAGAATAACSTGCAAAGACCATTCATTTAGTAAGCTTTCATGAATTAAATCGGTATTACATCTTCAAGTAAAGGCTATACATTTTGTCAGGTGTAAGGTAACACTGCATATTGAAGCACATTCTTTGCCCTGCCATTCTTGTGTTATTGTTCTCTATTTTAATTTTCAAAGGTAATCAGAATATTACACATCAGAAGCTTCATGCCTGCAAAACGCTGCAAAATATTAATTAATTTTTGTGTTGAATATTCATTTTGAGTCTTAAAAATGTATGCTGTTTAGCTTTTCTTTTATTCTCAGCCAATTTACAGGCTTGGCCTTCAAGGCCATGCAGAAGTTTCAGAATATGCAAATTTCAACTGCATTCCAACCTTCTACAGCAAATGTAAGAAAATGAGAGATCAAAGACCCTGTGCCCAGTCATATCCACACCAAGGCTCAGGTGTGCATAAGCTTAAGGATTGGGACATTTGCCATAGTTCCCATAAAGTACAAGACTGTGACTGCTATTTTCCCTATCAGTAAGGCTCAATAGAAGATTTCTCCTCTCCTTTCCAAGTCATCAGCCTTGACTCTGGCAATTCACGACCACTATACATCAATACCATACCTTACATATACGACTGTCTTTAGACAGTCCTGTCTACATTAATACTTAAATCCACATAGATGGGTGGGGTGGTACTGAAGAGACATTTTCCTAATCCAAAAAGGTCCTTCATTCAAGAATTACATATTAGGGTTTTTGTTGTCATATTTMTTGAAAATACATTTTTACTGTGAAGAAAAATATATTGTTTCCTTTATTTCAATGATTTCCTGTTACCAGCAGACCTGGTGTTCAGTTAGTTCCATCAAATAACCCTATATCACATTTTTCACTCAGATTTGCAATGCGTGTGCTTGTAGACACAGAATCCAGCTAGAGCAAGAGTATTGGAAGAGAAATGGTTTTAAAAATAGTTTGTAGCTGGTCAAAAAGTCAGAAACCCATGTAACAGTTTCAGTGACTGGGATAAAAGATGACACATGGGTTCAGATTCATCCCATATAGTTTTAGGAACTTAACAAGGCACTTTAGTGAAGAGCGTAATATTTTCCTTACAGCCTCAGAAAGAAATAAGCTCCCTGCAAGCATGGTGCATCTAACATGCAGGAAGTGCCTTTCCTCTATTGATTAGATAAGAATTTTGGCTTAACTGCTCTCCTAAATTTCATGCCTCAGCTACATCTCTAGAGCTACACAGGGTATGTCTTGTGCTCCCTACCCTGTGCACTAGAGCTATGCTTTGTGGCTTCTGTTCATAGGATCCTGGAAGCAGAATTTGGAAGGGGGTTGGCATGATTCCAGAGACCAGTGTGAGATTTCTAAACATCCCTGAAATTTCTTGCATAAAGATGGTTTCTCTTTTTTTTTTTTCAAGAAATGGCACTTTAGACATTATGGTTCTCAAATAATTGTCCACAGTACCTGGTCTTTCTTTCACTGTAACTGGAGTAGTTTGTTTCTGGGAGATTATTTGGAGCCCTTGGAGGATTTTCATATGCTCGCTCAGTTATCCTAAAAAAAAAAAAAACACGACAAGAAAACAAGCACCTTTTAGAAATCATTTTCAGCTACGCAGCTTTCAGTTGTGCTTACAGCCATAAGTGTAAAAGCTTGGGCTAGTAACAGTAGGTAAAAGGAATTTATCTTTTTCTTACTGTTGTTAAATTGTTGCTTGTGAAAAGTAATGGAGTCACTGACCTCTGGTTTATGCTGGYAAATATATTAATGTCAGAAACTTCATCTAACTTTAATGGAACTCTAGCGTCCTCAAAATGCCCACTGAGGTTTTCAACAGTGCAGAAATGTCTCAGTGGTTGATAGCATTCTGCATTTTCTTGGCAGTATTTTATATGCTTTTATTCTTTGCTTTACTATATTTTAGTTCCAGATTTTCTTTTTTTGGTTATGCTACAGTGATATTTTTATTAGAAATGACCAGCTAAACAGATACATAGACTCTTATTTCAAAAAGCAGGATTACGGTTCAAGCAAAAGAAACCTTGTCTCCTGCATTTTTCCCTGCCGCGAACATGACATGCAACCAAACATAAAAATAAACCTTGTCAGACAAATTATAGGATTTAAGGAATAAGTGCTAATAATGTTTTTGATGATTTTACAAAGCAACTCAGACAAAGGCTGCTCTTGTTTGGTTCTGCCAAAGGTTATATTCTGAAACAACTTGATGATTATAAGCCTTAACTCTAGATGTTTGGGCTGCAGCTTGATTTATTTAAGTGATCTTGCCAAGGCCTGAAGCTTTGCTAAATGAACCTTGCTCAGTGCTGATGACTGTTTTATATGCACAGCATGCTGCATGAAGCAGCACCCTCTATTATACTTGACTCCTAATCTGGCAGGCCTCCTTTCAGAACTAAAAGAGAAACTCATTCACCGTAGATATTCAGTATATGCTTCTCTGGTCAGACTGTCAAGTGGGACTGCTAGGATAAAAATATTTTATATTAAAAAATAGCAAAAGTACTTATGTATACAGATAGCTAAGTTCTTCTCTTCATTTAGATATACAACTAAATGGAGGACTCAAAAAGATACCATCAGAATGGTACCTGAAAACATAATACTAACTTCACTTTAATTGACCAAAATGGATCTTAGTTTTTCCGGATAATGAAACCTAGTAGCAGTGAATTTTTTCAGCTGTGAGATGCTAACAGCTGAGTTCACAAAACACCTAGATAAGCACAAAAATAGTTAAGTGGATTTTGTCACCGGGGATTTTCATTCACTACAAGAGATTATAGGTTTGAGTCATTACTTCGCATTATCAAAACACATGGAGCTATATTGTTATATTTGGTTAATCAGGCACATTTTATAAATAATATCGTACTCAAGTTATGCAAATTCTGCTTGCTTGTATTAGGAATTCACATTTTCTGGTACCACACGAAACAACTACAACTCTTGATACTAGCTCTTTAAATTTTAGAGAGAACTATGAATTGAGTCTCACCGCTTTTTACTTTGGTCATCAGCAGACTTTACCTCAGTGTGATCACCAAGTTCCTCATCTCTGTGAAAGTGAGAAAGACCTCAGAATTAATCAAATTATTTGATTCAACCTAAACATATTAAATGGGTTGAATTATTTATGTTGAAGAAGAAAAAAATTATATGCATTTCACAAGGAAGATTCCTGACCACACTGATTATGTGTATCATCACAATTGTTTCATACCGTAAGTGTTTAGTTAGTTATGAAGTGAGTTATCAGTTCAAACCTCAATATTTTTCAGTTTCTCTCCAGTGTGACACTACTTGGATTCGATGATCTTAAAGGTCTTTTCCAACCTAAATGGTTCTATGATTCTAATGATTCTACAAAAGAATGACAAACTACTCAAAAATGTTAAGTTCATTATAGGATTGTAGGATAATTCAAGTTGGAAGGGACCTCGGGGGGTCTCTAGTCCAACCTTCTGCTGAAAGCAGGGGCAGCTCTGAGGTCAGACCAGGTTGCTCAGGATTTTTTCTAGTTGGGTCTTGAAAACCTCTAGGGACAGAGATGGCACAACCTGTGTGGGCAACCYGCTCAACTGCTGGACTGTCCTCCTTATATCCAGTCTGAATCTCTATTTCGATTTGRCCACTGTGTCTCATTTTGTTGCCATGCTACATATGAAGGGCCTGCCTACATCTTCTAAACCAACTATGGCTCTATCATTTTAATTTGATAACATCATTTCATTAAATGGAGGCATCAATACCATGACCAATGGCTGCCAAAGTGTRTTATTTGCTTTGTTGGTATATCCAGATCAGATTCCTCTTACAACTGCTGTTATCTAGGGCTGTATATGATCTCTAGGACCATATGATCACATCTATACTAGTAACTAGTAGCTCACTGGCTGTGAAAAACCTGATTTTGTATTAATATTTTATAGTAACTGGTTTGTAATTAAAAATAATAATAATGTTATCCATTAAAGAATTAAGATTATTAAAAGGCCACACTGGTTGTCATTTGAAAACAGAGGATGATACTATGAAAAAAGATCTTTTTTTTTGTTGTTTATGACACTCCTCTTTTGTCTTTAAAGGACAATTTTTAGTTTGGTGGGGCATTTCACATTAATTTAAAGAACTTTGATGGTCATGCACAGACTATTTAGAGTTCTGATGAAGTCAACTACTACCTGTATTTCTTCCACACTGAATTATTTATATTTACTAGCCTGTATTTAATAAGGAATTTTTATAAGTTTAAATTCTATGGTTTAAATAAAATAGAAATAATAGTTTTGACTCCTCTAATGATCGTTACGGAACAGAACTTATTAATACTAATGTCTAACCAACCACAAACATTTTATAAGTACATAAGGGAAAGATTATGAGAGCTTTGCCTCTTATTTTTCTGACCAGCAGTATTTATTTCAGTAAAATCCCCAAGGTCTTTTCCCCTGAAACAACAAACAAATACAACTGTTAAAATATTCTCCCTATCTGGGAAGGGGAGACTATTTTAAAGTGTAGTAAAAGAAAGAAATATATTTATGCACACATTTAAAGGAGAAAAGTAAATTGTTCATTAAGTTTATGTTCAGAATTTGCAAACACTTATGTTACTGACCATAATAAGAAAACACGTTTACAATTTTCCACTATCAGGGGAAAGTTCTCTACAATTAAATAAAAAATATTATCTAGTACAGCCAGGAAAATAAAAAGGTTTTGTTTAATCATATCAATGCCATATTTTAAGATTCTTATTTGCCAGTGAAGATAGTGAAGAAGAAACATGAACTTTTCAAAGTAATTTTACAGGCTCCAAGCAGCTTAATCCTTGTTTGCATCATTAATTTGCAAAAAAAATATGTTTTCATTTAAACTAAGAAACTTCTACTTCTTAAGAACACACCCAAAAATATGTCCAAATAACCACATATTTTTGCTTCTGGAATGACAAGAAATTACCTCCGTGTGTCATCATAGTTAATAATTAAAGCATTGATTATGTCTGTACTTATACTGAAAATGTAAGCATTCAAAGACTTACAAAGTTTACTCTTTTTTTTTATTTCATAAATACAATTAAACTAGTGGCTAGTTTTTCCTCTGGATTTTCTTTTTAATTACTTTAGCATGGTTCAGTGAATTAGAGAATGGAATTACCTATGAAAAGCACTCTAATAATGTAAAAAGCCCTGATTCTCTTTGGGTAGAAGTAGGGAGCAAAAGCAAAAGGCTGGTAGCTCTGTGAAACTGCTAACTTGGTCACTTCAATCTATAATAGGCTTATTAATCTTAAAACTCTGGATGCTTCCTAAAATTCAGTAGTGTCTCAAAGTCTTGGACTCTATCCTAATAAATTCTCTGTGAATTCAAATTTGCAAAAAAATCATACTTAACTTACAGTTTAGTGCTAATTGTACATATATATATGTATGTATGTGCACATATATATGAGATTGTTTACTGTAAAACAGATGATCACATGTTGGCAACATTTATGTGCTGCTACTGTTTAGAACATCATTCATGAAGTTATCTGTAGAATTTCGGTGTTAGGTGTGACAAGTATTACATAGCTCTTACTAGCACAGTACCCTGGCAGTTCCTCCCTTTCTGTATGCTGAAGGGCTGCTTACAGACCACAAGAAACTTAGCCTGAAACACACTGAACTGATGTGCTGTTCAAAAATGTAAGTTCAAGCTSTTGCTTATGGATCACTGCCCTTGCTGACTGAAATGCTTTGTTACACCCTGTTGGGGCAACACTTGTCATTCATGAGTTCTACAATGCTTTGTTTAATGACCCTTCTCTAAAATATTTCTTTAATAGTTTTATTGAGGAAGCATATAAGGCATGTATGGAAACTTGCCATAGATATTACTTGTTCAGCTGATAGTGCACATCAGTTAATTAAACTGTATTTTTATATTCATCATTCTGTGTAAGGAATGCTACTTATTAATCTATAAACATTTTATAGATTTGCAACATTACCTTTCCTGATATTCTCATAGTTACAAACTACTCACTGCCTTAGAAAAGCAGGGCCTGAGAAGCTTTGAAAACTTACTCCTTGTCATTTGTGGAAGAACTTGGATTCACTTTGACGAGTTTATCGAGGTCTTGGTTCCTTTAGAGACAGAACAAAAACCAGATCAAATCACAATTGGTATAGCCAGCTGTCAACTAGCCAAATTCAATACTCACTTAAAAAGAAATCATAACTGACACATTCTTTATGAAAGACAAAATTAAACTGAGGAAAAGTTCAACGCATACATCATTTAGTAATTCAAATATATTCATAGACACAGCCATATGCCCCCATATGCACATAAGCACACATTCTTCCTAGAATAAGACGACCAGATTATGTTTTGGAAACAACAAGTTGTACCTAATACTTATGTCAAAAAGGATAATCCCCACTGAACATGCATCATGGACAACTTCAAAGAGTGCCTGACCTCTAACATGCTATGATATAACAAGAAACTTTACCAGATAATACAATCAGCCAAGTATTCCCAAACAATTTCTTACCTAAAAAGTAATTATGGACTAAGTCTCTCTGGCTTAATCAGTCAAAAAGTCCATTAGTCTATTTGSTAGGCTATCTGGACCAATTCCTTCCCAATTAAACTCTCCCTTCTCACAAGAAATTTCATGTTTAAACTGAGGGACACTGACAACTAGTTGTATCCACTGATTCTTGAACTTCTATAAAAGAGATAGAYAGGATGTGATTTACTATTATTAGCTGATGTAAGGAAAAAAAAAATCTTTCTTGAATTAGATCTTGTTGGTAATTAGTTTTCTTCTTCCAATATAATAACATTAAACATATAACCTATATTAATGTAACATAACTGTTAAAAATAGAAATGTAAATCAATGATTTTATACTCTTTGAATGGAACATGTAGTAGTATCAGGTCAAAACATGGGTGTTGCTTTGACTGCCTTTATTTCCCTTCAAAGGATTGCACTGGTGTTAACATTGCTTTGAAACACTTAATTTCTGTGAAAATGCATTTTCCGACTGCAAACTCCTCTACTGAAAAGCCTTCAGCAACTTTACCTAAAAGTTACCATCTAGTACCCTTAACTCACTACAWAAAGTTGAAAAATTGACTCCTAAAAAGAAAGCAATTGGAAAAGAGTGATGCCCATCATGGTATGACGGTGCCCCTGCTGTAGGACCTGGTCTATAACCTGGTAGTCAATCATGTTCTATATGTCTCATTACTGACATTTCATTCTGAACAGTTCTGTCATGAAACAACATCTCAGTGAAAGATAAAGACAGCCTTTTCAGATGTCGTCTTCGTCATGTTTGTCAGCTTTGGTGCTTGCTTTGATGAGATTATCAAGATCTCCGTTTGTTTAGGAATGAAACAAAACCAGTTCAACGTAAGGAGAGTCTACTGCCRTTTAGCTAGAATTCCATACAAGTTATTAACAAATGAGTAATCTACATATTATATACTTTTGGAAATTCTATTTATATTGTCACAGATATCACACTTTTCAGAGTTTTCCTCCAGAAGCTAGAGTCTTCCAGAAGCTGTGGTTATCCAAAAATATCCTTTCCTTTATGAACCGGATGGTAAATTGCTTCCTCAGTACTTGGTGGTAGCAAAACAAAAATGACAAAAGGCTAGTAAGACTTCAGGTAGTTACTTCGTTAACTTATATTTTTGCAATTTTTATTAAGAAAAAACCTCCAGCTGTGCATGTGTCTGTCTTGAGTAAAATATACATTATTATTCTTGTCTCCTGCATCCTCCATTCCTTTATGTTCTTAGAGGTATTTAAAATATGCATCTCAAGTCTTCTATAAAGCATACTGAAGCTTTGCAATTGCAGCTACCTCAATTATGATCTTTATGTGCTATGTAACCCTCACATATATATCAGCCTCTGTGTTGCATATTCACCCAAAACATAGAAAGCAGGAGATCTGGGACTCCTGTTCATTCTGGCTGCAATCATGGGATTATATGCAGTTTACACAGCAGCAGCATCAGTAGCCTTTCTGCTTACTTCTGCTGACTTTCACAGCGTGGAGCAACAGAAAGGCTGTGACAGTAGCAAAGCTGTGCCCTGCAGGCCAGTACGCTCCTATGTATGATTTTCAAAGGGATATAAGCATTTGGAGAACTAAATTCCAATATGCTTTTTATGAGACTTAGCTCAGTAAAACAGATATGTTTGAAATTTTTACTCAGAGTATAGATATAAAATATTGTATTCACTTTTTTACAATTTTCAATTTCATATTTTTTAATAATTCCTGGGGGTTCTTCTTTCAGAATCAGATAAATTAATTGAAGACACCTTCCTATAAAAAAAATCAAATACTGTATAAAATAAGCTCCCACCACAAGGCCCAAATACTGGAACTTTTTGTGTTAATCTTTATATGAAATGTTAAAATATCTTAGTGTTTTTCTATCAAATTCTACATAATTGAATTAATAATTGATTGTAGAACACTGGGAAGTTGTATCACTTATATACTTGTTCTTGTTGTAGATAACATTTTTCTGTCAAGAGGGAAGGGAGAAACTCCCTCAAGATCAACAGGAAAGATTCTGACTTTAAAACACTATCTTTTTAAGTTCTCACATGTATTTTAACACTCCTCTTAGGTAACTTCCGTTACCTTAAATTGCTCCGTTCACTTTGCACAGAGTTTTCAAACAAAAGAAGAGGAGTTATGTAAAATAGTTCAGTCTTGACCTACTGGCTATTTGGAAGTCATCAAAAAAAAAAAAAAAAGAATAGATTTACAAACTTCCACTAATTTAAGAATCATTCGTTCAGAAATGTGTTTACTGGCCCATATTAATCCTTGGTGCAACTCGAGGGATACATGAGTTAGTTCCCTTCTATAGACTTTAAATCATTATGACTTTGCAGACAACAGCATTTTTTTACTTCCTCATACATTATTTTCAGTGCTTTGAGTATCACAATGCACTGACTGGCTTGCGAGGAAGTCTTTACTTGCTGTCCAAAGGTATACTAAAAAAAGTAATAGAAGTCTAGGCTGCATGTGCACACCTTGTCCACTAGCAGCCTGATTTATAGAACGCTAACACTGAAGAGTCCTAATAAGTGAACAGAAACAGTTGCAGCTTCAGATTGCAGCACAAAAATACATGCTGAGTGACCTGTTCAGCAAGGCTTTATGGTTCCTAAGGAACAAGACTTCTGTAAAACATAACCCTTAGGAGATATTAATTTACTGCACTGGTAACACTTCTCAAACTTTCACCCTCATGAGACATCTGCTTGACATGACTGCAGCAAGTAATCAGGGCTGACATCTTGGAAGTTCTTTGCCTTGAGGTGRCTGGCTACTGCAAGGAGAGGTCATAGGATCTGCAACTTCAAGCTAGTGGTTCAAGCATAGTTCAGGTTATTAGCAAATAAAGTTAAAGTTTGAGAGCTATTATTTATAAAAGGRTAAAATGTAAAGTAGGGCAAACTGCAGRACATAGTGGGTAAGTCAGAATTTATCTGATTAGGTTCAGGGCACACTTTTGTTGATTGTTTTAATCTCTCTTGTTGTTAGCAAAGCTGCATGTACTTTAGCAACAGCGCACAGTGGGCACCAGTGCTGATATCACCATATASCCCAGTCTCACATTTAAAATTAGAGTGGATGTGCAATAAAATAAAAAGAATTTCAGTTTAGGTTTTGTTTGGGAGTTGTTAGCATGCTAAAAATCAGCAATACAATTTATACCTTTTCTAATAATTCTAAAAGAGATGTCAAGTATTAAAGTGGGGAAAAGACTAACCTATGTATTCATACATTAAAGGAGCTCCTTTAATATCAGAATATCACATGCAGTGAAAGGCTGTTGTGGAGAAGTCTTTCCAGTTGCAGGTATAACTGTCATTTGAAAAAATAAACTATTTCAGTGTCCAAGGCTGGCTGAATTGAATTCATACTTCTTAAATTTGTCAACAATTTTTTTAAATACAGATTATGATGGAAAACAGCAGCATAAAACTTCCAGGACAACACAAAGCCATTTAGACAAACTTGGGGAAATATCTTTCAAATGTGGTAGGTGGCTTGTAATGGATGCTGACATTTTTCATAGGTCATTCCAAAGGATGCCACCTCCAAGCATAGTATTTTCAGAGACAGCCATTACATCTATGTGAACATTCTGCCTAGAGTGAGTATTTTTTGAAATGGGTGAGAATGAGGTAGGTCAGACAGCGTGCCAGGAGGAGAATATATTGTTTGCTCGTAAATTCAGGAAGATGAAATATTTTAATACAGCCTCAGGACATGACTGGAATTTTTAGGAGCACCTAACTCAGAGTAACACGAATATATTTTTGTATTCTGCATAAAAATGATTGGAACAGCAGTACAGTGGATTTTGTATCACATTTTGTACAAAAGGATCAAGTATTGAAAAAAATTAATGAATTGATTATAAAATAAAAACATTAAGACTTAGGTTAAGACCCAGGTGTACTTGTTATCATCACTGAAGTATGGAAGACAATTCTATTGATTCATTTACTATTCCCCTTGTAAGTGACCACCTCCAGAAAAAAGTCTATTCTGCCTTTAACATCCCCTTGCAGAAAAATGCTTAAAATAGCACTATGAATCTACAAGAAAGCCCCACTCTGAAGGGCAGAAAAATCCATATGCAGCTGGGCCACTGTGGGCCTCATGCTATAAACTTGTTAACCATGAATTTTGCTGCTACTGTCTGCTATTTTGCCTCTAGCTGCTTTTGTAAAACAGGATTAGAAATATGACAACTAATGAAGAAAGTCCAGCAGGATAAAAGGCTAGCAAAGAAGATAAGTAAAGTAGGTTTAAAAAAAGCTGCCAAGGCAGGCTGCATCCAAAATTTATGGCTTAGTTTAACCAGACACTCCTATTCTGCCATATCTTTGACCTCTATGCCTCTCAGACACAAATAAAAAGGGAAAGTATTTAGGGCTTTTGTGACAAACTCTCCAGAAATTAGCTAAATTTCAAAAGCTTAATATCTCTGACCCTGAATCAATGTCAGCAAATGTTCCTTCATTTACCGAAACATTCTCTTTTGGGTTATCTCATTTTATTAAAGTTAAGTATCTAATATCTTCCTTGATTTAATGCATAAGAGACCTATAAACATATTCAGTAAGTAATCTTTAAAGGTATCAAAATGAATGTATGATGTAATCACAAAGTATGATTTTTTCCTTTTATGCTTTGTATTAAAAACTTAGAGAAACTGAGTTGCCTACATTTTGCTTTGACTTTCAGTCTGCATTTGATTTCTAACTCASTTCACTTGAGATAAAGCTCTAATGCTTTTCAGTCCTTCTGCTCTGTCAGATATGTTTGTGAATCTCACTTAGTGGATAATAGTTCTGTAATTCTGGTTTAACTGGTGACAAGTCAGATCACCATCAAAAAGGAAAATACAAATGAATCCCATCCAGACATTCAAGCACAGCTAATAGTTTTTTTTTTAATCTTGAAAAAATTCAGATAAAGTTTCAAATGGCATAGAAACAAGAACCATGTGAACCATGCCTGCAAAAACAGCTTTAGTGATGTCATTGGTTGTTTRATGAAAGCAATGAAAACCTTTCCGATGTTTGTATTTGCAATTCTGAAAGCAATGAAGAAAACAATCATCAAAAATAGATTAAAAAAAGTTTGATCACATTATTCTGACTGTCTTTATGCTGAGGCCAAATTGAAGTTGATCCTGGACATGTRTAGCAAAGAGAGTGAGAAGAGAAATTTTAAACAGACCCCAGCCATGCTCTTGAACCTTGAGTACAAGGCAGGAGAGTATGTGACCACAACTCCCTGCTCATTCAGTGAATGCTTACTTAACCTGTAAAACGTCTTGCTAAGCCCAAGTTCCAGATGTCCCCTAATTCCTGAAGGCATTCTTGCCTCGTTGCCTAGAATTTCATCATCCCTCTTTGCTGATACACAAACAGTTCACATAATATCCAAGCACCAATATTGTTGTTTTATGGACCAGAAAACTGAATTTCATAAGACTTGCTGTAACGTCTTTAATCAGTGGGACACTTCATGTTAAATCCCAGAATACTCAGTGAGATTTCACATCTACTCACTCTGTCATCATCAGCATCAGCATCATCAATCCAGAGGCAGATCTATTAAAGGGGTCATACACAATATTTTTAATAGATCTCCATCTGTTTTCTGATTAAAAGCCCTGAGCAGGATTATAAAAACTACTGAGGTGACCCCCTATTTCTAATCGGTTATATTGTAAGATATATATATAATATTTCTAAATGTGATACCAAACAAGTTGCATCTGTTGTCCTTTCTTCAGTGATCTCTCCCAGTTGATCTGCTACAAAGCATTCCGATCGACAGCTTCTTCTTCTGACATGATTGAATATGCAAACACCACACTAACAAAGTCTGGCTAAAACCTTAAGCGCATTTCTGACCTAGTCATGTCAGYACAGAAGAAGACAAAAACAACCGATTGCCAACTGGACCTTCCAAATCTGAACTAAAAGAGTTGGTCTAGAGTATATTAAGTATGTCAGGCATCTCACTGGATAAAGCTTAACATCATGGACCCAGCTGAATTTTGCTTGGCCATCCATGGCTGCTTTGCTGTCCCTATATCAGACTTTGTCATGTATAACTGACAATGAATAAGAAAGTTCTTTGAGAAAAGAGGCATTTATTCCGAAGCAGGGTGCATTTTCTTCCACACCACTATGCTCACTAATCAGTGCCAGGAGCCCTCATTCAGACTTTTCATCAATAACAGCCAAGGATGAGGGAACAGAAGAGCTCTGCAGTCAACTGTGAAAGCCAATTTATACTGTGCCAAAACCAGTGTAATGCTTAGCCCAGAGGATTTCAGAGTTAAATACAGAGGAAGAAGCTGTTGATCAGAATGTTTTATAGGAGGTGGACTGGTAAAGATCACTGAAAAAAGGACAGCAACTTATTCATTTTTACTTGGAGGATATGTATGACCCTGTAAACACTGTATTAACTTTTCCCTTAGGAATAATGGGCTTGGATCTCTTCACATAAGCTCTGCAACAGCAAATCATTTATATCAACATGGAGAAAAGCTGTAAACCAACATTCCGCTGAATGCTGAATCTGTCAGAATTGGGAGGCAGAAGGTCCCTGTCACTAAAAAGTAAATTAATATTTTTGCCTTCTGCTGAAGTGCAAAAATGTATCATCAAAAATTACTGTATTAATTTGTACTATCAAAAGCAATTTAGAAAGTTTAAAGCCACTTCACTTTACCATAAGGAAAAAATTGTCATTGTAGCCAAAGCAAGATCTGGCTGAAGTTACAACTACTGAATTATGGGTATGTCTACATGAGTTCTGTTTTAGTATCCTTGCTTCCAACATTTTTTGAGTGACACAAGTGTCCTCCAGAACACTTTAGAGGTCTGCTGAAGCATTATATAGTCTATAAAAGGTGAAAGAAAATAAAAAAGACATCACAATGGAAAAGTCACACAGGAGTACCTGGTGTGGGAGTCACGCCTTCTAATTTTGGTCATCTAAACTTTAGTCCAACCTAAGATAATTCTCTAGGATGTTTCTAGTGGCTGTTTGGAATTGCCTRTCTCTCTCCACAGACCAGATTTCTCTTTTTCATGTAATGGGAACACATAATTGGCCAATGCCTCAAATTGTACCTACATGTTCTATCAGTTTTGTGCTATTTGCAGCTCTATAACAATACAAATTTTATCAATAAATGTTCATTTAGGAGACCTTACATCATGGTCTTAATTCCCTTGGTTTGGAAAATTCCAAGCTGATACCAATTTATTAATATTTTTAAGATAATTTGAAAAAAATCTGTATCTTATTTTTTCCAATCTTCAAAGTTGCCGAATGTTGATAGAAAAATGCATCCTTGTTACAAGAGGTAGTTTAAGCACAGATAATTAATGTGTTTTTCTGTCACAATCTTTTAGAATGAAAACTGGAAACATATCTCAGGTCAAATAGGAATATCATTAAAAAGGAACATAATACAAATATATTTACAGCATCATCTGAGTTTGCTGCTATCTGTTAGGAGTAATTATAGTGAATTACCCAGTACAGTATAGGAAATCTCTGTACAGAACTAATATTCAGGGTACTGTACTTTATAGAAAATATAATGCTAAAGAGCCAAGAGTATAATATCTGCTTAATTATATCAGAAAAATATTCTACTTATTTCTTTCTGTTCCCTAGAAATTGCCTCTGTCACCCACATACATACAAATACACATCTGAGACATTTCCTTCAACCTAACTCTGCTGTAGATGGCATGCCAAAGACATGCTAATGTAAAAGTTTCTACAATATGCCCTGTGTCCCTACAGACTAATAGTTATTCATTGGTAGCAGACAATTTCACTATGGATGCTTTAAGAGATGGGTGAGATCTCTAAGTTCTTATATAGCCCCTGTTACTATCACCTCAAAAGCTTCTCCTCAAATATGTCCAACACAAGTTCTGATATATCTATGCAAAATAAAATATAAATTCATTACTTCTACAATTTATGAACTGTTGGAAATAAGGCTTTCTGATTATTCTGCATCTTTTGGTGGTAATACCTTTGTTACTGCACTGGTAAATGTGGCCCACTGTGCCAAATACTGTTACTTTCTGTGTAGATCATACGCAAGGAAGGAGCRTAGTTGAATACAAGTGAACCCCATATAAAAACATTTTAGAGAAATACACATTTTTGCTTCCTAAAGATAATCATTAATAAAAGATTGACTAAAGCTGTGTTAAACACCCTCAGGGTGTTTAAAGTGGTTTAACAAGATTGCCCACAGAACTTTAAAAAGTGCAGTTTTTTAAACACCTGCACTTAATGATTGCTACGATTCTGTAATGGAAAAAGGCAGAGTGGGAACCTTGGTTCTCCACTGAAATGGAAATAAAACACAAAAAAAACTTTATAAGCAACAAATAAAAGACCCATCGAGTAAATCAGAAAAATGTCTCTTTTTTATCCAGTGCAGTGCTCATGTGCTGCTGCATTTGTAAGATACCAAGTGACCTGTTTTGAGGATGACCTATTATGCTYTGAAAAATACACAATTATTAGACAGTGGTTATCTTTACTTTTTCTGGATCCTTACCTACTTATTTATGTTGCCTAGGGTACCTATAGATGCCCTATCTAATCATGAGATGCCTATTCCTTTCTGTTAATCATATCGAAAATTGGAGGTCCCTAGGTCCATGCCTCCAGATATGCTATATATATTATTGTATACTCTTTGTTTTAAGATGGATGCTACATCCACATGTTGTACTTGAAAACAGTACAAAAATTGCTTTTTACGTTAACAGAATCAGGCTTAGGCATTGCATGGAACAGTACCCAGTGAAGCTTACACTTTTAGCCAAAAGAGATAGTATCTGACATCCTTTTTGGGTAAATCCCTTCCAAAAGATTTTCCTTGTATCGCTGACTAGTTTGACAGAAAACCAATTGCCATTTTCCACTTATTTTATACTGAAATTAATTCATTATGCCTTTAACATCCCTATCAGAACCCCAAGTGAAAGGCAAATAATCAGTTAAGTATGACTTTAAAAAGCATGACCTGAAAATCTTTCCATTCTAAGTAAAAATAGAGGAGATTAAAGGATATAAGATAAAATATTATTCTAATAAATGTCGGTGTTACTAGAAATACTTTTTATCTAACTGTTTACTTCCCTTGTGTGGCACAATCATTTTTGCCAACAGTGTTGTATTTATATGACATCTTTAATAGAAAAAAGGCACTTCTGCTGACAGCTGCTTAATGCATTTTTGGTTAGCGCAAATTTAACAAAAATCTGTAGTTTTGTGAAGCTGACACAGCAGCAGCAGATGGATGACATCTGAAGCACCAGCCAAATGTAAGGGAATAGGAGTAGAGAGGGCTGAATTTTGCCCATGAAGATTACAGGCTACTTACAGTATATGTATACTGACACAAATAGCTGTAGCAGCGCAATGTTACCATAGAAACTTGTAGACCAGTGAAATATTCCTCCAGCTCTCCACCAATGGGGGGACGGGAATACAAAGCTTGATACGGTAATGAGAGCCACCGGAGGTTGATGAATGTGAACTGATTGGAGGTGGGGATTAAGTAAGACCTTAACAAGCCTTTAGGAGTGAAGAATGGCTGTGACTTCCCTAGTTAATACAGTGGCGTATTTAATTCTCTAAGATTTCCCACATTTGTTGACAGGAAAATGTTTCCCTGAAACRTTGCTTTTTTTCCTAGGGATTACACTGTCAGACATTTTTTGGATGTTTTTCTTAATTATTTGTACTATTTTTACATACTGGGGCCTTTTGGGGGAGGGCACGATTCAAAATTATATAGATTGTGGCTTCAGACCTCAGAAAACTGTACTTTATGAACCAMATTAAATAAAATCAGCTAATTTAAACTAATTTCAGTGTCTGCACCATTTAATATTTCCAGGTAAAAACTGCAAAATAAGCTACTGTAATTCTCAGCTCATATCTAGAAATCTATTTCTGATTCACTCACTTTTTAATTGCATGTTCAGGCATTTTATTCTGGTCAAGGTCACAGAGTCAAACTTTTTGCATGGTTATTGCTGATTGTTTTGAAAAATGTAACATCTCCATCAGTAGAGAACCTTGCAATTTGCTGGAATTTCAGTTAGAAAAAAATATCTGTGTCTTTTCCACCAATAGTTTTCATGGTATTCTGTACACTTTCCAAGATACATTAGTACATACGCCATCTAACTCATACCACAAGAACAAGTCCATCTGTTTAAATGTACTAATTTTGTCGCACTAAATGGTATATGTTGGGATTTTTCTATTTAAAATGTTAACACTACAATGCACAAGTTTTTTTTTTTTTATATACATAGCAGTGTGTAGATGTTACCTCTCCCACAATTTATTGAAGACCAAAGAAAATATACTATGTAATCCATACTACTGCAATTCATCTGTTTCCAAACAGTTGCAGCAACTATCTGTATGCTGCTTTTTAAGATGCAGGCTAGACAGACTGAAAGAATAAAAAAATGAAATGTCTGAGATAGCTTAGCAAGTCAATGAGATGGAACTCAGTTTGTGCTTCTAGGCCAATTCTAGGCCAATAAATGCTGCATTTATCATACACCATGTCCAAATGAGCTATCAAATATGGAAAACAAACAAATCGAGTACTTAATGTCACATTTATCAKATTTACTAATGTTTAGCAAAACATCATTTTGATTATATATGCTTATGTTACCTTGCTGTAGCTTGATCATCCACATCAGTCTTTGATTTCTGAGCAGTCACCTGTTCTGATGAAAAGGCAGCCCTGCAATAGGAATGGTGAAAACATACTTAAGGCACAAGAAGACATTTGGAAACACATTGTATCATTTAAATGGGTTATCATTGTAGATATTATATTTCTTACAAGTGTAACCACAGTGAGTTTGGATTTTCTTTGAGAAACTTTTTTCTGTTTTTTTCTTTAAATGTATATATAATATATAAAATATATATAATATATATAAAGAAATATATAAAATATATATCTATATAAAGACTATATATATAAAGAGCTATGTAATGCTTTGGTTCACTAGACTACTGCATCCACGGAGCCTTTTGAAAAATTAGTATTCCAAGACTAGCTGTTGGATACAGTAATAAAGTGGAGTTTCTTTACCATTTCAAAATTATTTTAGTAATAAAGGAACTCCTAAATACTTTTCTAGTAGCTACTAAATAAATTTTACTTATTTAGTAAAGACTAACATTTTACTTATTTAGCAAAGTACTGATTTTTTAAAAACTAAATAAGTAAACAATTACACTTTCCTATTTTTACTTACTGGTGTGAGCAGTCAGATCGATCACTACAGGAATACTAAAATTATAAGAAATTATAAGAAAGGGAGAAGGTGGCCAATAAAGTTGGAAATGAGAGGTACATGCATCTTTAGAGAATCTTTCTATTAGGATGGCAACTAAACCATGACAAGTTGTGTAGCTGTCTTAATTATAAGACATGAAATTACAGGTTAGTTAAGTAATCTTTTCCTAATTTAAACCATGTGACATGTACATTTAATTAATGAATTAATTTAATAAATTTATTTTCTAAAATTAGAGCAACCTTTGCAGACACTGAAATAAGTTTAGAGTAGTTTACTTCAATTCCTCTTATGTTGATGCCTTCTATTACAAGCCTTTGCATGTGCACAGCTTTTTAATTTACCACTTTCTTTTTCTTCATTTTGCTCATGCTCTCTTTTTCACTCTCTCGTTAGAGCATCAGTTTAATATACAGGAATATTTGCATTAGCAACATAGGTAAATGTGGAACTAAAATTTTGAAGCAGTTTTTAATTTTTTATGCAGTTTCAGTTGGTTTTTCAGTTTGAATAAATATCCAATGAAATGTTCTAAGCTATGTGAAAATAATTAATTTCTGCAAGGAAGGAAGTCGTCTTCATGCAATTCTGTGACAYTGACCTCGGAGGAACCCTCCCAGGTAAATTATACAGTCTTTGTATTATAAATAAATGTAAAATAATAATCAAGGTTTGTGCACAGGAGTGTGTTGCATTTCTAAATCTACTAAGAAGCAAAGTAAGCAAGACATACGTCCTTGGAGTCTCTGAATTTTCTGAAGTGGTCCTAGAGAAAGAAAAGAGTAAACATTTCAGAAACCAAGTAGCAAAATGCTAGTATCTAAGCACTTTGCAAGATTTTAGATCAATCAACAGCAATGAATTTTACTTTTCCTTCCTTCCAAGATGGTATTTTTCTTTGTTTCTTAATGTGAAACATAAAATGTTTAACTCAAGTAGCATAATACTAAATTCTAATCATATTCTTTATATGTTACTAAGACAATCATTCTTCAGCTCCAGTCAATCACTCCGATCAATAGTGTTTTGTTTTCAGCACACAATTCACAACCAAAAAACTCAATTACAGTGAGCTCTTATATTCTTAGCTTCAATTGCAATTTCTTTTAAGTGTTCTGTAAAGTGTGCTTTATCAGCTTGGAACTGAGGCAGAGCACTCTAGAAGTTTACATGTCATGCTTGACTATAGAAGACTAGAATCAGGTCTCAGAATCAGAAAAGGTAAGTAAATAATAAACCCTGACCAAAAAACCCCACAAACCTGAACTCCCTTCCTGAGGATAGTAGAACAATCAGCCATTCTCATATTTGAAGAAAAGACACAGCTCTTTGTTCCACCTGTCTTTAAGACTGTTACTGACCTTTTAAAACTGTGTTTATTAGCATCTATGCATAGCACTTTATTTCCTGAAACTCACAGGTGAGTAAAAGGCTTTCCTTTGGTGACTATTATTAGTTATAGTAATATTCACCATTTGAAATAGCTTTCACATCTTCAAAGCACTTTTAAAAGATAAACAAATTAATCATTTAATGCCCATCACTGTTTAACAACTGTCCTTGGTGACATCGTTGTTAGATGATCCAGGAAGAGTCATGAAAGTTTCATAAAGAATATGCCTGTATTTTGGTCTTCTCTGGACTACGAAAGTAGAGGAATAACTGGATAATTAGTGTTGAGAAGGACATATGAATCCCAGCATTTTGTTGGAAGCTGGGCAGATGCCATATAGAGGATGCATGCTATCCTGTGCTTTCAAAATTACCATGATCATAGTGAGATAGTGAAATAAAGCCAGATAAATTCCTCACAGCTGACATATTAAAAATATCTAGTAAGCATTGACTTAAAAGAAAATAAATTTTAGCATCTAGGAGCTATCTTTCTGCTAGGTGGTGAGTGACTTTGAATCTTGGCCAAACAGATGGACACTAGTAAACACAGAATAAGATTAATAATAATTGCTAAACTTGGTTTTAAGGATTCATATTAAAGTCTTCCAGTAACAGAGATTCCATAAACTCCCTAGGCCATGGTCTACCAAGGAAATCTGCCTAACACAGCAATGTATCTGTTCATGTCTTTCATTTAATTTTCACCATTGATATGCATAAGACTCATGTTGGAAGTTTCACGGTTTAAAACTAGGGAAGCACGAGGCCATGCTGCAGCCAATAGGGGACCTAAGCGAAGAATATAATGAAAGTTCATTCATGGGTATTTTAAACCATACATATTCTGCTTTTAGATGAGAGCACAAGAAATGTTCTCTGTTCTCTTTCTGATCTGCCAGAAAGCAACCACAACTTTAGAAATAAACATTAAACATTCATCTGCAAGTAACTTTAGCCTGAACTTTTCTTCTAAAGTATTTCTTGGACACCTGAGAGCTGACTAAGCAGATCTTGAGGTTTTGTCCACTCTATTAACCAAAAGGGCCCAGGGTTAGCCCCTGCTGTCAGACCAAATGCCCTTATGGCTAGTCGCTCTATAGTAGATTTGTCTTGTGGAGGGCTAACTGGAATASTCCAAAGCAAAACCATGAAGAAAGCATGCAAGCATTGTAGAAAAATTTTGGGAGCGCTCATGTAACCTCAAGTCACTGGCACTTCASATACTCAGACTTCAGTCCATGCTGGGCATCAAGCTGCTAAGAGCCCAAGCAAGTAWTTAGGCATGGGATGCTTTCTTTTCCCATGTCATCTCACTCATTGAACTCAGTCCCTCAAAGAATTGCCCTGTTGGCTCACTCCCAAAATCAGTTCTAGCCAAGAATTAGGAAATAACTAGCGATCATCAGTGCTTACCGTTTGGTTTCCACTGTTTCTGTCATGATCTTACTACTCGAAACCGGGGGAGGCATCCAAGATTGCCTGTCAGTGTTAACAAATAAATTCTTGAATATTAGTTTAATGAGATGGGGCTGAACAGCATACTATGAGTGTTAGAATGTCAGAAGTGGYGTAGAAATACCTGGAACTTTTCTTAAATTATTAGTATTTTGAAGTGCTGCATACAGATACTTTTTAAACCATTCTTTTCCAGACAATTGAATGGAATTGGAAATAATATAGTAATTTTAGTTACTGTTGTGAAAAATGTATTCTCTGACTCTAGGTGTTCTTTTCTGCAACCTGAATGGTACAAATAAATGGATCATTCATGGGAAGGACAACCAGATAGAAAGAAAAGGGTGTCAAATATCAACCCAAGAAATACATCCAGGCTGGTATTAGAGGTCACATAAGCATCACAAGAACTTTCAGTTCTTCTTTTTTTTTTTTTCGCCCTCAAAACTATCAATCCAGCATTTTTTTGTGAGGAAAAAGCAATTGTAACATAAATAGTGCAATTCAGTGATGGCCCTTCACATCTTGAAAGAGCCTGGGCTGAAAACACCATAAACTTCCACAGAACAAGCAGCGCTGTTAATATGAAAACGATGACTTTTTAATTCCTACTTTCATAATTCTACTGATCACAATTTTTATGCATGAAATATGGAACAGAAAATCACAAACGGACATAATTTGTGGCTGGGAAGGATGCATAAAAGTATGGCTATCACCAGCAGTGCATTTTAAATTAAAAATGTAGTTCTTTTTCTACACCATGTTTTTATTCTTGCCCAGATAATACTATCTGAAATCCAAATTTTTAAAGCTAGCTGTGTATCATGCAGAAAACCATGTGGTTCATATGCACTGCCACAGCACAGGGTCATGTTTGGCATCAGAAATTTCAGCTGGTCACAATTACAGTGAGCCACAGTGCTTTAAATTTAGATACTGAGAAGGCCTATGCTTGCTGAGTTAGGGGCTGCAGCATAGAGTTAGCATCTATTGTGCTATGTCCACAGGGCTCACAAAACTGCCTCTACAGAGACAACCTTGCAACACAATACTCCCATGGAAAAAGCCACAGCATGCACAGGATGAATTTTTGAAGCCTGCTGAGGAGAAAGTTGGTAATGGTGTTTTATATAATTGTGATACATTACCGAGGTTTAATAGAGTGCTATATATCCTCTGGCAACCAATAGAATAGAATAGAATAGAATAGAATAGAATAGAATAGAATAGAATATTTCAGTCGGAAGGGACCTACAATGGTCACCTAGTCCAACTGCCTGACCAATTCAGGGCTGACCAAAAGTTAAAGCAAATTATTAAGGGCTTGTCTAAATGCCTCTTGTCAAACACTGACAGGCTTGGGGCATCAACTACCTGTCTAGGAAGCCTGTTCCAGTGTTTGACCACCCTCTCAGTAAAGAAATGCTTCCTAATGTCCAATCTGAACCTCCCCTGGTGCAGCTTTGAACCACTAACCAAGCAATGATGGTAATGAATACCTTTTTTTCTTGATTGGAGAAGTCACAGCAGTGTTTGTGGATGATGCATTAGGAGTCCAAGGCTGTCTGTTAAGGAAATATACTTAATTAATTAATTAATCTTCAATAAGTGTATCATTTTAAATAAAAAAAAACCCCAATAATAATAAATCATATTTCTACTATCAGAATGATACAACTGTGCATGGTAAATGGTATGACTGTGTTTATACATGCCACCTGAAATTTTGGAGGTACCTCGAAGGATACAAGTTTTGGGACACCTTAAGGGACTCTGATGCTTAGAGAACAGATGTATCTTTACTTGATATCCACAGTAATTTCTGACTTCTTAAAATCTTGACTTCTGTACCTACACTTCAGTCTCCAACTGCTGAAATATTAATATCTTTATTTTTCATACTTCAAATTTTATGTTTCTTATTCAGTTATGTCAGTGCTGCTCTATTTTATGATATGCCTGTAAAAGAAGCTGGTATTCCTCMTATTTCTAACTATATAAATCCCAAGCCACTGATTTTTCTCATAAARTTTATCAAAACGTTATTGTCTTGTCCTCTGCAATTCTTAATGTAATGAGAAAAACTGAAGAACAGAGCTTTACAAATCATTTTATTGCTCTCTGGCAGGAGAAAGTATATACCATTTAAGTCTCACTTAAGTCCCACTTCAGAATTCATGGTAGGTCTATTAAAAAATCATCTCTGGACARAATAACATAAAATCCAATTTATGTGATGTTTCATGTGTCATCATCACCATGATTTACAACATAATGGTGCAAAATCCTAATTTAAAAGAAAGACCTCACTTGAACTTTAAATGCCAGAGGTACTAATTTGCTCTTCAGAGTAATATCTCAACACTTYGCAAGATGACATTTAATTGCTGTTCTCAGTCTTCACTAACAACTACATTCAGTGTAATTTATTACTGATAGAACACTACTGACATTGATGAAGGCACACAGCAATATATTTKTTCCTTTACATTTATAAGTATGGTGGTTGAGCTCTTCTGACTTCCATTTTTTAAATAAAAATTTCAATTAGGTAAGAGCTGTAAATTCTTTAGAAAATAAATTTTCAGTRTTGTGTAGTCATATGACATATATAAAGTGGCCATCTCTGAATCATAACAACTTTTTTAATAACATGTCAAAGATTTTGTACTAACTTACTTTAAATTAAAAATTGGTTTCAACCTGTTTTAAACAAAAGACTGACCTTCTGACAAAAGAAAAGCTTTCCACTGGAAAAATCAGTTAGCCTGTCTATCAAAAAAGTACTGTTATGTTTTGGTACTCAAGTTTTCTATTGGCACTGTTCAATGGCATTTTCCACTGAAAACCTTAATTAGAATTTTTTCATGTAGTCTTTCCACAGAAATACATATTATATTTGGTAGAATTCATGCAGAGAAATGTAGAGCTCTAGAACATACCCACACTGAACTGTTTTCAAAACACACTTATTCTTTCCTTTTTTGTATTTWAAATACTGTGTTTCTTAAATAATTGCTCTGCTGAGTAAATGTGTAATCTGAGCTGGTCTCTCTTTTAATCTATGTGGAGAAATAGGCATTTTTAAGGAAAGTTCCTATTATTCTAAAGAAAATATCTAGAGACATCATATTAATTGTCCTCCAAAAGACCCTTTTTCTCCTCACTGGCTATAAAAAKGGTCTATGATAACCTAGATATAAATGTCTGCATTCCAGATGCCTGGTGGTGAAATGAAGCTTACTATGAGGCCATATGCTATACAAATTATTTCTCTATATATTCGTGGTATGTACATGTAATCAAAAGTTATGATAATATATAATACTTAGATGATAATGCATGATAAATGATACATGATACCTGGTAAATTATAATACATAATACTTATGTGATAAAGTTTCCAAAACTCATACCTGTTGCTTTGCTTATTATTCGAAGTTGGAGACGTATTTACTTTATCAGTATCACTTCGGGCTGGAATTCTGTCAAAAACACAGAAATAACTTACAATACACAATCTAGATCTTTTTTTTTAAAAAAACACTTTCAATAAAATCAGAAGATGGAGCATCACTTTGCCCTATGTACAGATTAAAAATTCCCCGGTATCAAAATAAGTATAGAACAGAAGCTGAATTAATATAAATTTAGTGCCCTAATATCTGAAGAGTCTAAGTAGTTCACTGAAAAGAACAGTTTTAAAAGGTTATGTTCAGACACTAATTGATATATTGTATCAAGCCTCCTTGTTGTTAACAGTTARTTTATTACAACTCCTTTGAATTAGATCAGAATACTAGATAGAAAGCAATGTTTTTGAGTCAAGCAGTACATAAACCATCCCCTTTGCCTCTCCCTCACCATCTCTTGAGAGATGCAACAGTCTTGTTTTCTTTACATCTTTTAGAGATCGRTGTGATTTGAAAATACTCTGGTATAAAATCCCTGATAAAGCACAGTAGTGACCTACAGGAATAACACCTATCAAAGAAGTTTTAGATTATTTGTGCTTGAATTGATTTTATTAAGCCATGAAATTTACACTAAGAAACAACCACGTGATTTTTCAAGCCCTTTATGGATTCCACAGCTGTTGCCTGAAACCCTTCCAAATTTTCACAGAAAGCACCATCATAGCTGMAACAGCTTAAGACTTATTTTATTTCAGCTTTCTTCCCATATATGGAATATCCTTTAATAAGAACAGGGGAACTCCAAAAAGCTCAAATATAAGGTGACGTGCATTGAAATAGATTACAAATACTAGTTGAGAGAGTTATCTTAAATATTTGGCCAAAACAGCTGAAACATATTTTGAGCTACAACTTATTTATGTATAGAAATTACTTAATTTTACTTATCTATTCCCATCTATAAACTGAAGCTATATATACAAAATAATTAATCCTAGAACTATAATCTAATATTATGTACAAAGCATTTTGTATCCTRCCTTCAGCCAAGTATCACAGAATACTGTTGTATTTAATGAAAAGCCTTCAAGGGAACTCTGGGACACAATCTGCACCGCATATGCTCTGTGCCTTTTTCAAATCTTAAATTTAATTGTGCAAATAGCTATCTCATATCATGGGTAGCTTGTGACTGTGACCGGCAGTTACAGTTACTCTAAAGATCACTAGAGGTCTCACTAAACTTGCTAGCATCACTACAGATGTAAATATGAGTGTTTCTTCTAATTCACAACCGTCCAATGAACCAGCATTTCTTTCATGTTTCATTTCGTATTTTCAAAATTTCAGCACAACACTTTAAGTAGTTCTGCATTTGCTCATTTTAAAGACTTAAAGCGTCCATCTGGCATCCCACTCCACTGCTGCCCAATGTAGGAGAAGCTTTGAAAAGAGTAAAAGAAGAGAGGTAAATATAATGTTGACTTCTCCTTGTACAACTTTCAGCTTCTGATAAGCAGTGGTCGAAGAATATCCTCTGTTTACATCCAGAATGCTGTCTCCAACAGACACCTTTGGATCAATGATCCATTTACCCATCTAATGTTTTTCTGAACCAAATTAAATTTCTGGCCTCCACAGTATCCTGTGGTGGTGGCTCCTAAAAATAATATATGTGTTAAGGGAAAAACAGGTGTTCTTTTTTTCTTTCTATTTTCTTTTTTTTTCTTTAAATAATTACCTAAACATTTCATACAGTATATCCTCATTCTTACAGTGCAACAAACAGAAAATATTCCTTCCTTACTCACTTTACCTATATCACYCTTTTCCAAGCTGGGGAAATTCTGTCTTTTCAGACATTCCACATATGAAAGCTATTCTATCCCTGTGATCATCCTTTCTCACCTTCCTTTTTATTTTTTTCTGGTTCTATTGTAGTTTCTTCAYATAAGTGACATACTGCATGCAGTGTTCAAGATGTGCAAAACAGGTTCATACCACAACTGAACAGTGGTTTCTGGTTTGCTCTCAGTTCCTTTTCTAATAATTTCTACCATTCCAAAGGATTAGATTATTAATAAAGCAGAAAATGAAAGTGTCGCATTTGCTTCAGTCCCATCTCTTYAGATCTGATTGCTATAAATGCAGTTAGGATTTATTCTTCCTGGAAGCTATTCTGGACTGAGTAGCATTTAGTACTTGGAAAAATAGCAATGTAATTTTCATTGTCTCTATCTGATTTTTAAGGTCTCTCCCATCTTTTGTCAAATATTTAGTTAGCTGCTAATAGTAAGAGAGAAATAAATGGATAAACAAAATTTTTCCTCCCATCCAGAAAGGCTGTCTGTGATCATCTGCACAATGCAATTGTGATCTGAGTTACAACATGTAGATCTACATGCCAGTACAAGTATAYGTGCATCTACTGCCATCAGGCTATGGATTTCTGTTAATAACTTAACTGTGTTTGGTATTTTCTTAGGTTGCAGCCAATGGTGCAATTGCATGTAGTCATCTCTGACATCTCTCYCAGGTCCTTAAGGACCTGAAAACTAATGTTCAAATTTTGTAGATATTGGATTAGGCAAAATTCATATCAAACAATACCTTCTTTGAACATGGATATGGCAGTATCCAGGAAGCAAAAAGCTATACTTAAAATGGCTTTTAGATATGTTTTCACTGTCACATTTACACATACAATGAAGAACTCAAAATTACTCCTACACYCCTCAAACAGTTTATTTTGGATTCTTTTTTTTCCAGTTGGAACTTCAATGACTATTTTGCCATTGTGAAAACTAGCTATTGACGAGACATGCATCCAGATAGATCCAGATTYTTTACATCCTTGTCTTTTGGAATATCACAGTCATGGCCAGAAGACATATAAAGTAGAAATGTGGAAAGGTGTTCCAATCTCTGACTTGAAAACTGGTAATTCCTACAGACCTTTTGCAGGATTCAAGACTACCATTTTTCAACACCTTAGCTAGCCAAAAATTATTTTCCATATAGACAACATGACTTACAATAACTCTATAAACAGCTCAGAGAGATCTCCAATACCAAGGTCATTTTTCTCAAGAACTGTCATACTAGGAGCAGTCCTTTAGATTTTATTCTGCATTCCAGAAACATGCTCCATTTTTCATCTCTGCATTTTAGTTTTGAACAGAAAAAACCCTAATGCTTCTTTTTTACACAGGCGACTAAGCAATATAGCTGTTCTGCAAACTGGTCTATTCTAAGCTTGGAGAATTCTGTGCTATAGTTATGCCTGCCAGAAACAATTTATAAGAAAATGAGGGAATTGTACCTGGTGGAGAACATCCTTCACAGAGGAAGCGGAAGTACCAAATTTGACTGCAGGCTACAAAAAGATGCTAATAGAAAATACATCCACACCCTTTTATGCCTTAGGTTGCAAGTTTGAGGAGATGCAGAGCACGTGGTCCACCCTTATAGAAGTGCCTGCTGGCAATGGGTGTGCACAAATTAATCCTATGGCTATATTCCACAGTTTTGAGAAGACCAGTGATGACAGCAAAAATAAACAACCTGACTGAAACTTCCTCATTGTGATCATTTCAAGATGGAACCATTATGATTCACTCCATTTATGGACATATTCTGAATTAGTTATTCAAAATGTATATTCACATCTATGATCCTTTCTTTGTATTTTCTTTCATCTGTTGCATTTTAAGAACCCTTTATGTTAGATATTTATATACATGAGAAGACAGAGACAGCTTACAACCTAAAATAATTCTTAATATCTCAGCATAAAGCAGAAAGTAGATAGGGATGTATCCATACAAAAGGACAACACTGTTCAGCAACACTGTAGAAACTGGAATTGTCCTACAACTTCTAAATCYATATGCATGAAAATCAAGCCTTAAAAATTGTTTTGAAGTCAATGAGTGTGTGGATAAGAGTGACATAGCTGATATATTMTACTTGAATTTCCAAAGACATTCATAGAAATTTCCTTTAAAGACTTCTAAAAAACTCATCTCCTATGTGGTAATAGAGAAGGTCTTTTCATGCATAAATAACTGGTTAAAAAGTAGGAAACAAAGGTTTGGAATAAACAACAATTTTTCAGTGTGGAAGGAGGGATCTGTACAAGACCTGTGTTTTTCCATATGTTCACGAATTATCTGGAAAAGAGGAGAGTGAGATGATGTTGCTTGCCAATGACACTAACTCATGGTAGTCAAAACAAATGCCGACTGGCAAGGCTTTCAGAAGTCATCTGCTAACATGTTAGATTTCTAAAATGGCAGATGACATTCATTTTTCTTAGATGCAAAGTAATGGCTGCCAAGAAAAACAATTGATCTGTGAACCAGCTATTATCACTCAGGAAAGAGGTCTTGGAGTTATATAGATAATGTTAAGAAAATGAAAACTCAATTCTCAGCAGCACTCAAATGAGCAAATTCAATATTATGAAGTACAAGGGGAGAAATAGCAAATGAGCCAGAAGCTGTTATACTCCTATACCTATATACAAGGTGTGCTCCCATCTTAAATACCTGCATGGAGATTTGGACCCCCAGATCAAAAAGACTAATATGAAAATAGAAAAGATACAGAGAACAGCAATAGGCAAATGGGAGTGATAGAATGGCTTCCTCGTGATGAGTGAACAAATACAGCAGGATTCACCTGATTGTAGAACAATCAATGGAGGGGTGATATCACACAGCTCTGTAGCCTATTCTGTTCCAGCCTTCTATGGAGAAGGTAAGTTTTACATAACAATTTTTTGTTGTTTCTTACGACAGAAATAAGGATCATCAAACAAAATTACACAGTGCTAAGATCCAACCAACCAAGTGCACTTTTTCCATAGTGTGCATTTAAGTGCTGGTACCCATCGCCTCAGCATGTTGTGGATAACAAGTGTTAATGGGGGCTGAATTTTTAAGATGCGACACAGAAAGAATTTGCAAACACAGGCATGGTCATGTCTTAACTCAACAGAGGTCAAGGCTGAAGAGGACATTCAAATTAAGCACCTGTATGATAAGCATATGATTCTGATATTTGTACTGATCATGGTATGAAGTTGCAGCAAGGATTTGCAAAGAACTAGGGGTTTAGCCACATTGTGTTTAACTGTTGGAGATAGGACTTTGATTTATAGGTTGAAAAGCAGGAAATTGGGGAGGAGTGGATATAATCTGTGCAGAGGTAATTACATTTATGGGGACAAGAATACACAGAAATTGATAGAGAAAAAAAGAAGAGCAAGAAGTCAAAAGAACCTTTTCTCAAATCACATTTCCATTTGTCTCATTGGCAATTCATGCAAAAATCTTTCAAAGTCTTCTACTTAGACAATAAATAACGAAAATTTAAAACCCCACTGATTTCATTCATGCTTTCATTTTTAAGACTTCTCACAGGTCTTAAATACAATATATACAGAAAAAAGCCCTACCTGTCCAAGGTAGTATCAGACCTGTATCGTCCAAGTACAGCTTTCTGATCTTCCTTTTCATTTGTGCTACTGCTATAAAAAAACATTAGAAATGCCACTTTGGTCACTGTTTTTATGAAACAACTCATCACCAGTAAAATAAGATATGTCTTGAATTAAAGTATCATACTTTAATTTCAGACCATCCAGGTGTCAACAGATCCAACCCTGCATCCATTGCAATCATYGACTTAACAATTATTGACATCAAAGTCAGATTCACACTGGAAACAGGTATAGACTAAAATTGAACAAAGAAAGCTCTTGCTATAAACAGGATATAGTAAAAGGATACTCAGTTTTCTTTGGCAATATCATTAGAAAGGTGTTCAGATACTCTACTGTACCTGTGTAGGCTATCTTGGGATTTGTATTGATTAAGCACAGCCCTTCCATAGTTTTCATCAGCACTTCAAGCAAAAGAAAGATAGTGATTAGTTAAAATTTGAATAGCAAAAATAGAAAATCGTTTCTTGGCAAAAGATTTCTGTCCTCGATCAGATTTCACAGCTGTCCACTACCATCGTAACCACACCAGCTACAAATCTCTGCATTAGATGACTCATAAAGTCATTTTGGAGTAAGAATTATCTTTTCCTACATGCTCTTTGTGGAACACATAATGAAGGCCTGGTCTCAAGATGGAGTTTCTACTGTAATACAAGTCCTAGTTTGCATTACAATAAATTTCAACTGATTCTGACTTAAGCTCCTTAAAAGAATTTGTCAAGATTTATAGTCTTCATGCTTGTAAAAAGAAAGAGTCAGATCGCATTCTTGCAGCCTAAATATATGAAATGTGGGATATTTCTTGTAGAGCAGAAGCCTGACGTCTTATTAAATGCTCAGCGCTCAAAAGTCTCAATGAAAAACATAGTCAGTGGAAGTCCAGCAAACTAATACTTCCAAAAGGCAATCAATATCTCAATCAATATCATAATAAGTAAATAATAGTTATTTAACGAAATTTATGTAATTCTGGTTGATACCATTCATGAAAAAGTAGACACTCCAAGAAAATGTACATAGCATACTGAACTAAATACAGAAGAAATGTATTTTATATCTTTCTTACCTTTCCTCTTCAGGCCTCTTCTTTATCCAGCTGTTATCTTGCAAAAGGGTCCGCCGTTTATTAACATCATGAGTAGCCTGTTGTCTGCTTTTAATTGCAACAGAAGGGCTCTTATTATCTGCAAATGCGGAGAAACATGTCTTGAAAATGAACGTATGGGACAACTTTGGAAACTTAAAGTACTATTAGAAAGGCTGAAATATGTAAAAGTTTAGCATAGATTGAATCTTCAGCTATCACTCCTGTTTAGTGCAGACCGTTTCCTTGAAAAGTTTGTGGCTTAATCCCTTGAACCTTGAAGGGACTGCAGAAGCCCAGTTTACCAAACTAAATTCAGTTTCATCCTTAATATGAAACAGCTTCTTATATTTTTAATGTAAACAAATATCACAGATCTGATAAAGGAATTATGAAATATACATACAATAAGTAAGCCCAGGAAAGTCAAATTAATGAATCTTATTTCCTAGGGTGTTGTCTGTGGTGTTTGTATTTTTAGATGTGTGACAAGATGCAAATTTTGAATGAAAGCTGGTCTTGAGATGATCACATGGTTCTCCACCTACATCCAGCCCAACATGTGTGGATTTTCAGGTTTCTCAGAAGCGTCAGACTCTGAAGATTTTTCCTCAGTGGCTGAATGAATAGGGTCTTTTTTCTAACCAGCTACCTGGTTTTACTGAACTTTTAATAAAAGCAATACCTTTAAGGTCTGTATCTTTACGTCAGATTTAACTAAAATTGGTGTATGGTTTCGAAGGTTATTGGGAGGGACAGATACTCACACGCTGTACAAGCACGGAAGCCTTATTTACTTATGAAAACAACCTAAAATATCTTTACCCAACAATGCTGATATTTAGTATATTGAGGAACTAACAATACCATGTTCACTTGATTTGTGAGAATATATATTCCTCACTGTATTAGAAAGCTGATGTTTATCTATCATCTCCTTTGGTTTCCCTTTATGAGGGGTTTGGCCCAGAAGCAAGCAAAAATATTCAATAACTCTTGTCCAGTATTCTCAGTTCTTTTTCTTCCCACCTAAGTTTCATATCATCAGCCTGTTTGAGGTGAGGGGGAATATTGTTGTGCCATTTTAACATTCCCCTTTAAAATGGAAGACTAGAAGTTGARCCCAAATAGAAATTCCATTTTTTAATTGTGATGCTTGCCCCAAACATTCCCAGACAAGAGAAGGTGAAAAATTAAATATGCAAAACCTTTGTCAATAGTAYCCAATTAATCGACAAAGTGACTGACTAAGAATACTGAATTTCTCAGGTTTTCCTTTAGAGACCTTCACAATTTTCTCCATGAATTCCTCACTCTCTGAGCACCCATGCAAAAGGAGTTCGACACCACCAGATTTCAGAAGACAGCATTATCTGGTGTTCAGTAAGGACATTTGACCATAAAGATTGTGTATAGAAAGACCACACTTCATAGAAAATACATGCAGTATTATGTCATTTGTCAGAGCTATATTTTGACATTCTGCTGTGATTTATAAGAAAAYGTAGCTCTTGCTTTTAATCCAAGAACTTCAGCTGTGATGATAACATGAAAAATGACAAATAACTACAGTGAGTGGAAGACCAAATAATAATAAAGCACTCAAACATTTATTTTAAATGACAATGGCCAAGACTGATTTTTAAATACATTTTTCTCACAAAAGAAAAACACTGCAGTACAAAGATAAAATTCAGTCTAAAAATGTATATCTGACTGTAACCCAAACTGTGTCTGCTCTTATCTGTTGCAATTCACTGTAGATATGTCCATACTGCCAAATAAAAGAAGGCCAGTGAAGAAATTAAAGGATTGGATTCATCATTCATGTTGGCCTAGTTGCAAACATTCTCTCGCTCTGTGTGGGACTTGCTCTCTACAAGACTGAGCTGCTAGAGAAGTGACACACATTTAAGAAGCATGGCTGTGATAGCATGGATGTGTGTTGCTGTCTTTTGGCCCTGATGCCAAGGTTTAGCTTTCTTTTTTTGAGCAGCATAGATGCAGCCCTTTGAGACCATTAAGAAATGAACAGGCACGTCAAAGATGAGATTTGTAAGAATGTGCTGACAATCATGGTAAATTAAGAACAAAAAGTCATCTATCCTCACTGCATGATTTCCGCATCAGCCTGTTCACTGCCAATTGAGCTAGTTTTTCTCTTAAAAATATTTATTGAAATCTGATTTTAAAGACTTCAAAAAATGAAGACATCCCAGCCTCGCTTGCATAGCTCCAGTGGTTCATTAAAATATCTATTAAAGTGAACACTTCTTACAAACTGAAAAGAGGAAGGACCTCCATCACTTTAAACAGTAGCATTGTCTCATAGTCACTGTCAAGAATGGAGATAGTTGTAATTAGCAAACAAGACTATATTAGGTGCATTTGCTCTAAATATTTACTGTTTTGAATACACTGGTAATACTAGCAATGACTGGGATGTAATAGGGACTTGGATGAACATATATAGATAGAAAAAAAACTTTGCAACATTTGATAGTCAAGGATTTGAATGAAKATCCAATAGCAAAAGCTGTACCTTCCCATTCTCATAAATATTTAGAAATTTTTAATTTGGTACAATAATTTGCATTGAAAAAAAAAAGTTAATTTTCAAAAGTAGGAAAAATGTGAGTTCATGTATATGCATTCCAGAGATAAAACTTCCCTACAGCAAGGATAGTTGATGGCAACTAAAGGGGTGGAAATGGTTACAGCATTCCTTTCATACTAATAGTTTTAGCCAAAGATGCTGTCAAATCCACAATACATTTTAACCTGTCGTCTACTGTCAGCCATAACCTCCTCTGAATCTTGAAGAAAACSTCTTCAATTACACGAACATAAGCATTTCTATATATTCAAGAAGTACTCAGTATATACCCAACTATTAAAATTAGCCTTGCATATGCAATATTGGCTTTTTTTCCAATAGCATTTTAGGAAAACTGTTATCACCTACCCAAAGATCACTTGTATTTCACAGAAATCACGGCTTTCTTAATTGCTTAGTGCAAAAAATGTTTTGGGAAATCGCCTATAAAGGTGGTAGCCAAGGAATATATACTGTGTTTTCAAGAAACATCACAAGCAATTTGCTGATGCATGAGGCCTTGGATTTGCTGAAGAATACTCATTTCTGGTCTAATTAATTGTTCCCCAGGCTTCAATTAAAAAATTAAGTATGGATCTGATACAACAGTTCAGGTCACATGAGCACAGGCAGATGGATCTTATCCCCTTCTTATTTTGGTAATAAAGAGTTTATGTCCTTAACACGGTAGAGCCAAGCTGCTCCCGGCCGTGGCTGCACCCATTTTGGTGTACTTAGGCCTGGCATGTCCCACCCAAACCAGGTCCTCATGTGCCTCAAAACCTTTCAGTCTTTAAAAGTATTTTGCAGGTTCAAGGGAAATGGAAAGTTTCATTGTGTTTCCAGTTTGCCTCTGGTCATTTCTCTGCATAGGAAGCAAACTCCAGCCCTCCTCAAGTTTTGTCCCTCCAGAGGAACAAACAATCCCATCTGACAATGATTAAATAGCATTTTTCTCCCCTCTCCCCATTCTAATTTTCCTCAATTTCTCCTTATTTCCCCTGAGCGAGTCAAAGAGACAGTGCTGAGGGCGACGGATGCCCTGTCTGCCCACTGCCCTCCCAGCCACCATGCTCCTGTGGGCTTTCATCAGCAACCACAGGCCTCAGCGGAGGGAAGCGCCATCTTGCACCATGCTGCCTGGGTCTACTGCTCCACCATACTGCACTGCCCGGCGCTGCATTTCAACCTGAATCTCTGCCAGCGAAATCTTACATGCAACACCGCTAGCTTTGCAGCTGAAATGGGTCCCACTGTGAACCTAATAACCAGCCTGTCACTGCCGAAGAGTGGCGGTGTGCGCTGTGAGGGAGCTGCGCGATGGGCATGGCAATGCTTAGAAAGGAGGGAGGCCATGCCTCAACCTCTAAGTGCCCTGAGAGCAGAAAATGAAGGAGACTCAGTATTACCGCTTTGATTAGGAGACTGTTTTCGTATGCTGAAAGCTGACATTTTCTTCAGTGGAGTGTCCTTCTGTGGGAATCTAAATGAAAACATGAAAAAAAAAAAGAAGAGAGAGTTGGCGGTGAGATTAGGAATCAGCCCCAAAGACAGTTTTAGTTCGTTTGCCACTTTGATCACCTCCTTGCACAAGTTTAGTCTGACAGGGTGGAATGACTTAGCACTAGCTGCAGCCTTCTTTGAACTTAAGCTCAGGCATGGCAGTGGTTTTTCCCTCCCTGGTGATGACTCTGTGTATTCCTGCCCTATGCCTCTGCCTGTCACACCACCTCTCCCTCCTTTTCCTTGTTGGGAGCTCCTTCCCTGAGAACATGTCGGGTGGTGAGAGCATTCAGAGGAGAAGACAGAGAAATGAAGAACGGGGTGAGGTGATTAGCTTAACGGGGAGATGATATCAGCCCGTGGCTCAGAGCTACGCCTTGAGCGCACGTGGGCTCACCCAGCCCCGCTGACGGGTCTCGCAGCTTCAGTGGCCTGCAGCTAACGCGGCGGTTGGGGTCGCTGCCCTGCAGAGGTTTTCCAGTCACTGACTTCTTCCCTTATCTCAAATCAGATTAAAAAATGAGCCTCCAAGACTGCTGATTTAAAAAAAATAATAATTATTTGGAAGTTGAGCCACTCAAAAGATTTAATGTTATGCTTTGAAATGGTATTTTGAATACCAGCTTTCCTAGAGAAAGCATCAAGCAGAACATAATGACATTTCAGTGACAGAAAATTCCCCCTTAAATTAAAAAAAGCAATCCTAAAATTGACTTAAGACTGTGGACAAAACTGACCCTCTTAAGCAAAAGAATTCCTTTTTGAAAAGCAGCATTTTCCAAGAAACAACGTTAAGCTGGAAAGCTCCCAACCAGCTCCACTGGTCAGGCTGCTAAAATTTACAGAAGCACCAGAAAACAATTTCTGTGACATAAGCAGTCACTAAAAATCAGAAACATTCCCGGTTCTCTGGGTTACACAGTTGTCCTGTTTTTTTGCAGACGTAGTGTATTGCTCACTCACCTAAGATAGAGTGGATTGAGAAACCAGAGCCTGTGGCTGTTTCTTTACTGATGGAAGGTGAAGATGTTGAATTTCGGCAGAA
This sequence comes from Oceanodroma leucorhoa, assembly GCA_030449065.1. Lineage (NCBI taxonomy): Eukaryota > Metazoa > Chordata > Aves > Procellariiformes > Oceanodroma > Oceanodroma leucorhoa. Next base: position 20,400,042 of record JASVER010000002.1, read on the forward strand.
GTTTAGCAAAAATACTAAAAGTAATGCTGACAACAAAGCGTATAAAACTAGTGGATGCCACAGTGAATTGCACTTTAGAGCAGATATTTGTTTCCTATGTTTTTACTGCCAGATAATTCCTAAAAGAGCTTTTGATTACCGAAAAGAAAGCAAGAAACAAAAATCTGGATGCAAACAAATACAGATCTTTTTAGAAAGTAAAGATATAAATACAAAAATAATATTGGAGTCCAGAATTCTGCATATATCTTACCCAGAAGTGAAATTCCAGATGTTTATGAGTTTAAAATTCTGGCATGTTGATTGGAAGGCTCTGACCCACACTCCTTTCTTTTAACCTTAGTTGTTGGTATCAAGCATGCATTGGCACGGTGAGTGTAGAAAACATGTGACTGCTGGATCTGGTTCCCACCCAGTAAAAAAATGCTCAGGGCTATGGTGAGCCTTAGTTATTTTGCAATAGGTTATAAAATATCTTTCAAAATTACTGCCATAAGGTTTTAAGCAGATATGCACTGAATTTCCTAGAAACTGTTCAGGTAGGTTATCAAGCAATCAGTTTTAGATAATAACCAATCTTGCTATAAATTTTCCTGAACTGTCACCAGATGATAGGGAGGACTCTAATTTATTTGTGTTTTCAGCTTAGCAACACGTGGACATCTGATACCGGTCTTTATTTCAGTCAGTCCCAGGATAATAGGAAGCTTGACATTTCAGTATATTTCACAAGCAACGAGTGCTGGCACTTCTTCATCTGGAGAAAAAGCAGTAGTTTTGTATAGAAGGAACTTGTATTTATTTTGTAATAAAGACTTTTAAAGCCGTTTCCTAAGGCAAGTGTATCATAAAACTTTGAAAACAGAGCCTTCTTTTGTTGAAATTAAACCAAATGTGGGCATTCTAAGGCTTAGAATATCTTGTTAAAAATACATATTTTGCAATTTAAATATTTCTCATTAAAAATAACAGAAAACTGCTATGTAGACTTCATGCTGTGCTATAGCCTTCTTCTCCTTAGATTCATGATGAAATTTCTCATAGAACTGGCAAGAAAGTATCATACATCTTTGTTAAAAATACACAAGAAAGCCTCAGACATTTGTTCTGAAATATAAATTATCTCTAAAGTAAAAAATCCATTAATTTTGAGGCTCGTCTTTAAAATCTACAGAATAACTACAAATGCATTAATGACATTGAGACCCTGAAAAGCAACTGGAAAGCAGGTTTGCAACTCCGACTTGTACCCATGCATGACAAAAGAAATTCCAGCAAAGAACTAAAATCAGTGCAGAGCAAGCGTGTTTCTTTCATCCTCCATCATTTAATTGAAACGGTGTTTTGTCTCTTGTCCTATATTCATTTTTTAATGTTTTTAGGGCAAAACAATATTTCTGTTCACATGTGTACAGCATGCAGAATAAAATACTACCTAGTCTCCAAGGCTGAAAGTAGTATGCATAAATGAATATAAGAAACAGGCACACTCCCTTTTACAGTCAGCACTGAAAATGTGCCAGGTATTCTGAAATTTTAAACCCAGGCATTTTAGTCTTACAGAATACTGCCATATTGTCCTTAAGGTTTACTTCTTTCTTCAGAACTTTTAAGTTGTATATCAATTAATCCATTAAAATTTAAATTGAAAATTAAAAAAAAAATCCTACTTTAATGTCTAGCACAGACAATCAAGAATCATCATAGCGAGATTTAAATTTCAAGATCTTAGAAATGAAAAGAATCTTGCATAAAGAGGCAAAATACAACTCATCAAAGCATTTTTTTCTTGGTCTTCACTATGGCAAACTAAGAGTGTGTGTGTGTGTGTGTATCTGTGTATGTGGAAAGGGGAATGGACAGAAGATTGTGAAGATCACATTAGTTTAAAAACTTCAGCTCATAAAGGTCTGGAACCATCACATTGCTCACACAGGTCAGTGAACTGTTTATCTTCAGCCCATAGTTCAGGGGAGAGAAAAAAAGTTTTTAACTTTATAAATGAAATTGTGAGAAAGAGAAGTTATAGGCTTCTATAGTATAGTAGTAAATTATGTTCAGGCGTTCTTAATAAGATCTCAACCACTGAAGCAAAACAACTCAGCTGGAATGCAAAACAAAAACAAACAGGAATGCAGCTCCAGTGTAATTTGAATTTAAAAACAGCATCAGGAAACTTTAAAAGAAAATGAAAACTGCCCCAGCCAGTCCAATGAGCAGTTCCCAAAAAGTTTTAAGACATCCAATCCTGGATTCAGATCCTCCCCATGTTTTGAGAAATCCAAATACAATTCCAAAGAAATCCAGAAAAAACTTCAGACATGACTTCAGAGAAAGTCAAATGCCTTTCCAAGCTGGTAGGAAGTTATTCAGAAGGCAGCAGAGGTCTCCAATTCTATTTTTATCACAAAAAGCCATATTCACACTTCTACATCTCCTTTCCACATCCTGTAGTGACTGATCAGCTGAAGACCTCAGGCCTGCCTTAAATTCTCAAAGCTAAACCTTCTAGTTTTCAGCTGGTCTGAACACACCCATTCTTCCAACACAGAGTCCTCTTGCCTTTCTTCTTGTGTTCTTGGCTGTAGCTTTCTACATAATTAGGTTTCACATATATGCATTGCTGTATTTAAAAAAATACATAAGAATAATACAAACATTTCCTGTAAGAATCATGTTTTCCACATCAGACTGAACTAGTTACAACCAAAAAAGTCTTTGTTCTTTAGCTTCTAGCTAAAGTGATTAAGACCTTATTTATAAATATTCAGATTATATGTATTTTGCTTTTAATAAACAATATTTCTTTCGACAGCTTAGAGGTACTGCATATCATCACACTATATAATAAGTGCCCTGGTTTCAGCTGGGATAGAGTTAATTTTCTTCCTAGTAGCTGGTATAGTGCTGTGTTTTGGATTTAGTATGAGAATARTKCTGATRRCACRCTGMTGTTTTAGKTGTTGCTAAGTAGTGCTTACACTAGTCAAGGACTTTTCAGCTTCCCATGCTCTGCCAGGGGTACAAGAAGCTGGGAGGGAGCACAGCCAGGACAGCTGACCCAGCTGGCCAATGGGGTATTCCATGCCATATGATGTCATGCTCAGTATATAATCTGGGGGAGGGGGCTGGGGAGCAGCGATCGCTGCTCAGGGACTGGCTGGGCATCAGTCAGTGGGTGGTGAGCAATAGTATCATGCATCACTTGCTTTGTATATTCTATTATTATTATTATTATTATTATTATTATTATTATTATTATTATTATTACTACTACTACTACTACTACTACTATTTTATTTTATTTTATTTTATTTTATTTTATTTTATTTTATTTCAGTTATTAAACTGTCTTTATCTCAACCCATGAGTTTTCTCACTTTTACCCTCCCGATTCTCTCCCCCATCCCACCAGAAGGGGGGAGTGGGCGAGCGGCTGTGTGGTGTTTAGTTGCTGGCTGGGGTTAAACCACGACAATAAGTAATTCAACATAGAAGAACTGAAATTGTAGAGGGAGGTACACCTTCTCTTAAAAGTCAAGACATTTGTTTTTCCACTGAAGTTTTTCATATAAAGCATTGCCAGATGTGAATGCCTAAAATATTGAACTTCCTACTATTATTAATGAACTGGGTGATACAAAAAGTTGTAGATGAACAACTAGTTTAAAACAAAAAAGTTTCAGAATTTTCCTGTCTTACGACTTCTCATGTTGCATTGCTAAAGCAGCCTGGATTGTAGAGAAGGCGCTGAGTTTGGCATGTCCACAAATAATGCCATCTGGAACAAATGGGTTTCCTATACATGGCTCTACACAGCCACAGCTTGCTGACTACTGTTTGCTATGCATCCTTCAAGTTCCAGCTTTTCAAAAACATCTAATATCTGCCATATGAAAAAGAAAATAAACATATACTTTGTTCTTTCTTTATTGCAAATATGAAACTTTCCACCAAAATTTCATCTTCTTGAAGGACTAGACTATTCTGCTCTGAAGTAAGCTGAATATTCAGTATCTTGTGAGTACTCAGATCTCAAAGTTTTAGAATTATTCCATCAGAAATCTAATAGAAGGTTAGGAAATTAATTTTCCACATCCTTTGTGTTTAAACCTTTTTTTTGTTGTTGGAACTGTTAGTGTTAATTCTAGACTACATGGCTTGTCTTTCATTTATATGTGATGAATGTGGAGAATACGACATTTTAAACAAAAGCACATTTGATGCTACTTAATCACAGTTTTGAAGCACACTACAGTATTTCCTTGCCTTCAGTTAACAACTTTCATGTCAGGTCAGCAAACTTTGTTATTTTCTCTGTCATTTCTCTTGAATATAGTAAGACCTAGATGTGTGAGCAAGCAACTGATTAAAGTCATTCTGACTTGATACAAGTTAAAGATCTCCAAGCCTTAGAAATAAGGCACTAGGGAGACACATCATTACAGTTGTTCTTCTAGATAGATATCTGTAAGTGTGTGAGGTGAAATCTTCCTGGTTTGGAAGTCAATACCTATTTTGCTGTTCTCTACATCCATCATTTCTCCCCTCAAATATCAGAAGTGCTGTGATTGGGCTGTCAGATCTGGCTACCTATACTTCAGCTCAAACAAGATTTTGTATTTCTAAACACGGCTTTACTTCTTGATTGCAGATAAAGGCTGTTTTTCAAATCGCCATCACAGCTAGAGTCACCCAAAGCTGTACCACCCTTCACATTTCCAAACTTGCTATTTCAGTCAAGCATATGATCTCCTCAATGGCCTTAAAGGTCCACTCTGCCAGGTGCAGATCTGTATGTATAACTGATGCTGCATTTTCTTCCCTCTGACATTGTCAGCAGTATCCACTGCCAAAGCTCAAGACTGTAGGTCAGGACATGAAATAGAACAAAGGTGTTTCTAAATTCAGCACAGTACCAAGTGTGTACTCAGAGCTTAACAAGTAAACACTTGAGTATCATTTATATGCTTCAAAATTATAAGTAACGTGAGTCTCTTTATTTGGCAATTAGCTAGTCTTTTTGTCCTTTTGCTGAAAACTACATGTAAAAATAACTGCATTTATTTTACAGACATCAAAGAACAACAAAAACTTGTTCCTAGAATGAATTTTTTTTCAAGAGTTACATAGCAGAGTGGTAGCCATATAATACATTTGTAAACTTCTGGAAATAATACATTGTGCTTAAACGAGTATTTTACTCTACAATTTAGGCCACAGAATTTATAACAACCCTCACAGAGAATAGGAACAACATGTATATGTGCGTAAAAGAGAAACCAGGCAAGGTTAGAACAGGCAAGGTAGGACTAGAGAACACGTGAATGTAAGACAGAAATCATTCATCTATTTGTAGCAGAAAGAGCTCTCAAAACTGGTTTTTCAGGACGTGGGTGGAGGAGATTCTGTTTTGAAAGAAATTAAGCTTTGGAACTGTCACTAATGTAAAATCAGCTGCTAAGTCAGGACCCAAACTTACATGTGTTTTCAAATTAGAAATATATGATCAGTTTTAAATGGCTTTTTTTTTAATAACAGTGTAGAAGGGGGTGATAATTTAAATTTTTTTTATTCAACTCTTTCCTTTCACTTTGCTAGTTTTTTAATGAAGAACCATTCCTGCTTATACATGGGTTCAGTTCATGGTACCGACAGAGAAGTCATAGTACCAACAGAATAGGTATTTTTGTTATACCTTTTGTAAAGGTGGAAATTAAAGCAAACTGTTGCTATTTTTTTTTCCAAAATCATATACTTGAAGCAAATTCAAGTAAATGAGATTTTAATACTCTTTAATTTTAGATAAAAGTTCCAAAGAAAGAATAAATAAACAGTAAAACAAACCAAAGAGCAAAAATTACATTAAAGCAGCCATTCATGGAAAGTGGTCTGAACAGTGAGTTTGTCATCAGAGAAACAGCACTAGAATAAAATACAATTAGCAATATAATGTAAATAATGAAGTAATTAAGATAGTACGGCCAAGAGAAGATTTTAGAAAGGTCCAGGGAATCTGAACACCTAAACTGAGATACTTTAAGAGCTGGGTTTTCATAGTCAAGTTCTCCACACTTCTTGAAAATCAGATCCTTTGAAGCGAGGTACTGAATTGGACACTAAGAAATCACAGAACATCTGAAAATGGAGGACTTTCCATACATGGTATACAAAAACAGAAATGTAAATGCCCTTACCGAGGTATGGTAGAAGTTAGTATCCTAGCGTGGCTCAGTGTGGTAAGTCAACCTGGAGATACCTAGAAGTGAGGTACAATCAAAGAAGACAGAGAGCTCAACTGTTGTTCCCCATCCAGCTGTCTGAAAAGCCAAGAGACTTCTCCTTCAGAGGCTGAGTCACTTAAGGAGGAGGTAGGAGGTGTGGAAAAGGGTGGCACCTTGTAGAAATACCAGATCAATTAAAAGTACCAGTGCGTTGTTACTTCTGTACTTGCTGTACTTTTCAAGTGCAGTAGGGCTGGGTTTCACAAAATGAAATGCTTTCATAGACCTTTAAACAGAAAACCAAGCAATTACTATTTGGAAAAATATACTACACTCATTTCGATTTTCCACAGAAATATATGTCGCAGAGCTATAGGGCTGCCTCTCAGCTAGAGGGTTTCAGGTGTTTACACAGGCGAACATTAAGAAACACCGTATTTCATCAAAGGAAAATTCTGCAGAAGTGTTACATGGGGAACACACACTGGAATCCGATATGCATTAAGTATTTGCACTGTTTGAGTATGTAGGCAGAGGTGAAAGATCTGTGGGGGAAAACCCTCCCACATGAGATCTTGTTGCAAGTCACTCTTATCTGTGCACATTTGCATTCTCCTTCAGTATAGCCAGTAATAAACAGAAAGGAGAGAAGAGACTGCCTTCACTTTTTTTTTTCTTTACCATGGCTGCAATATGTTTCTCTGTCGGCTAACCACTTTACTATTAATAATACAGTAGCAGGGAACAATAACTTCCTTATAGGAATGCTGTATATGACCCTATGGTTCTGTTTAAGATACAGAGTCTCTTTTTAAAGTATCTTATACAAGCCCATGCTTATTTTATATTTGGGGAGCTTTTGTAATGAAATATGTACGATGTGGTTATACAAGATTCTGAGTAACCTTTAGTCGTATTGTCTTTTGTGAAAATTAAGAATTTCTTTCAACACAAAAAAAGCAAACTGACACAAATTAACTTAGTAAATGTCTCCTTAGCCATATTTCTAGTCCTTATTTTTGCTGATGGTTAATTCTTCATAGGCTTGGTACTTAGTAGCATGAAGTTATTGTCTAAACACTGGTTATATCTGATGAAATACAGCTGATGAAGCAGAGCAGCAGACAAGAAAACACCAAGTATAAACTACTAATTACCACAAGTTTCAGAATTAATTAATACAAACAAGCAAACCTTTCTGAACTTTGTTCGTCTCATCTTCCGGGTTTCTGAAAGTGAAAAATACTTATAGCAGTCCTGGCATGTTCAGGTACACTGTACTATATGTTTATCTTTTTATGATCAAGAAGAATATTTTGTGAATGAATCTCCATACAGACATCTTATGATTTTACAATTTTAACACACATGCCTCCCAAATGAAACAGATGTCTCTCCTCATAAGCAATGCACAATGGGAATTAGATTAAAAAAAAATCTGCATATGCTTTGAGTTGAAACGGTCATATAGCTTTGATTTATAATAACAACACCTGAGACTAGGAAAATCTTTTTGTTTTGAAGCGTTTTTCTTTCACAGTCCAGGTGCTAGATGATATTAATTTATTATCATTTTACATTCAACCAGAATAGTTCTGCTTGTAAATCAGAGATAAGCTTAACTTGTCTCACAGCACTGCCTTCTTTAGCCAAAATGTTTGAGAACCACAAATAGATATGGAACCAATACAGTCTGGAGAAATTAAATTTCTATTTCCCTGTATTTATAACATTTGAACACAGAGAAGAAACTATGGGGCACAGCAAGCCAGTTCTGCTACCCATAATAAGCCAGAAGCTTTTTCTAAGACAGTCCTAGCTAAGTCTTTAGCAGCTGGCATGATGGAATAGATCCTCTACAGGAAAATACATACATATAAGAAATTACGACAATGGTACTGACTTCAGCTTAAGAATAAAGCAGGCCAGCTGTCTTTTGTTAACTGATCTGCAATAAGCAGTAAATTCAATGGATGGTGAATTTTTGATGTTGGTTATGCTGATTACTTGATATTTCAAAGCTGTAAAAAAATTAAAAAAATAAAACTTTTTTTCAGATTAAAGCAAATCCAACTCACTGCTAATCATTCGGTCTGATTTTCTCTGTGGTAATCACATACAAGTATTGTACCTGGTGAATAAAGAATATATGATGCAGTGCCATGTATCAGGAATTGAACATTTTCAGCATAAGCATACAGTGAAAGTGACCCATAACTATTTTCCAAGAACAAGCTTCCCATACGCTGAAGAAATTCAGCTTTCAGAAATTCAGAGGAACTCAAGCTTTGCCTCTGGATCTCAGTATAACAAATAAAATGCAACACAAATCCAGCCATCCCCACGTTGTGTGAACTGTTCTGCAGTCAGGTTTAGAGAACAGTTTAGTTTTAGTTCTCTAGTTTAAGGTCCTTACTTAATTGAAGGAGGGACAGAAATATAGGTACAGTGAAATTTAATTGCTCAGACTATATCAGAATTTGAATTACATCTCCCTTATTCCCTTTCTCGCTGGCAAGAAAATTCCCCAGTTGCAGCACAAACAGATAGCATTCTGACACAGATTTTTCAGCAGTGTCAGAAAAGACCGATGCAAAAAAATACAAACATGTTTATGCCTCTGTATTGTGCACCAGTGACTTTTAATTAAAGGATGTCATTTACCTAATCTATTAGTTGTCTGCATTGCGCCATGCTTTACTATTAATTTATCAGAGTTGAAGAAATTTTTTTTTAGTTCAAACAGTAAAGTGCTTTGGTGATGTCAGTAACTAATTTCGTATCTGCCTATCACCATGATGTCTATGTAAWCTGCTTGTTGGGAGTTAGGTAAATACTTTGCTTTTGCTTGTCATTCTCACAAGAAAAAAGAGGAACTTCTCTGAAAAATAGATACAAACATAAATGGCCACAGCCTCAGCTGATATAACAGGATATAACCACCAAAATCATTCTGATATCTTGATTTACATTAGCAGAGTGCATGACCTGTCATGATTTATGAGAGAAAACAAGAAATGTCTTAGAATTCCTCCCTACATTAACTCCTGTTTTTAATTTATTAATAACAAGCAATAGGGACACACTGCTGATTAGTAATCAGAGGTCACCATCTCTTGCTGCTTTGACTGCTAGCATATTTTGGAGGTCATTTCTAGTAAGGTCATTTTAAATACCTCATCAACAATGGAGGCTTAGGCTTATTTGTCATCCAAAGAATTCTTAAAATGCCTCCTAAGAAACTGCCAGTAGGGGATGTTGACTTTTAAAATAGAGTAGCACTGGCAGAAAAGTGAACATAACTAGTTCAGAAATGCCATCGTTTAGTTTTGAATGGCTTATTCGGTGTTATTAAAGTCAAATGCATGTAGCACCCTACAGCGGCAATACATTATCGTACTTCCCAATTCCTGCCTTTCTCTGGGCAAGATAGTTGTGTTCTGTGTACTTAGCTTTAGTTTATACTTTTCTACAAAGTCTATGTCCCTTGATTGCTAGTAAGATGCATTTTCTCTACATGATTTTCTTGTCAATTTTTGTTGAGTTTCCGTTTTTAAGTACAAAACATACTGCAAAATATTGTTCTACCTCCACATCCTTATTAAGGTTTATAGGATGGCTGTCATATGAAAATAGCATAATGTAGCCTAGCCCTACTGAGCTTTTATGTAGGTTCACAAGAGAGAGATGGGCATGAGCAATGACTCAGCAGGCAGCTTTTTGGACAAATACCATTCTGTGACTCCTCCCATAAAGGGAGGACTACATTACTGAATACATTTTTTTCATACACGCAGTCCTCCAAAATAAAAGTCCTTTAATACTTCAGACTTTCCAAGTAGGATTGGTAAACTATTGTGTTCTGGGTTATAAGATGATATTATTATAACTGGTGTGTCCAAAAGATTTAAAGACATTCTAGCAAGTGTTGTTCGGATTTTTTAATTTCAAGATACAGATAAAACAGCTAAGTTTATCCTATTAAGTTAAACATACCAAAGCCCAATCTCTGGCTTGTGGACAAGTGGCACAGCATGGTTTGTATCTATATGGCTAAACTTGCTTTCCAAAAAGAACTATGAGGCCTCATCCACGCTCCTATTGGAAACAGTCTGGGGCTTGTACTAGAGAGATCCATGCCCAAGTTTTTTTTCAGAGATAACTAACTGGCAGGAACAAAACTGTGTCAAGGAGTGTAGATGATAATGGTATGGACAAACAGAGGATATTGCTCAAGACCAGGTCCCACCTCTACTTAGTTAACTAGTATGGTCCTACTCATTGGACCTGATTTTTCCAAAGCAAATTGTGTTGGACGTAATTTGTGTCAAAAGATGACTAAAACTAAACACTCTAAAACATATAGATAGGTGTTGGCAGTGGATGATGGCCAGCTGCCAGGCAGCGTTTACCAGGCAGACACAGCTAGTTAATGTAACCTTTATCTGGGAGGTGGGTTGCACATCTGTGCCACCCGCACATTTTTCTTGCTTAAGCTTGATCTAAGATCACCTGTATATGTAGGAAGCAGTTCTAACAGGTTAAGTCAAAAGTGGAAGGGTCATTTAGGGAAAAAAGAACCTAGTGCAGCAAGTACAATATTACTTCGCATAGAAAAGGAAGTGGTGCTCATGCATAGGGTGACACCTTCCTCTTGAAGGTGACTAACACAAGGACTGCTCCTCCCTTAATTCCCAGTCCAGCCCTACATAAAATAAGGAGATGCCTGGGACTTGTGCTGCCTCRATGTACAGAAGTACTTTTCACCCCTGGTCAAAATAATTAACCAAGGGAACATACTGCCTATGGGTACACCCTCACCAAGAGGTATGTATGACTCAGAACCAGACTAGAAACAGCTGTGTGAATCCCAGTAGCATTCATGACTGCAACAGAGAGGAGAGGGAGAAATAAGGAGTATGATTTTTTTCCACGGGCAGGTCATTCTACCATTGGACTCCCATGGGATATCTGTGACCTTCCCCTGAAGATTCTGGTCCTCCTGCTCCTAGACAGACATCTCAAAATAAAATAAACTACAGATCTGATGTGAGATGGAAACCCCTTTTCTCCATGGGCATCCTAGCTCATACTAAGATGCAGGTTTTAAAGGCAGATAAGCAACATCCTGGGCAGCCTTGCAAAGGGCAACTACTGGCAGTGCCAAGCGCCTGGCATCCTTTTTAACAACTTTGTTCCTCCCTTGGTACTCAGAAAGTCAGAATTCCTCTGCCTAATCCACACACAAGGCTCATCTCCAAGCATGCCTAACTCTTTCCAAGGACAGGATGAAAAAGCAACAGCCTACCAATTGGAAAAGTGGCTTAGCCTATGGCTAAACCCAAGTTCAATCATTCCTCCTCTTGACAGCAGCCAATTTTTACCAGCAGACTATTTTAACCACTGAGTTATAAGATATTTTTTGTGGGACGGAACACCATTACTACCGCTTTTCTATCTCCCTAAAGTTTAAATATTCACTGGAGAGAGAATAATGCTATAGCCCTTTTACTATGACATACAGATATTGGACCAACCACTGTGTAAATAAATATTTATATTATATATGGAATTCTCCTTTTTCTTTTTATATTGTACTTTTCAGAATTTTATCACTTGGGTGATTAAAATAGGAAAAAAGAAGAGTAATTTTGTAATATCATGTAGGAACAGCTGTTGTGCAGAGGCAGAACAACTTAAAGCCACTTTCACTAGATTATGTTACTGTTAAAGTGAGTACAACATTTCAATAAGTCTGATTTGAAACACCAGAATGCACCAGGGCTAATGTTGTATTTTATGGATTAAGCTTTGCCAGCCCAGCTTACATTTCCTACTGCTATTGCAGGTCGTCGTTCCTGGGGAAGACCTTTCAGCTGGTTAGAGTAAGGTATGCAGTCTGGTTGTTTAACCACACCTTCCTGAGTACAGGAAGAAACACTGTCAGAGCTTTTTCATATGTGTTTTTTAAATGCTAAGAAAACCTTAGTGACAATGCAGATGTATTTGGCAGCCTGTTGTTCTACCAAAAGGTGTGGCAAAGTTCATAAACTAAAGAAGGAAGAAAAAATTGCTATAAATAGTATGCAAAATGTCTAAACCTTTTCACTGCTTCTAGTTGCCACAGAAAATGACTGAGCAGTATCTTCTATTTTCCTTTCTAAAATTGCTTGGCAGAGAAAAATGCTAATCATAGCAGTTGCCAGCACATTTCATGGTGATACACAATCTTCAGTGATAGTGGGCCTGATTTTCCTACAATTTGAATACATCTCTACTCTGCAAATGAGTGAAATATCTTGCAGAAGTCCCTGAAAGTCYGGTCCATACTATGCTAAACTTGTGTATCTTGATCTTGCACCACTGCCATTACTACCTTAGCTAAAGAACACAAAGACTTACTGATAAAATCAGTTATCTAAGGAAAATTGTGCTGAAAATCTAGTTAAGTCAAATGACATCTGTGTGGTACCAGCTGAATGGCTGTAACCAGTTTTGTAGCTTATGTTATTGATAAATAGCTTATTTGTTAATGTGTTACTGTCATCTGAATTAACAAAGAACATTCATGTGGTTCAAGAAATGAAAATCAGACTCTGATCAATAGTAGTGGGAGTGTGAGAATTATGATTAGAAGTGCTTTTTTTCATTAAAGAATGAGAAAGACTTTATAATATCCCCATCACCTAAAAATTTCCACTGAGAGAGCTCTGGGAAAAGAACCAACAGTGCTGATTTCAGGGAAAGCCATCTTGTTAAAGGATGTTAGAGGAGAAGTTAAGGGGAGGAAAGTTTCTTCCTGTTCCTTATCTGAAATATTCTTATAGCGATTAATTGGTCATGGGCACTGTAAATACATAGGAGACATCCCCCCTAGGGTGTTCTTTTTATAGAGCAGATAAGGAGAGGTATCTGCCCCATAAAACGATATCCATGTGAGGAACTTCAAATTACACTTATCTGATAGATTGGGTTTCTTTCCTTGTCCTGGTATTGTGCTGGGATTATCTGCTAGGGTTAAGCAGCCTTTTCTCTTGTAATGATGATTCTTTCTTTTACTATTTGGATCAAACTAGTTGATTGAGAACTTGATTGTCATTTGAAAACCTATATGAAAATTTTATACTAATCAAAAAAACCCAGTGAAACACCTATTTAACAAAATATTCGTTTGACAGGTGGGTTCTGCACTAGTGTTATCAGCACACAAAACTGCTATGTGTGCCAGCCAAATGTAACAGATTGTGATCCTGTTCTCTATCCACACCAAAGCTGAATATAAGCATGGAAGAAAGGCAGGTGTTTCCCCATTCCTGGAAGATGTTGGCTGTAGTACAATTAGCACAGAATGGCTTCCTGTAGAAGAGTTAGAAAATGTGTTCCAAAATCAATAACTGCAGAAATAAGACAAAGGCCAAAAATGGGAATCAGAAAGGATGGAATTGAACTTAAAAACATTCAGAGAAGGACAAAAAAGATGATCAAAGATACAAATTACTTCTCCACACAAGGAACAAATGCATCAGCTAAGACCCTTTTAGTGTAGTGAAGGGATATCTGAAAGGAGGTATAAGTGGTCTAAAAAATCACACAGTATGAGAAGGGTGTATTCTCTAGTACAAGAGCTATTTGGCATCAAAATTAAGCTAGTAGGAAGAAGAAAAAAAAAAGTAAGTAAAAGAGGTGTTTCTTCCTACAATATATATGTAAGCTGTCCTTGCTGCAGGAAGCTGTGTTTCCAATAGTTTATGAACTGCAACAGTTTATTTATATACGTGTATATCAGTACTTGCGTGTGTGTGTGTGTGTACGTATGTATGTAAATAAATACTTATGCATGTGTGTGCACCCACACATAAAACAGTTCAATGAGAAACAAGACAAGCTTGTGGAAGAGAAACCCACTGATGGTTACTAAGTAAACAGAAACTACATTTGGCTAAGAAAGACCCTAACATGCAAATTGATAGAGACTGTAAGGACACTTAGGAAAACAACTTATATGCTTTCCCTGCTCTTCCACTCTTCCCTGAGCATCTGTTTTTGGCCATTGTTGGAGACAGAATATCGGGCTAAACAGACTTTTGGGCTGATCAAGGACTCCTATGTTATGCCTCTATGGTCAAAATTTGTATAAGGCACATCACTAAAATTTTATTAAAATTMTTTTCTAATTCTTTGATATTGATGTAAACAATTAGCAATACAATCAAGGTGATACCAAATTTTGTAGAATCTTGATACTTTAGGTATTAAAATAAGCCAGTCTCCTTAGTGAAGGGGCTGTCATTCAGCCCCTCAGCTGAGAGTCATTCAGCATTGTCATTTTAGTTTCTTCAAACTTTCTTCTCTAGTTACATGACAAATGTGGAGAGTATGTATATATGTAAACATGGAGAGCACTGTGTTTTGTTAGCACATGTTTAAGATCCTTTCCTTACTCATAAATACCTTTGCAGTCAAATAAAATTGCTCATCTGTTCAAATAACAGATAAAATGGCAAGGCAGATTTATGATATGTGTTGAAATGTAGGTCATCTGCAGGAGTAAAATAGAAAACGGTATCACAGAAGTGGCATCTTCCCTCCACGTTCCCCTCCCAGCTTCTCTGGAGAATTCAGCTGTCTCATTGTCTTCCCTTGTCCACAGAAACAGAAGGATTAATAGTATTTCCAAACATATTCCAAGGAATAAATTTCAGGTGCAGATTTCAATCACAAACAGAACTATGCGAAAGAAAGGAAAATGCATTTCCTAAATTAACACATCTGCAAGTAGGGCTTCATGGGCTGAGAAGCTGAAGAAACAACTGAGCTTTCTTCTTGCCTTTACAAAATACTTGTCCTTTGATATAAATTGGCCAATAGACTGTTACAAYGGTGAGGAAGTTAGTACATTTAAAATACCCACTTCTCCTTCCCTTTTGTTCTGAATAAATTATATTCCTCTGAATAATTGTTTTCAAAATTGTGAGTGGTTTGGAAAGAATGTTGGCAGAAATAATCTTTTACGTGAGTTTTAATGTTCAGTACATGAAGAATTGAGCTGAACATTTTTTCATTTGTTTTTGTTGTTGCTGTTGTTAAGTGCAGTGAAAACAGGTCTGGGCTTTAAAACAGGAAGATTTCAAAATAATTTGGGTGATATTACAAGTGAAAGAGTCAGAACAGAATTGTTATAATTATCTGGATATAATCATGGAGTCCCAAATCAGTTTCTGAAGTTCCAGATCCTGCCACTGTGCTATAGGAGCATACTATGAAGAACCCAGTAATTTCAAGTGTGGGCTGCTCTGCATCCTCGTGCAGGCTATTAGCCTGAGAAAACTAAATGCCAATTAATGTCTAAGTAAATAATCTGAATTCTGCTCAATGAAAGGAAAAGCCAAACTGGTGACAGCTATTTTCAAACACTTATTTCCTCAGAGCTGGGCGAGACTTTCCATCACAGGCCCTATTTAGCAAAAAAGCTAAGCTACATCAAAAGCTAGGCTCCTACCTCTACATTTGTCACTCAAGACACCCCTAATGTAATTCATCTTGCTCTAATGTAGATGACTAAAGTAGGTCAGAACATTGGGCTCTAGAAGTTACTATTTCTCTCCATTGTCTTGAAAGGAAGCCTAAGATGACAAGTCAGATGTAGGGATCTGCACTGTAAAAAT
Source organism: Oceanodroma leucorhoa (assembly GCA_030449065.1). Taxonomy (NCBI): domain Eukaryota; kingdom Metazoa; phylum Chordata; class Aves; order Procellariiformes; genus Oceanodroma; species Oceanodroma leucorhoa. Next base: position 20,415,931 of record JASVER010000002.1, read on the forward strand.
CTAGACGTGTCAGATGAATCCCATGTAATGTCAAGATTTCAAATAAAATTTTTGCTCTTGCAGACAGCAGTGACTTCTTGCCAAATTAAAAGGAAAAGGAAACAAGCATGCAGATTTTTTTTCTCTGCGTCTGGCCAAAATTCAAGTTGCAAAGCTCATTCTGCAGCCTCAGCAGTACTGCATCTGTACTACATCAAAATTTGTCTCATTCTCAAGCAAACTACGTGTCCTGAGATGCATTGTAGAAAACAGCTTCTCTACTGCACTGTGGCCACTTACACAAAAAGTGTGACAAGGAAACTATAATCTGGCCATGTGGGAGTCTGACCCACAGAGAAATTGCAAGACAAGAGGAGAGAGAGAAAGCAAAAAATCACTGTGCTTTCCTGGCAGTTCCGTCCCTGTTATTCACAGGTACAAAGGAAATATTCCTTCTATTTTTAGAAGGAATATGTCAGATCTTTCTGGATTTGAACCCTCTACGTATAACAAAAGTARGACTTGAATTTTTGGGTTTAGCTGCCTTACTTGTCATTAAATGTATTCACTCTGTTCAGATCCCCGAGCTGCAGACAAACCAGTATAAATGGGGTTTGACATCTTGTATGGACCTGTGAGCAGAACCTCCATAGTATTGTGCCCAAATCACAACCTTTGAATTCTTTATCTTTTCTTAATTTTAATTTTCAAATATGCAGTTCTGCTCCAGAATATTTGAAAATTTTAAACTCATAGTGCTAAACTCATTTTAGGTTGAAGCAGAAACCTCCAAGTCAGTGAGCTATGTTGTAGCTTAATTATACGGCCAGGTTGGGTGTGTGAAAATAGCCACCACACACTGGAGAATAAATTGCTGGGTTTGGTTTTTCTTGATTTACAAGTTGCTATAAGAGGTGCATGTTCCCAGGGAGTGGTGAAAAGTAGGGGTGTGTTAAACAGGTTTAAGAACATTTTAAAGAGACACTGTCAGGTTTGAAACAGTAGGTTTGGTGTACTTCCTCCTTCCCTCCAAATAACATTTTCTGTTTCTGTGGTTACAAACAGCTGACCTGCACCCTGCCTCTCTATTTAAGTGATACCACAAAATCCAGTGTAGCAGTTATGTGTCACACTGGTCACTCTCTCTGTCTTTTTTTCTTTTTTTTGCCATTAGTCAGGAAATGAAACTGCCAGAACTGCTGTTCTTTGCGCTCCTTGGAGAGCAGAATTCACATGCCATCGAGTCCAGCCAGTAAAATCTTGYGGTTTTCTGTAAAAATAGCTGTGGTGTGGTGAGGACAAGCAACACTTGGATCAAACTATTTCTCCACTCAGAGAGGTACAGAAGTTATTTGCTAGTATTGCCAGGGCCACCACTTTGAGGTCTGAAATACCCCAGTCCAAAGTCTGGGCTGCAAGTTCCCAGGAACCTTGGCAAAAGTCACATGATTTTGAACCTGAATTTTCTTTTTTCTCAGAATTTTATATGGAGAATGGACATAATTTTAAATCTTTTATACACATAGCACTGGCTTTGAGCCTTGGAGAACTACTGGGTATTTTCTCCTTCTGGGTATCCTACTGGAACTAAGGATAATTCCAACTGAAAATGAGAGCAATCTTTCGTAAGCAGATTTCACAAGATATGACTGGAATATCCATTTCAATCCCTTGCTTAGTATAGGAGAATAGAATTAGTAGAGTAATACAAACTCAGGTGGAGACTGAAATTTGGAAGTAGGTAGCAAAGTAACTGGAGAGGAGCTGAAATAAAAACAAAGGAGGAAGATGTTAAAGAGAAAATGGAAGCAAGCAGAAAAGAATCTAGAAGGGCAAAGATCAGCCTGATCTCRTATACTGACAATGAAAATCCTACAGAGCTGTGCTCTGAAGGGTTTGGAAAACTGTATCCTTGTGTATGAGGATTAATGTTTCCTGCTGTTTTTTAAGCAATGATACAAGTGTTTACATAAAAAATAGAACAACTCTTTTCCTGGAAATCTTACATTTYAGAAAACTGCAATCAAATGAAGAGGGACAGGATGAGCAGTGATGCTGCATGAGAACTATGTCATGAACAGTGCGTGGCATGTCAGCTATTCCTTCCACATGGCTTGTGACTGGGACAGATTAACATCTGGATTATACTGCAGAAGGAGCAAATAAAGGCAAACACACAGGATGAGGAAGGATGGTTGCTCAGCTGCAAACAAGGGAACCAAGGGATTTGAAGATAATGCCACAAACAAGCAACCCTCAGAGGATCTTGCAGAAGGGGAAGTTCAGTTATGGCCTCTTAATACAATTTTTCTCAGGGTTTTGTGAGGTCAGTCTCCTAAACAGTCAAAGRTATAACTGCAGGGACTACCCTTTCAGGAAATGCCACAGAGATTGTCATGAATCAGTATCTCTGTCATTTATCTAACTGTACAGTGCGGTGATCCAGTAAATGCGTGTTAACAATAGGTTTTGSAGTGAACAGCAAGGGTGCGGTTTCYTTATCAGTTTAAACTGATCTATTACYACATTCCCACCAGGAGCAGTTGTGCCTTCCCTGTCCTGCCCTCGGCTGTGCTCTCCAACTAGTCCCTTAGATTGCCTCGTCCGATCAACATCATGATCCAATTCACTGCAAGTCTCACAATCAAAAGAACAGAAGCAAAGCATATGGAGAAAAAAAAAAAAAAGATACAGGGTAGGGCAAGACCACCCCATTGTCATACTGTGCTATTAGGTGGTTTACACCAGTCAGGAAACCAGCTCTTAAAGTTAGCRTCTTAATTTAGCAACTACTGAAACAAAAGGAGAGTTCACACCTCAAAATCAATATTTTAACCTCTCTGTAAATTCAGTCATATTGTTACTAATGATTTCCCTTYGCAAGGCTAATTTCCCTGCCCTAACAGCTACGGATTTTTTTAATACAAGAGAAGTCTCCCACAGGATTTCAATTGAAAGGACTTGCCAACACTTAGAAGGAACCATCTATGGCCTTTCAGAGAACGTCCTAAGTTTCTTGAAGTACTGCATTAGCTTTGCTCTCATCTACAAATCACACCTTGATCAAATCTCTACACGTACACATATGGGAAAAGCTATTAAAAACATAATTGGGTAATATGGGTAATTTGCCAATTATTACCCATTCATTTTCTTTTCCATATGGAAGAACTTTTTCTGATCTCAACATTTGTTTTCATTTTAGTGGTCTTTGATATCTTTCAGGCACTACTGGGAAGGGTAAAGCTTGAGGATGGGATTTGAGKGACAGGAACCATTATCACTTTAGGTATTAAGGAAGTCATCTGACCTCCAAAGTAGTCAATAACTCAAAAGAAAAAAAGACATACTTTCTTATGTTTCTCCACCACTACCCTTGAAGACAGACCGAACTGGTTTTGGCTGGGGTAGAGTTTGCTTCATAGTAGCTCATACAGTGCTGTGTTTTGSATTTGTGACCCCAGTGTTGATAACACAGGGATGTTTTAGCTGTTGCTGAACAGTACTTACACAGCATCAACGCCCTTTCTGTTTCTCAYCCCACCAGTGAGTAGGTTGGGAGTGCACAAGAAGTTGGGAGGGGACACAGCAGAAATAGCTGACGCCAACTGACCAAAGGGATATTCCATACCATGTGACGTCATGCTCAGCATATAAAGCTGGGGGAAGAAGAAGGAAGAGATGGGTCATTCAGAGTTATGATGTTTGTCTTCCCAAGTAACCGTTACGCATGATGGAGCCCTGCTTTCCTGGGGATGGCCTGTTGATGAGAAACAGTGAATGAATTCCTTATTTTGCTTTGCTTCTGCATGCAAAGCAAAGCTTTGCTTTACCTATTAAACTCTCTTTATCTCAACCCATGAGTTTTCTCACTTTTACCCCACTTTTACCCTTTGGATTTTCTTTCCCATTCCATCATGAGGGGAGTGAGCAAGTGGCTGTGTGGTGTTTAGCTGCATACTGGGGTTAACCCTCAACACAGACTTTAATCGAWTAATAGGATCAATTCACAGAATCACAGAATCACAAAATTGTTGAGGTTGCAAGGGACGTCTTATGATCATGTCGTCCAATGCCCCAGCTCAAGCATGATCAGCTAGAGTATGTGGCCCACGATGGTGTCCTGTTGGRCTTTGAATATCTGCAAGGATGGAGATTCCACAAYCTCTCTGGACAATCTGTTTCAGTGCTTGACCAACCCTGCAGTAAAGAACTGTTTTCTTGTGTTCAGATGGAATTTAATGATTTTTAATTCATGTCCATTGCCTCTTGCCCTATCAGTGGGCACTACTGAGAAGAATCTGGCTGCCTCTTCTTTATTCCCTCCCCTGATGAGATCCTCCTAAGCCTTCTCTTCTCCAGACTGAACAGTCCCAGCTCTCTCAGCCTCTCCTCATACGAAATGTGCTCCAGTCCCTTAACCATCTTTGTGGCCCTGCACTGGACTCGCTCCAGTAAGTCCATATCTTTCTTGTACTGGGTAGTCCAGAACTGGACACAATACTCCAGATTGTGGCCTCACCAATGCTGAAGAGAAGAAGGATCACGTCCCTCGACCTSCTGGCAATGCTCTTACTAACGTAGCCCAGGAGGCTGCTGGCCTTTTTTGCCATGAACGGTGCTCATGGTCATCTTGTTGTCCACCTCCTGGACAACTTCCACTCCAAGGACCTTCTAAGCAAAGCAACTTTCCAGCCAGGGGCCCCCAGCATGTACTGGTTCCTGGGGTTATTCCTCCACAGATGTAAGACTTTGCCTCTACCATTGTTGAAGTTGATGGGATTCCTCTCTGCCCTGTTCTCCAGCTTGTCAAGGTCCCTCTGAATGGTGGCAGAACCACCGCCCAGCCAGTCTGCCCAGTTTTGTATCATCTGTGAACCTTCTGAAGGTGCACTGTGTTCCTTTGTCCAGGTCATTAATGAAGATGGTGAACACTATTGGCCCTATTATTAAACCCTGGGCTACACCACTAGTGACTTCATTAGATTAGATTCAATGATCTAAAGCATAGACCTTCCTTCTTATGATGATGAATGATAATTTCTCTTCTCCCTAAACTGTATGTACACTATATAAATTGCTACTTCCCCACAGGGAAGACCAAGCCAGAATTAATAACTTTGAAAAGCAGTCCACGCTCTCTCTCTGTAATTATGTRCATTTTCTCTTCATGGGACAGCACTAACCTGTTTCCTTCCTCTTTTTCTCCCATCCTTGCCACATCCCGTCTCTGACAACCATGGTAGGTAGAAAAGATTAAGGGCTTCCTTGAACTCTTCATTTAATAATGAACAAGAAGGAAGGAGGTAATCACCCATACATTGGCAACTCTGTAATTATAAAGTCAATGAAATGTAAACTATCTCCGCTTCTGCCTTCTAATTAATTTATTGTAATTACTAAAATGTACTGATTTATTTTCATTCAACTGTTGCAACAGAGATGACTATTAAAAAGTTTGTGAAAAGAAAGAATAGTACAAGCCCAAAAACTGAAATTCATATACAGGAGGCTGTTTAAATGTAAATATAAATTTGTCTTAAAAGCAAAGAAGTTGAACATAATAAATAGGCATATTCTATTGCAATGCTGCCACTGAGTCAAACAGTATTTAATCACTTGCAGTTTTGTGTAAGTACTAAAGGTGTTGCTCTGTGACGAACATCCAAGCTAATCTGAATACACAGGCACAGTATCTCATAAACAGTAGTACTATGAAAGGTAAAATACATAACAGCTTTGATTTACTCAACAAGGTACAGAATATGCATTCAGTAGAAGCAGACATCATACATAGTGTACAGATGAGGGAAACTTCAGCGACTGCTTTATACATTTTAATTCCACAGTAAATTTCATGTTTGTATAGAATAAATACTAGTTTACTGAACTTAAATATTGTCATGTACAAAATTAATGTTCCAGATGACAAGCTTTCTCTATAGTTGTCATGAGCAGTGTGCCATAAAAACAGGAGGAGTCCCGGCTGGCCCCTGRGCTGCTTATGCAGAGTCTCTGAACACAAGGTGGCCCCATGTCCCTTGTATTACTTTCTCCCCAGTTTGTGTTTAATGGAGTGATCCTTAGTCTCTACTTTGAAGTAACAATGGTGGACACCCATCTGTTTTCTGGTTCCAGATGGATAGAGCTCAGAATAAGGCACCTGTAAGCCAGATGTAAGACATCGCCTGCCCTCAGTGTTTTTGTATTGACCACTCCTAGGTGACTGCACAAAAGGAAAGGGAATTTCAGGTGTCTCCATATTCAGGAGTCTCTGACTCCATGCATCATTTAAGGCAGGCAGACACGGCCTGACTCAGAGCTTTGCATGCCAGTGTAAGTGGCAGACACCTCACTGCACCCTCTGGCTATGTCTGACCTTCCCTGAACTGCTCTAGTGTTCTTGTTGTGACCTCCATAAACTGTCCCCATAAATCCAGGGAGAAACTTGGGACTAAAACTAAGGACAGATGGAAGTTCTGAAATCGTCACAAAACAGCACCAAACACAAGGGGTTTGATTACTCCCTYGTAACAGATACAAGGAAGTGTCTGCTTACCTCTATCAGTAGATAGGGATTTTCAGTACACGTGCTTAAGCATGTCCTGGTATGAATTGTTCTGGGTCCTGGGCTGGGGTCTGCCCTAGCTATTGCTGCCTCTGCCTCCCAGCCCCGAGCAGTGCCTCCAAGTGACAGCAGCTATTACATTTTGTTACGCCGAAGCTTCAAGGTAGGATCAGACTTGAGAGCTTCTGCTATATTCCAGAATCACTCAGTACAATAGACAGAAAAATCTGTGAAGGGTTTATTCATTATTTCTGGCACCACAAGATGAATCTTCAGGAGGCTGCTCAAGCCGTATGAACAGATTTATTATCTTCACGCCAGAGGGAGAGCAATGCCCTTATTTCTGACTGCAGGCCCTTGCACCTTCTTCTGAGGCATCTGGCTCTGGGCTCTGTCAGAAACAAATTACTGGCCTGGATAGTGTGTAGGTCTAATCTAGTGAGTCCATACCTCTGTAATGGAAAACATTAAAAGCAGAAGTGCCCTTCTTCCTACCAGCCTTCACAACAGAAAAGTGATTCAAAATACGATATTGCCATGGAAATGTTACAAATATCGAAGTCAGGTTCCCCCTCACATTAACTGTAATAATTGTTTTATGTGATTTAATCTTCCACACTCTCTCTAAAAAACCCAAATATTTTCATCCAGATACTCATTAGCCCAAAGATCACAGGACAGGACAATATACACAAGGCTGAAGAGGATACATAGTGCTAATTTAATTTAATCACATTCTATTAAGTATTTACATAAATACAATCCTCCAAGGAAATGTGTTTTTATTTTGCCAAGAGCAGTTCCTTGAAGGATGATAGGGTAAGAAATACTACACTTATTACTACAAATAATTACTTAGAGGTGAATGTACTAATTTTAATTATATCGGGTAATCTTGAGGCTTCCCCTACTTCCAAAAAATCATTTATTCTGCTCGCACTAGTTTATAGTTGCTTTTGGATACTGCCAGTACTTTTTTTCTCCTGTAAGAAAGTCCTGCCTTCCATCCCCTTGGAAGGACACTGTCTCAGTCCCACTCTGCCTGAAGTAATGTAAAGACTCAGACGATAGTCTTCATCTGAGGGGGCAACTGCAGAGAGTAAAACAGACCCTCACCTTACCATGATCCAAGACAAGAGCAGCTGTTCCGAGATGGGTGGGACTTTCCCATAGACCCCACATACAGACCCTACGCTCTTCAGAGGCTGCTTTCTGTAGGGCAGAGCTACATCCACTGCAATCCCTTCCCTGGTTTATATCTCCTGCCAGATGATTTTAGGACTCAAACCAAAGCAAATCTATGCTTCAATGCAGGAAGCTCTCTTTCAGGAACAGGGCTCTCAGGTAACAACAGATAATATAATAAAATAGTGCTGTTCACTCCCCCCGCTATGTATTCTCCATTAAAAACATTATTCAATTAAACTTATTTCACAAATAAGGAGAATTTGACTGTAAATAAAATTTGATTTTACTATTCAAGCAAGAAGGTTGGATAACAGAAACTGGTCTGGGCTTGAGCCATTCTGTAGCTCAGAGTTCACAGTAATGTTCACAGTGGTAAAAATAATCCAGTACTTTAACAAGGCGGTTCTGCTAGAAAACTGCTGACCTATGGAGTCCTATGTACTCTGTCTTTTGAAAGGTTGAACAAATTGTTCTGTAAAATGAAATTTCAATCCAAAGCTGTAACTCTAAAAAACCTCAGCCTACCTCTCTCTTCTCGCTAGAAAAACATAAATTCCATATGCAGGTCATTGTATTTGGAATTCTCTAGCCACATACATGTATGCCTCTGTGTAGGTATCTGCCTGATTTGGAGCAAGCAACTTGGTGTCTACCTCTCATCTAAACTGGGTGAGGAGTATCCAGAGGTGATACTCCCCTGACGAAGACCTGAAAAGAGTTTGGTGCAATACATGTTTTCAGGGGTTGCCTAACCCAGCAGTCAATGCTGGGCACTTCAAAAAACAGAGTTGCTGCAGATGCTTTGTTATGGAGTAAATGTGACCACAGCTGGTGTAGTAGCAAGGGACCTCTCTTGTTTTATTCACACTCCATGACATGCTGTTTCATTTGTGACTGGTACCCTGCTTGTATCCAGGAAAAGAAGGTGGCCACAGCTGTGCTGCCTCCTATCTAATAAACCAGCAGTTAGTACGCTGTCCTGACTGCAGGACACTGCAGTTTCTTAGTCTGGGCATTAACTCATTTATATTTTGCATGTGCTCAAAGAGAAAGCACAAGGGAAAAGCAGGACCTGAAGCCTTTTTCCTAATGAAAATGTCCAAACTACAAATTCTGAAGACAGGAGGTTCCATCTCCCTTCACATCAGACGCTCAGAGAAATAACCATCCTGTGTTTTTCAGATGGTGCCTGTGGTGCAACTAAGAGTCATTTAGCTATTTTGCGCTAGTTACAAGAACAGGTAAATAAACAGAATTGATGCATCTAGATTTTGCTACAAAAATACATGAACAAAAAACATCTTATAACTATTGAAGTTACTGCCATACTTCTGTTCTACAAAGTGCTGTTTGAGATTAGCAATGCCAGTATTTTTTAACTTTTTATAAGCATATATAACACGAAGTATAAGAGCAATTTATGTTGTCTTAGAACATGAAAGAGATTTAGAACATCACTTGTACTGTCTATATATGCTTGTATCTGTCCATAAGCCTCCTGCTACATTTCACTAGGTAGACCCACAAGTTGTAGCTTCCAGCTATTCTCTACTGAGCCTCCTGAAAAAAACATAGATTTCATAGCTTAGCACAAAATCTCTTCTTTTTTCTTGCTGCAGCACAATCGAGTTTTTGAATCCTCCAGTTCTGTTACTAAAATGTTATGGTTGTTATAAAGTGTGAAAGGTACTTCATAGCTTGAGATATATGGGGAAAGACTGTCCAGATGAGTCCACCTCAAAACTTCCAGGTGCTTTAGCTACCCCTTTCGAGACTTCATCCTGAGCACACAATTGCCTGTGAGAGCAACGAGTGCCTCTCAATGACCATGGTGTGGCAGCTCTTTTTCTTCATATGCATTCGTCTTCAGTTAACAACAGAACTCACACAAAAATTACATCCACAAGGGGAATTCTAACATTTAACTCAAATAACTGATAGTCTGGTTTCTGAAAAGATCATGCAGCAAAGACCATATTAAATACTTGACAGCCTTTAGTCTGGGAGCTAGTGCAAATACCTTTGTATGAAAGAAATATTTAATCTTACTATATCCACTTGCCTATTTGTAATTCAGACTCCCTGCAAACAGAGACTGATACCAATTTGCAGTTATCGATTCTAGAACATACTTCCAATTTAGTGCAATTTGCAGTTTGAGCACTAGGTGGAAATAGAGCAATGAAAATAAGACCCATTATCAAATCTTCAGCACAACAAACGGAAGAGCTTTCTCCAACACACATGACTGAAATCCAAGAAGGGAGAAATGGCAGCTTAAATCCGCTTCATTCTATTGGGGACATCTATCATTCTCCTTTCTTGCACACAAGAATAAGAGAAAATATTCTCCCTAGTCATCTTAAACTTGATTTTTTTAAATTTTCTTTCCTGGCTGACTTGCTTTAAATTTTGGGATACATGTATTCAGAGTGCTCAAATATATTTTTATGGATTGTTCTTCAAGTATTTCAGAGGAAATTAGTACCTGAGTTAGACAGGTAGCAATTTTTCCTCTATTGCTATTACAGTTTTGCAAAACTTTAGCTTGAACATACACTCAGACTGAGCTGCTTTTGCCTGCTGCCATTTGCTTGTCATAGATTCTAAACAAATAAAATACTGAAAATAGAAATTAATGCTTTCCTTTCAGTCACTGCATGCATGTGCAACAAGAAAAGCACAGCTAGAAAAGTCACCCTAATTTTACTCCTTTGTATAATCCAGTTCTAGGAGCCTCTTTATTATAATTCTAATTTTTTTCAGCTCAAGAAAGAGAACTGAAATGATATTTAGTTTTGGATGATAGCCATCTTTGAGATATTGTGTTGCTTGTGGAAAACTTGGCTCCAGAAAAATCCGTATGCAGAAAGCAACTGCAGCAAATGCCCACAGAAATAAGGAGGAATGATGTAGCACTTCATTGGAAACCACAAAGCAGAACTGAGCTGCACAACAGCAGTGCTGGTCCAAGCATGCGTGGTCAGGATGGGACATCCAGGCGTTTTCATCTTCCTTCCAAGAAATTATCAATCTTATTGTAAGACCATCCATTTGAAAGGATACAGTCTCAAAAGAGACTGACCTAGTCACCTCTCACCCCTTTCAGTACAGTCTGCAGAGCTTGAAAGGTCTGGGTTAAGAAGCTGGTATAGTAGCAAGGGACATCTCTAGTTTTATTTAGAGTTCATGACATGCTGTTTCATTTGTGATTGATACCCTGCTTGTATGCAGAATGAATACATAACAAACCATGAGGTTTCCTGCAGTATTTTCACTTCTTCCAAATTGTTCTAAATTTTTTAATTCAAACATTGGTGATCACCAATAACTTGTTCTATTTCATTCTGCATGTTTACCCAAGTTCTGCCTCTTTGCCCACCTTTTAACACAGTAAGAGGGCGGATACTAGTATCACAGGCCAGTTTTACAAACTGTTTGAAGTGGATTTCAACTGCCCGAGGTGACTTAGTCAATTGGCTCAGATGCCAGAGCAAGTACTCATACTGGTGGAATGCAAGTCAAAATCTTAACTGAACTTGAAACCTGTTGAAGCCTGGGGAGTAGCTAAGCCTATTGTTCCCAATCCAAGTAAATATAACCTTCTATCTACTGGGTATTTCAATTCAATACGTTAGATCATATGATTGTGAGTACATTTTCTAAACTCTGTAGGAACAAATGCTAAGCTAAACTCAAAGAGCAAATATCAGGTAGGTGCATAAGACCTACTGTCTGCATTCCTGAAGAAAGTTTGTGTATGATGGGTGCAAGGAAGCTTAGATAGGGCAAGATATAAATGCAATTATAAAGTAAAAACTTCTGTTTTGGAAGGGTTTTGAGGAATTCAGTGCCAGTTGCCATTGAATTAAACTACTAGTGGGATACTGCATATTTCCTCAAAGCTTTTTGAAAATTAAAAAAAATAAATAAATTCTGTAGAACAGCTAGTGTCTAACTTAGTTCTTTGTCCCTCACAAGATGGTCATCCCAATCCTTATCCTTAAGGTCATCTTTTAGAGGAGAAGGCACATGTTAAATAGCATGGAAATCTCCTTGCAATACAATAAAACAGTGTCAGTCATCCTTCACTTACGATTGAAAGGTAATGAACTCCTAAATATAGCAATTGTTAAATGCAGAATGTCAACACATCTTTAAGAAAACAGGTTCTTGTGTAGATTCAGTATCATCTCTGCTTGAAATAGTGTCAGAAGATACTGGTATGCCTTCGATTTGTCCTATTATTCCAACTCTGCTAATGTAGGAACCGGATTTTATATCAATGGGACTTTTTAGTACAGTCTAGCTACACGACTGAACAGTTTCCTGATGCCAACTTAAAGAAGTCAGGTATTAGTGCTGAAATGAGAAGAAAAAAGAACTTTTCAGGACAACCAGAGCCCAGGAGTGCAGGGGAAATGCTACTTGTAAATTAAGCAGAGGTTATATAGAAAACATCGAAAGCCAAACACAAATGTTTGTTTGTTTTTTTTTTTAATTTCAAATTAATCCCCATTTCCCAGTTCCACAGGTAAGCTTATTACTATAACATGGACTTACCAATTTTGGCACTGAAGAGTGTAGCTCAGCAGAGCTTTCCAGATGCAAAAACTTCCACTGCTTATAAAGCCATTGATTTATTGACCACTGAATAGAGGACCCCTAATGTGCCTCCAGTTACTACTTCCTACAGCTAAAATCCTTCTTCCACCAAGATTCAAGTTTCAGGTTAAAGCAGACTGAAAGTTTGCCTCTGCTGTTATCTACTCTTACTGGTTGGCAGTTGCTGTTGGTGACTGAGTGTTACTAGGAGTGGTTTTGGCTTTGAATAGGATAGTTGTGAGTCAACTTGTGGGATAAATCCAGACATGCCCAGCTTTCCTCCTGCTCTGTAAACAAAGTGATCTGATACAGAAATCTGACTTTGATGATCTCTAGATGCAATAAATATATCTGCCTTTCTGACACATAAAGACTGTCTTCATACTGAGCCCGATGGGCATGTGACAAAGGATATTTTTTGAGGCACTCTAAATTGCAGTGACTTCCTTGCCTGCAAGGTCAAGCATGAGTGATATGCATCAAGAGTGAGATCTGGGCTGCTTTAAAGCCAAGAGCAAAATCCCATCGATCTCAACGGAATAATGGCATTGCCCCAAGACATTGCAGACCACTTTGGAGGAGGCTTCCCACAGAGCCCATTTTCTTCCTCTCCATCTTACCCTTCTGACCACTTCTTTGCATCTTCTCCCATCTTTGCTTTGAGACACTTTCCTTTACCAGAAAACCCCTCATGACAAATTTCCCTGTCCTGTTTCCACTGTTTCCTCAAACAGGCTGCCTTTAAATTATAGTTTGTTTTGGTCAAGTTAAATTCCAGCTAATAGCGTAATCTGAAATCTTTACACACTAAATTTTTTTCCAGGTGAATAGCTGCATTGAAGCAAGAGTCATTCAGCTGAGTTCTTTAGAGCATGTCTTTGTGCTACACATCATGGGGATAGTAATTTGCTTTCCTGGGTTAATATCACRCATTACAATTCTTGGCAGTGTAGAATATCTTCTGCAGACGTACTGGATTTTGAGCAGGTGACCAGCAGGATTACATATTCATTCACTGAAGATACTAATTGCCACTGTAAAAATGGAATTGCATATATAAAATGTTAAAGGAATATATTCAATAGGCAAACTGGAACTGTGCTTTTGCAACAGAGGACATCGGGAATTTGTGTTTCAAATGTATAGAAATAAGCTGGTCATAGACAGAAAAAGACATATACAGCCATATTCTTTGCAGACTCTACCTAATCCTGCTATCTCTAATAAACTGAACAGACAGACATAAACACAGTTTTCAGAACATTTGTTAAGAAAATTCAAGGAGAAATGAAGACATGGAATTCAAGAAATAAGGAGACTGACTCCAGTGAAGTCAGGATTTCTCCATGAGTGGTTATTTATATCACCTGCTTATATCACTAATAAATCCACTGTTTTTTGTCCCTATAAAACTATAGGGACAACTATAGTTTTTGTCACTATAAAACTGTAGGATCACAATCATGAAAGAGAACATTGATCTTTACTCTGATATCCTGTAAAGGCCATTGACATCCTGTAAAGGCCATTGGACTGCTCTGAATTTTGTTTATATTAGAATGTATTTTTTCAGATAAAGTGGATAATATTATCATTTATCAGACAGTGCAGTATACATTCTGCTTTATTACAAATAATAGAAAACTGGTTCTTTGCAGCAATGCTGCATCTGTAACACAGTTATTTGCAAAATCTGTATGCAGGGCATAACAAAATTTGCTTATTACCCATATTAGGCCATCAAACTGGCAGGCCATAGAAGAATTCTCAGATGGTCCTCAGATCATTTTCCATCATCCTTTAACACTGTAAAATTTATTTGCCATCGGATCTTTGAGTAAACAGCTATAAAGTAATCTCCCCCGTAGTTGTCAAAAAGTTTGACAGCCCTTGATTAAAACGTAAGCATCTTAGATGCAGAGCTGCTGCTGTAAAATACTTTTAGAAGTACAAGCCTTATCTAAAGCCTAAAGTAGCTTATCTGTGTGGTTTGCTTAGCTTTTTGGATGCTGGTCCTCATCTTCATAACTAAAAGGTACTGAAAGTAATTAATTATGAGCTCGGTATACACAGATGTAGGCATGCATGAACATATTAACTACTCGTGTTTAATCCAGTCTCCACATCAAACATCTTTTAGGTTATTTAAATAGACTGATGGACTGAATGATATTATTATAAGTGAGTCTTGGATAGCATAAACTATAAGGATATTATACAACCAAATAAACCAGGATCTGCCAATACTCAGTGGGCAGTACTGAAAGTACCACTTATACATTAATATATTAGGTTGACACAATAATTTCCTATCGAACTAGTTCATAACTAACAATATCTTAGGATATTTAGCATAGCTGATCATAAAATCATAGTGGATTATACAGTTTTAACAGCAATTCAATGAGACAACAGTGTCTATTTAATGTCAGTTAGCGATGACTGTAATTCTGCAAAACGTACACCACCTGCGAGTCTGTGATTCTTGGATAGTAATTCAGGACATGTTAATTTTATGTCAGTCCTCCATCACCCCATCAAAACCTTTGATTCAGTGCCCCTTGCAAAATGGCAGAAATTCAAGAACATATCAAGGAGTGGAGAGCTTAAAGCATGCACAGTCACTAACAAGTATTATCATGCACTCAGAATAATTGCTACTAAAAAAAGCCAGCAGCTATCAAGCAGCATTTTAATCTTAATTCAGAATAACTACAGTGTATTAAGCCCCTCTGCAGTTTCTAACTGGAGATACTTAGAAATATTTTTGTTTCCAGCTGGAATGAAGGGAACTATTGAAGAACTCTTACCGACTGGTGTTTCCTCAAAGTACTGAGGAAGTCACAACAGACTTTCAGTTACAAGTAGGCACAACTTCTCTTTCATTGTATAAAACAACAATCTAAAAAACAAGTTGGATTTTGACTGATAACACACCTTCTWATAGCTATATTTTAACTAGAAGCCTATTTGGGACGTGAAAAATGAAATCTTGTCTTCCTATGCACAATATACAGAAGTGTGCGACTTGTATCTTAAGGCAGCTTTTAGTTCATAGTGTTTTGTCTTAACCTACTGTACCGTATCTTCTATGACTCTAATTTAACTCAAAATTATAGGCACACATACTATATATAGATTGAAATAGACTGCTTTTGGTCTTGAATATAGAAATCACAAAATCAACTAGTCCACTACAATGCAGTATGGACATGTGGTACTTTAATACATTAGTAGAAAAAATGGAGAATTTGACTTCAGGAGGTGAGATTGCTTCTTTCATAGAAAGTAGCTCAGCAGTAAATGCCTGCATCCGTTCTTCAGAATTGAAATGACACATCCTAAACCATTCCATGCCAAAAAGGGCAAATCTTAAAGATGGCAAGAAATTCTTGTAACATCTGCTGTGAACAAAGCCAGCCCCAGTAGCTAAAACAGAAGGGAATATAACGTAATTACTTCCAGTGATCTCAGGGGCCTTGCTCATATTCATAACCATCAGAACTAAAGCTATGCATCACTCTTCTCATTAACTACACTGTTTCTTTCCACAGGTGTGATGTAAGACATTATGGAGGCATAAACTGTCTTCAGGAGGACTGTCACTGGGTCGCTTAACTTCATTGTGCAGAGTGGTTCTATGTGAAAGCTGCTTATTCACAAAGTAGCAGGGAGTAATGTCTCCTCTCTTGCTTTGCTAGTGGATAGCGTGCAGGCCAGCAGACAAAGAAGTCAGCTGGTCACTTCAGCTTTACAGAACTGGTGATCTCACCCTCTCCTCCCACTGTTACAGAGCAAAGACCTGCTACGGTTTGACTGATATTGGTTTTATTTTATTGCCTACTCTCCTGACATATGACAGAAGTTAACGCCCAGTTCTTGGCCGCTTAAATTAATTTGGAATTATTGGACACAAGCCAGTTGATGATGACAGTGCTTGGGATTTTCTTTTCCCTATAGAAAAAAGAAAACAGCATGGACAGTTACATCAGAGCTTTTTAGCAAGGCATTAATAAATCATGTGAAGATTACTGATACTGATGATTACTCACAAGCAATACTTTAGACCTCAAGTTCCTGAAAAGAACCAGGTGCCTAAAAATATGTATTTCAATGATTTGCTGTGGATTGAGAATGTTTGCCTTCTCTATACTGTTTGATGATATGAAATGAATTAATCACGTATAGAAATACTATGAAAAAATTATTGCTTGATTCAATGTTATGTTTGTATAAAAGTAGAACTAGTACGAATAGAATGCTTCATTTTGAGAATTGTTACTTATGAACAGAGTGCCTAGGTTTATTCATTGCTCTTTTAATAATGGAGTTTAAATTTGCCTAGCAATCAAAGAAAAATGGTAAAAGGCCCCTGTTTCTCACTGTCATGGAAAATAGCAACATTATTTTGACGGCTGGACTGATTATCTACAGAACAGATACATGGATGCTGAAAAAAATCTACATGCACAAAATCTATATAAAGCATTTGTGGGAGAACAAAAATGGGGAGAATGTCTATTGAATAAACTATTTCAGAACTGTGTCACTTATCTACCTTGTTATTTTGCGCACTAGCAAACTGCTGAAAAAACATTTTATACAGTTTGGCTCTTGTGTTTCTTCCTTGCTTTGTGGTGCTATATCCAACCCTGGATGTTCTGCCACCCTGTTTTTCTATTGCTTTAAACAAAAGCTGCTGCTTTGATCATCTGTAGCATGTGCCAAGACACAAGACAGATGCTCCAATGGTGCAGTTGTGCACCCTCAGAAGAAAGCTGCTTATTATTGTAGAAAAAATGATCTCTGCACTTGAGATTAAAGAAAGGATTTACTCTTCCTTTGTTTATTCTCCTGCTGCAGGCAAAGTGCAGCTGCTTCTGAGAATGGCCACGTACTCATAATCAGGAAGGGAGATGTGTGATTCATGCAAAGGATTGGGCAGGAGAAGATACAGATTTTTATTATGATCTTTCATCGTCACCTGGGCAAGTCCCATAACTGTGAGATGCATTACTTCCACTCTTTAGTGGAGCTGACGATGGTAAATCTCCATGAATGAATGAAGGTAAACAGAAGCTTCAGAAACAAAATGCACATTTATGTTTGATTATTTACTGTTTTTAAGGGACATTCTCAAGTAACTTGCAGTCCTCCTTTAGAAGCAAAAGGATTTCACTACTTTATAAAGAAGCTGTGAGGATGGACAGGAGGAACACCATGGCATACCTAAACTTCTTCCCAGGAGGCAGTGCCCATAGCAGGTGTCAAGCTACTTGCTAATGGCAGGGGAGGTGGAAAAGGGAATGAAGAGTTCCCATTGTTTGAAGAACTGGGAAAATAAAGGCAATGTCACCCTCTTTCCAGCCRTCAGGAAGAAAGTCCCATTAGAGCTGTTACCACACTACAAAATCTGCCTTTGCTACCAAAGGTCTTTCAAAGGGCAGCCTTACACTAACATGTGCTGGTGAGCGCATCCTGGTACCATTTTGGGAGGACTTTTTGTCAGTGTGGATTTGCATTTCATTTATTTCTTTATTATTGATTCTCTTACTAGCTTAAGACCAGGCACTGAATTAATCTCAAAAGGTAGCTCCTCTCTGGTAAATAAATAGGGATAGGCTGTGGGCTCCTGCTCAGGGTCCTCCACCACCCATGTTGCCTAACTTTTCTTCTCTACGTGAATCCACTGTGGACAACACTAACTAGCTGTCTCCAAGGCAAATCTGTCAGAGAAGGGACAAGCCACAGGGGGGGGGCATGAGCCAGTCTGTTGCAGTTGACCATGGGATCGGGAATTGGTCCCTTGCCCTCTCCTTTTAGCAGTGTAGATGTAGCCAAGGGTTACGTGTCAAAATATGGCCAAAGGTATTGGAGTCAGCACAGACTTCATGATCAGCGCTGGATTACTTCAGCACAAGGAAAGACTTGGAAGGTACTTGAGCTTTTGGGCTGCCCAAATGAAGTGCATTGCTATGGGATGAGAATCAGTTGCTGAAAGCAGGGTCTTTATTGACAGTGAGAAAAGCACTGTGGGTTATCCAGGTTTTAATCTAAGCTCTTCTCTTCACTGAACACTTTATCTTCCTATGATATTTCTGGGAAACAGTGGTTGAGGGACAAGAGGAAATTTTCATCTGGAGTACAAGTTTTGGGAACTGTGAATGTGAGATAACGTAACTGACAGATGGCATTAAAACAAAGAGCTGTTTAGACCTATCACGAAGCTGTTTAAAGGGGCATGGAGATACCACCATTTCACAGAAGCAGTGAATAGCAGCTTGGTCTAGATGTTGATTTGCAAACAAAGGAAGCCGTCTACAAACAGTTCTCAAGAATGCAAAATGTGCAATGAACTCCTCTATATGTAAAAGTGAAACATAGACCAACACATATGTGGCAGCACTGGTTGATAAATAAACATACCACAACTAGAAAATGGGTACAGCTAAGTGCTAAAACAGACAGCTTAATAGAAAGACTATAGAATGCATTCACTTTTAAAATTCAGTGTGTGATGGAAGGAAGGAAGGAAGGGAAGGGAAAGGAAGGGAAGGGAAGGGAAGGGAAGGGAAGGGAAGGGAAGGGAAGGGAAAAAGAAAGGGAGAGGGATGGTGGGAAGGCTTTATATTTTTTTTTACTTTCCTGTCATAATGCATGAGTAAATAAAAAGTTTATATTAGTGCTACACAGAAATTCTACAAAACAGCCTTCATGATTGACATATTCTGGGCTTCTTTTTGTTTTAACAGTTTTTGCTGTAGTAGAAATCTGTGCTCCATCTCCTTCCCAACCTCTAAAGAGTTTCTGACATAATCATCGAGGCTGTGTTAACAATTCAGAATAACTCAGTCATGCTCGTCTGCCAGATCAAACCCAACTGTCCCAAACCAAGCACGAACTCCATGGTTTCAGTTAGACACTTCAAATATGTACTTCTGAAAATAAACATTATCCCTTATTTCCTATGACCAGACAAGAAGAGTCACATCTTAAAGACAGTCTTGAAATATTTCTAGGAAAACAAAAATAATGATGATTCTTGGTCGAAGTCATTCCCCTGTAAAGTATTATCTAGGGATGATAGTTTAAATACAATCCTAGATTTATACCAGAAGTAACATTTATTGATACACCCACTTTGCTAAGTTATATTTTTGTACAAGTGAAATGGCCCCATCCGATGACCATGCATGCAATCTCACTCAAAAAAAGAATAAAATGAAAAATAAACCCATTAACTTTTTAATATGGTTTCATCATCCTTTATTTTAACTCTCAGAGATATTTATGCTTAAACAAGAGTCAGTTACAGTTCATCATGTTGTTCCAGCTCTACATTTGTAGCAGTACAATGCCATTAGTCATTCCCAGAACCATAGCCATTAGAGATTGAAGTGACCTTTTAATGTCATCACGTCCTACCCTGATTCCTACTATCCATGGTAACAGACTAATGCCAAACACACAATTATGACTTCACTGCAAAATGTAGCGAAGGAGAAGCTGATTTCCAGTTGTAAGCTAAATTTCAGAAGGCAGAGGCCTAGCCTTTGCCATACAAATGAAAGTTATTTGCATTTCATTTGCAAGTTGTTCAGCAGTCAAAGTATTTCTAACCACCCACCTCACTTTGGTACCTAAATAAGAAATTTATCGTTTACCTTGGGCAGAGGAGGGAAAATAAAAATGGCCAAGTCATGGAGGAATCGGTGTCTGATCCAGGAACCTTCCAAACCAAGGACAGCTTTTTTGTAAAGCTGGGTGGACATGGTTTATCTGCCTTCCTTGCCCCCACCGAAGAGTGAAGGTCCCTGGCTTACAGGGATGGGGGTATAGACAGGCCTGTGTCCATTCAATATAACATGGACTCCGGCATGAACTACTTCTCAGCTGTATCCCCCATCCCCCTGAAGGAACCACTCTGCTCCAGATCAGACTGAAGTAACATGTCTCCACTACAAAGAACTGGAACCTGGGATAAACATAGAGGATAACCAACACAGTGGTGTAAATGCACGTTCGGAGATAAGCAATTAGTTTCTATCTGCCTAGGTGTATCTAGGTACACGTATATCTGAAATGCATCACTGAGTGAAGATATTTCAGCTTGATTTAGACTAAATGCTATATAACAGTGTCAATGTAACTCTATATTTGTGGTAATTAGCCCTTCCTCAGAGGCAAGAATAATTAGTCTGGGCCATTGCCGTGCTAATACAGATCTATTGCTTGTAGGACCTGAACTAATGTGCATACAGCACTTCACTGAAACTTGCCTGTGAGTTTGCTTGCTACATACGTAATATTGTAACATGATGAAAACAATAATCAACCCTCCTTTATTTGTGGTTAATGGAATTGCTACAGCAAGTTTATTTCACTCACAAGTAAATTACATAGGAGTTTGAACACCAGATGTAGTCACATCAAGATCATGTATCAGGAATTGAGATGTGTGACTCAATTTCATAGCTGTACCTCTCTAATAGAATTTAAAGGAAAATTCATAAAGAATTTAAAACCTTACAATTATTGCAGGGGTTTAGAGTCCTAAAGCATCTCATCTCTGGTATAAACCCGCAGGCTATTGCAGGGAGAGACCTATGGTAATATAGCACTAGGTAAGAGCAAAGTGCTTAAAAATGTGCTTAGACAAAGACATGTGTGAGAGGGAAATTATTTTGTAATGAAAAAGATTCATTTCCCACTGACATTTCAGTAATCAAACAGAACAAGAGAGATACATTCTTAGTTTTTAATTTGTCTTTATCCAGAACAATTCATATTGAAATAAAAGAGAGACATTGAATTAGATAATTTCCCTTCAAAAGGACCAAACTGAACTGTGTAAGGACTTACTTAAGGAGTTGGCCCAGAGCTTTGTAAAATGCAGTGTTGGGAAACTGAGCATCTGTGGTTTTATATTTCAGGGATGATGCAAGATATTTCAATCTTTAAATTACAGCTTGTGCAAGCAGTATTCTGTTACTTAACTCTAACAGATTTGCAGATGTGTCCACCTCCAAGGTAATGGGCATTGCATTTCTGTCATTCAAAAGGCTGAGATTCAAAATAAATCAAAGAATGAATTAATCCTATCCTCTCATTCTCTAAAAGCTTCTAAACACTACTTGGAGGGATTCTAGTGGAGATAATGATAGATTTTTATACAAATACTCTTTAAAGAGTTTACAGAAAAAGGTAAGAATTATTTGTCTATTTTAGAAACAAAAGACACGAGAGGGCTGTACTTGAACCAGTTACACAGGCAATCGCTGCCAAAGCATAGTATAAACCTAGTCCAAGGTCTAGGCCTTGCTAACTATATATACACCCCTCCTTCTCTGTCCGCCCCTGAAAAAATCCAGTACAGGAGGACAGACGGACAGATTAAGGAAAGAAGGGAAGAAGAAAGGAAGGGAGAAAAAAAAAGGAATATTGGTTCTGGAAAGTTAGAATTTATAATATTTTATGACAAGGTTAGTAGGTATTTTTCTTTGACTATTGAACATAAGACTTATAAAAAGCTGCATATGTTTATGACTGATAATATCTGCAGTCATGCAAGCTAAAATAACAGTTCTTTCTCAGGAATAAAGGCTGAGTTCAGTGAAAGGACATAATGTTACGTGTGCACAACCACTGGGAAACACCGACTGGCATTTTCCCTTTTGACCTGACATAACAGTGTTACATTCCAATGGAAAACATTGCCAAGTCTCAATTCAGCATAAAAACAACATCGAGGAAAATATTCTGTAGCAAACAAACAGAACTAAAAATTGTTTCAATAAAAAAAGAGTCATGCTTGGAGCCAACAGCATCTCTGAAAGTCTGTTTATTCTGTTGCCTCAAATCTGACAGGCCCATGATGAATTAAATGAACTACAATTAAAAGAAGTGTTTGGGGTGAACTAGAAACGCTTTGTGTTTTTTTTTTGCACTAGGACTCAGCTGACTTACATACCTCATCACAAGATGCAAGAATGTGACTCTGCCCTTCTTACTGTGTGACAAAAACTTAAAAATAAAGACCATGATAAAATTAGAAATAGAAATCTTGGAAGCTTGATATTATGCAAGCCATTCCTTAATACAGTAAAAAGATTTTTTTTTACACTTCAGCTTCATGATTTGGAGCTTGTGGCTGTCAGTTTACAGGAATAAATTGCAAAGGAGAGTCAGGCTTGCGTGGGGGTGTGGGGCTAAGATAAATTGCTGCCTCAGCTCTCTTAAGGACTTCTTTGCATTGGATTGGGAAGAGGGGGCTGTTAACCTGCTCTTTCTAAAATAAAGGGAATAGTGTCTCTTACTTGTGAACATGTAAGATTTTGCCAGATTTTAAAATGTGCTAGTTGAATCTTCTGAAAATGAACCTCTGCGCTATTGTTTTCCCTGCTGAATAAAAATTTTCAGGCTTTCCTACGGCTCCTCCATAAAACTCTGACCCCTGAGAAATTTTTGTTTTCCCAGACAGGACAGACAATAAAACCACTGTGTGTAAAAAAGGAGCACCACTGTCCCTATGCAGCAAAAAACAGACTTATCTCCCTTTTCCACGGGCAGGACAAGGATACTAAAGAAGTGTTTTCTGAGGGGTCCCCTCCTCACTTGTACTGCCACTGCCTAGGCTGGGAGGGGAGAGGTGAAGATTCCCCACTTGGAGGTGCCCCACCAGCTCCAGAGGAGACTGTGGATCCAGAAGGAGATCCAGGAACATCCTTAAAAAGATATCTACTTGGTTATGTCTATATTGGCAAATTTTGCCAATACTGCTATTTTGCCATCTCTACTCTTACACAGCTAAAACAGGCCCTGGTATGGTTCTGGCCCTGACCAGCTAGCAAGTTTGCAAACAAACCCTCAGCATAGATCCAGAGTTAGGAAAGATGGGGGACTATTTCCCAATAGGTAGCTTGAATGCAGCAAGCTTGTTTATGAGACTTCAGTAGTACAAGCAGGACTAGTCTGTGCCAGCTGGCCAGAAGATCGGTATATGGATCCTGGCACTGCTGGATTTACCAGTACAGGGGTAGTCCTTGTGTCTCATTTGTTGATGAGACAAAAGCTGTTACATTTACTGCTAGGAATGGGATGAAATCAGTATAAGTCCTAACACTAATAACACCTGTGGAAGGGCCAGGAGACTTAGAGAGGTGAAAACCTGGCTTATATCCTGTCATTCRGTAAGGGCTGATGTCGATTTGAGTAGGTATGAGAGCAGGTGGAGTGAATGGATGTGCTGTTCTGAGGAGACAGGGGAAACAGGGATCCCCAGCACATTTGGATATTTAAAAGTCCAAGGATTTTTTTTTTTTTTTAATCCTACAGTGTTTGCAGATGAGTTCACAATTTTCAAGATTCAAGATTTTTTGTGTTACTTTGTATTTTGGTCAACTATTTTCCATGTCTTTGGGAGATGTTTGCATTATAGCAGGACAAGGTGAGTTTGCCAACTTGCCAAGTTGCCAAGGCTTTTGTTACAAATTTAAAGCACTGAGTAAACTCCCTCAAATTTCCCAATTTTTCAGAGAAACTATTGTGATGTATCAAGGACTATTCAAGCAGAATGGAAAGGAGCAAATGAACCTCTACTATATCACTTAGATGAAAAGAAGAATGTAAACTGATATAATTTTAAAAAAGGTACAAGGTAATCCTAACAATAGATATATATATAAAATTATAAATAAAATAATTCATTATTACTACCTATTTTCTTTACTCATAAGTTAATATGGAGACGAGTTCTTATAAAACTCAGTACTACTCTTTAAAATCCTTTAAAATGGACTTACAGTCTGTAGACAAAGTTGACCATCAAGTTCAGTAGCAAAAATAAACTGTCTGAATAATTTGAATTTGCTGGAAAGGTTCACCTCCTCTGGAGCTGTAGTAAGAAAAATGAAATCCCAAGCAGGCAAGCAATCCCAGGCTGGCAAATGGTAATGATTGCTTTTTCTCTGAGGAGGGAGTGGTAATTTCATATCATTACACCTTTTTGAGACTGGCCAGGTTAAAAACCTGTTTCCACCCCCTTCAAAATTACTTTGAAACAAATAAGAATTATTGCAATTGCACTTGTAAATGAAGAAAAAACGTATTTAGACTCATAGAATCATTAAGGTTGGAAAGGACCTCTAAGATCATCAAGTCCAACCGTCAACCCAACACCACCATGCCGACTAAACCATGTCCCAAAGTGCCACATCTACACGTCTTCTAAATACCTCCAGGGATGGTGACTCCACCGCTTCCCTGGGCAGCCTGTTCCAAGGATTGACAACCCTTTCGGTGAAGAAATTTTTCGTAATATCCAATCTGAACCTACACTGGCGCAACTTGGGAGACCAACACCCACCTTGCTACAACCTCCTTTCAGGTAGTTGTAGAGAGCGAGAAGGTCTCCCCTCAGCCTCCTCTTCTCCAGGCTAAACAACCCCAGTTCCCTCAGCCGCTCCTCATAAGACTTGTGCTCCAGACCCTTCACCAGCTTCGTTGCCCTTCTCTGGACATGCTCCAGCACCTCAACGTCCTTCTTGTAGTGAGGGGCCCAAAACTGAACACAGGATTCGAGGTGCGGCCTCACCAGTGCCGAGTACAGGGGCACGATCACCTCCCTACTCCTGCTGGCCACACTATTCCTGATACAGGCCAGGATGCTGTTGGCCTTCTTGGCCACCTGGGCACACTGCCGGCTCATGTTCATCTGGCTGTCAACCAGCACCCCCAGGTCCKTTTCCAACAGGCAGCTTTCCAGCCACTCTTCCCCAAGCCTGTAGCGTTGCCTGGGGTTGTTGTGACCCAAGTGCAGGACCCGGCACTTGGCCTTGTTGAACCTCATACGATTGGCCTTGGCCCATCGATCCAGCCTGTCCGGATCCCTCTGCAGAACCTTCCTACCCTCAGGCAGATCAACGCTGCTGCCCAGCTTGGTGTCATCTGCAAACTTCCTGAGGGTGCACTCAACCCCCTTGTCCAGATCATTGATAAAGATATTAAACAAGACCGGCCCCAAAACTGAGTGCTGGGGAACACCGCTTGTGACCAGCTGCCAACCGGATTTAACTCCGTTCACCACAACACTCTGGGCTCGGCATCCAGCCAGTTTTTCATCCAGCGAAGAGTACACCCATCCAAGCCATGAGCCGCCAGCTTTTCTAGGAGGGTGCTGTGGGAGACAGTGTCAAGGCTTTACTGAAGTCCAGGTAGACCACATCCACAGCCTTCCCCTCACCCACTAGGCGGGTCACCTGGTCATAGAAAGAGATCAGGCTGGTCAAGCAGGACCTGCCCTTCATGAATTCGTGCTGGCTGGGCCCGATCCCCCGGTTGTCCTGCACCTGCCTTGTGAGCGCCTTCATTAGTTTTAAATTCCTTCCCACTATCATTCTTACCACAACTAAGTCAAAAGAGGCTATTAGACCCTGCCCCTTTTTTAGGAATTAATTAAGATAGATGAAATGCTAGGTTTTGACTGTTTCTCTCATTTAATTAGAAGATAAATTTAGTTGTGGTACACACTGAATCACTAAAGCATATTAACAGCTATTTCAGCTAGGTGTTAATTTAAGCCCCAAAACAGAAAACATTTTGCATGTCCCTGAGCCAAAACTGATGTGGATATTTTCCTTTTAAATAGAGTGAACTAAACTGAACGTTGATTTTATCCTACATCTACTTTCACTGAAGTTTCCTGTATGAACCTGTTCTGCAATGGCTTTTGCACTAATAAACAACACACTAGATTCTAATGAAAGATAAAAGATCTTAAAGCATTTCTTACTGCCGTATGAAATAATTGCTTCACCCATTACCTCCTCACAGCATCTTGATTATAATGCCACACCCATATAACAACTCATAACGACATTTTAGAGCACAAAGAATAGACATATTTAGGGAATGTAGGTGCCCCTAAGCAATTTTTTTTTCCAGCAGGAGTCACAAGAAATGGTTAATCTCATAGAGGTATTCTGAATGTGGGTTTAAGATGGTCAGAGGAGGGAAAATGTCCTGATTTGCCAGTGCCACTTGACGCAGCACCTGTTGTCTTGGTGGCAGCACTGTTTTTGAACTCGGCTCTGCAGGGACACCTTCACCCTGCACCCCGGAGCAGAGCTAATCCTGACAAGTCTGAATCAACTAATGATTTCATACCACAGGAAGCCAAGGTGTGGAATGACGGCAGACTGCAAGGTGCCAAGTACCACAGATACGGCAGAGACCTGTATGTGAAGCGAAAGATGAACAGAGACACATCCTTCAGAATTAATCAGTTTTCTTTCTACCTAAAAGGGGCTGGGTGGAAGCAGTATTCTGACAAAGTGTGTGCCTCTATCCAAAACTGCAACACCAAATCTTCTGGCTGACTGTGGTGGGTTGACCCTGGCTGGATGCCAGGTACCCACCAAGCTGCTCTATCACTCCCCCTCCTGACCTGGACAGGGAAGACAAAATATAACAGAAGGCTCATGGGTCGAGGTAAGGACAGGGAGATCAAAGTCATGTAGATTTGCCAGTCATCTTCTTGTTTGGCTTTAAAGAAGTCCTTTATATGGGTTGACCTTCCATATGTATCCCAGGTGTCACACCAACTATAACTTGATAACTTTCGTCTGCCTCACCTCCCCAAAGGTCCCAATCCAGTACTTGATCTGAGAATAAGACTAACTGCAATAAAATGAGATTCCATAAAAATAGCAAGTGAACCCTGTAATTTTTCTTCATGTACCCTCCACGGGCAAAGATGATAACGGAGTTACCCATTCTGTGTCAAATTACATAAAAATCAGGGCACTCACCAGGACCTGGGACATAGTTCCACCTCCCTCTTGAGCCCGATGGAGGCTCAAATCCACATCTCACATCTGTGAGATGGTAACCTAACCACTGGGCTATGAGTCATGCAGAGAAATGAACAACTGGCAGCGTTGCACAGTGGCACAGCTCCAAAAACAGGGGGAAGGATTCATCTAGGAGGTGGAGAAGGTGGGTTTGACCTCTGACTCCCTCAGACCTAAAGCAGAGGAGGGATCTGAAACTCAGTTTCTAAGTGCTTGAGCATGTGCTGAAATGATAAAAAAGCAAGGGGAACACCTCCATGTTATGATTTCAACCTTTAAAACGAAAGAGTGTGTCCACTCTAAAGGAAAAACCTCTGTCTTCAGGAGGTGAAACTTAGTGGTGGATCACAAGTAGGTAGAGGTACTTATTCCTGAGAGAGCACATACCCCACATGGGAGGACTTCAGGCATACTTCTATGCCAGCAGGGTGCCTGCTGTCTGCTCCCTGCTCACACCACTGACTACTCTGGATCCTGTAGTGAAGCATTTCACTGTTTATATAGACTATGCATGTAACATTAAATCCAGCAGTGTGCCTGAAATTCAGGTATTTTGCTGTCTTCATGTCTGGGTTGCTGAGACCTGGACTCACCCTACGTCTCTAGGCATTTAACTGATGTGCCTAGAGGTTTTTGGTAGTATGTTAAGAGACTCAGCTCTTTTGAGTGTCTCAAATCTGAATTACTACCTGGAGGTGCCCCTGGGAATCCATTAGAGTTCCCAGAGTTAGGTGCATGCCCAACCTCACACACCCCAGCTCTAAGACAAGCAAGACACCCAAGCAACTGTTTGACTTGGTTTCCAGATGAACGAGATACAGGTGCAGAAGCCGGAAGGGAACCACCAGCAGCTCTCCCCTATCTGGGCAATCGGGGATACAGGGCTGCAGGGCACACTAACTTATCTGCCGCTGCTGACTATGTAGGTTGCTGACAGCACTTGGTTCCTAATTTAGGCACTTGTAAGAGGCCAAAGGGAAAAGGTATGAATCGGTGCCTTAGTTTTTATTATCACATCTAGTCCTCCACTGGATTGTATCACTCGATTCTGTATCACTGCAGAATTTTCTGTATTTCCCTGCCTGGTACATGAACAAACATTTCAAGCTCTTGGAAGGACTGTGTTTTTGTTCTTTTGCTTATTTAAAATATAATAATTCATGTATATACATAGACATGAGACCCATTCTTCTGCTTACAAGCTACAATATGATTTTTTAAAATGCATTCATTTCTTTTTCATTATTATATTCTTGAGCTGAAAGACAAAGGATGAACAAATAAAAAAAATTCACTGGTCATGTGAAGTTAAAAAGTGAATGGTTGCAAGCAAGGTTACAGAAATATCCTGCTAATTTACCTCATTTTTCATTGTTCTTTCAATTCTTATGGCTGGGAAGAGGACTTAGAAAATAGTTTCTCAATGTTTTTTTTCCTGTTATATGAATTAACATGATGTTCTTGATGTATTACCAGGTTTGAATTGAAGATTCCAAAAGTTATACTAACAGAGAGCTACATTTTGGTCAATGTTTTGGAAAAATTAGAGGTAATCAGCAAGGCTTCATTTTATAAAAATTAATTGTAAGGACGTGTTCAAAGATGTGAACTCTGACCAGTCAGATGACCTAAGCCTGCACATTAAATGACATTCCTGAAGGACAATTCACTTTTAAAGCTCAGAATGACAAGGAAGCCTAAATAAATCATCAGATATCCCACAATGGAGCTAGTGAGAATTTCAGAATTGTAATCAGGTGTGTTAATGAGGTTGCTGAAATATATGGTAATATGAATAAGACCACAGTGATATGAAAGGCCTTGCACTCTCTTTTTTTATTTTTTTATTTCATGGCAGTATTGTTGAGACTTGTGATTCCAGCATCTACACTACATATCAGTCTTGTCGGTCTTGCTTTAAATGCTTGCTCAATGCAGAACCACTATTACCCTTGGGAAAGTAACGTAATACCTACAACAGCTCAGTTGTCTAGGTAGAAACCTTTGCATAGCTGCAAAGGCACCAAGGAACTCTTGAACCACAGTACACAGAGGGATGTTTTTAGTCCATTCTCTGTTCTCTGCTCCCTCCTAGATTTCCTCCAGCAGAGGCACAAAGAAGGTGCACAGCTTTGTCCTGCCCCTCACGTCTACCTTGATGAATCTTCTGGTGAGCACTTGGGGAACTTGTCCCAGACACAATGCATTCTGACACTGCAAAGTGTTCTTACTACTGGGTTCATTTTTCCCTTATCTAATAGTTTAATCCTAGAAATTCTGCCGTTTGAAGCATAGCTATAATGTCACTGGATAATAAGATAAGGAATATTGACAGCTATTTATTTTTATACTGATATTAAACAAGCATGTTGTGGGTCTGAATCTTATTAAATTATTTCTTTAGAAGTTTGGTGTATACATATTTACATTCCATAGATACATGGGAAAACATTGTAAATATTTATGGTCCTTTGGACGAGGAGACCTGAAAATTAGCAGAAAGAAGGTTTCCAGTATTGCGATGAAGACTGTGAACGCTTGCTTTCCTAGATGAAATGTGCTTATTTTCACTTTGAAGGCTTGCCAGGTGGTAAGAGTGAGTTAAAATACCTGGCAAACACAAGTTCTGGGTACATCTGAGCTGTCAGTTGGGCTCGCTCCTGTTGCCCGTGTGTACATGCTGAATCCTTCATGGGGTGGAACAACTTGGTATTCACCCAGCTAAAACCTGGAACTGACTCAATGATAAAACCATCTCAGGGTCTGCTCCAATAAGCATTATGGGTGGAAGCAAGCCAACTCTCACCACCTCCACCTGGCGCTGCCTTTGAACACCGTCCTACCAGGCGGTGAGCTGTCATAATACATAACTCCTTATGCAAACACACCCTTGGCATCATGCACAAATACACCAATGTTAGATACGCCTGTGAGTAAATGGCTGCAAGGGATAGCTGCTGCACCCGTGATATCCAAGTCCTAGGGATAGGGCCAGGCTGCTCAAGGGGGAGTGCAGCAAGTTGTAGGACACAATTCACTGCCTGGAGARCTGGGAATCCATCCCTGGAGCAGGTGGGTACCAGCTCAGACACAGTCATCCTTTCCCCGCTGGACCCTTACAGACAGAGGTTGTGCACAAGCCAACCCCAGAGAACCTGCAACTGAGAGGAGTTTGGCGATGCCAACTACTGAAGCTTATTTTGAAGCTCATTTCCTCCTAAGTCTTAGCTTGAGAACTAGTATCAGCTGGTCATGCACTGAATGCCCTGCTTACTTGCTTGCTTTTTTTCTTTTTTAGTTTTGTTTTTATTTTAATGACTGAGATGGCCTGTGCTGAATGTTGTAGATCAGGTTTGGTTAACCAGCATTGCTCCAGGGCTTCATGCTGTGTGCAGATTCCTGCACTGCACAGCCGCCTTCTTGTTTCATGACTCCTCCCTAATTCATTGTCCACTTTCACCCCAATGCCTGTTTCTATTTTCTGTGCTTTTTGTGGTTTTGTCCAAATGCCTTATTACCTGCATTTTCTAGGATCTGAAAAGATTTATTTTTATCTACTCTTATTTCTAATTGTATTTTGCTTTTCTTTATGTCAACTCTGTGATTATCTGCAACACCCTATCTCATAAGAGCACAAACACATTGTTCAAGGGCTGTTTTTTTCAGATCATTAACCACTATGTTTAGGTGACAACACTGAACTCTTCAGAAGACTAGTAGACTTCATCTAAACTCTATGTATTGCCCAAAACTGGTACTCTTTGCAGTTTTATGAGATATTTTTCCACCTATGTGACAGAATTTATAGCAAATTGCATTTGTAATAAATATTTAAAATAATAATGGATAATTATTCAAATATTTTATTAAAATCCACATAAAACTATGCTACTTTCTTCCTGTCACCCAGTAATTTGTTCCAGCAAACTTTTTCTTGAATTGTTAGTGTAATGTAAACTCACTGTGTGCAATATTTTTCTTTCATTTTCTTTTATTTGTATAATTTTTCTATATATTAGTTCCATTAGTAATGGAGGTCAAAACAGAATGAATTGAAATTATTTTCAAAATTACTTACATATTTATTTTTTACTGAAAAGTAACCTTTTCTGATTTTATTAATGAGATAG
The DNA here is from genome assembly GCA_030449065.1 of Oceanodroma leucorhoa. Classification (NCBI taxonomy): domain Eukaryota; kingdom Metazoa; phylum Chordata; class Aves; order Procellariiformes; genus Oceanodroma; species Oceanodroma leucorhoa. The sequence goes on from JASVER010000002.1 coordinate 20,447,250, forward strand.
CTTACCCTTTTGGCCTTTTAATTTAACCCAAATTTATAAGCCCTTCCTGCTTTTACAGTATTTGTAAATTTTGGGGGGTTATTTGGAGGCTTTGAGGCAGTCCTTGTCTCTGCCTCAAAACTCCTAGCAGCTCACTCTAAACTTTCTTGGTTGTCCTTGCCGTTTTACATTGTAGTCCCAGATCTTGGAATTAATGAAGAACTCTTCCAATCGCGTGCCTTGTGTTGTCTTCCAGACGAATTGCTTGTAGGCGTTTTTTAACTGGCAATATTTTTCTCCACTCATAGAACCAGTTAGGTCCCTGACTTACATATTGTTCACCATATTTCTTTGTTCTGCACACATATCTATCTCAAAATTTGATGACCTTCTAATATTATAGTTGGTAAACTCTTTTCTTCTTATATTATTAAATATAAGTATTTTGCTATTGCTGGATACATTTTTTTTTCATTTTTTTCATTCATTAGCACTACCATAAAGAAGCAGATGAAGATCTTAAGCATTCAATGGATATTTTACTATCTGCATTCTAAAATTGTTTTCTAATGTATCTTATGAAGCCCATCTATGATGCTTTGTTATCTGGTGGTGGCCAAATTACCTGAGATTCTCCCACAAGAAAATTATTTTGTTACTAAATCTTTCTTACTCCCAGTGTGCTATAGTCAAAGTCTGCTGAAACTTCTCTCATTTCTCATTCATTTTATCTTTCCCAAGACAACTTCCCAGCCAGGCTTTACTTTTGCTTCACATTTCATCAGTACTGCACATGACCCTGCTATTCTTTCCACCTTGCACCATCTCCTTTCTCTTACGTCATTTACCCAACTGTAATAAAATGTAAAAGCCCTGGAGTGACAGCAACTTATTGATGACCCTCTGTATTGGTGGGTTCAAAACTAGGCATTAGTATTATAGTTGTGAGCTACACATGAGCCAGCAGTGCATCTTGGCAAAAGATGTTAAAGGTGCCCAACAGTATCTGGAGATGTCTTAACAGGAGCACAGCCAGCATTTGTTAGGCCACATGAATAATACTGCATCCAGTTTTGGGCCCTTGGTACAGGAGGCATCAATAAACTGGGACAAGTTCAGTGAAGGCCACGATAATGGTTGGGGCTGGACCACTTGCCCCATGAAGAGAGTGTGACGGACCAGGGCTTGTGGTCTCTCCTGGAGAAGAGATGGCTCTGGGGGCACCTGACAGCAGTCCTTGGTACCTACAGAGATGTCAGCAGGGAGATCATACAATCATAGAATCATAGAATTATAGAATTATAGAATCATAGAATCATTTAGGTTGGAAAGGACCTTTAAGATCATCAAGTCCAACGGTTAACCTAACACTGCCAACTCCACCACTAAACCATGTCCATAAGCACCAATCTACACATCTTTTAAATACCTCCGGGGATGGTGACTCAACCACTTCCCTAGGCAGCCTGTTCCAAGGATTGACAACACTTTCGGTGAAGAAATTTATGCTAACATCCAATCTAAACCTACCCTGGTGCAACTTGAGGCTGTTTCTTCTCATCCTATCGCTAGTTACTTGGGAGAAGAGACCAATACCCACCTCGCTACAACCTCCTGTCAGGAAGTTGTAGAGCGCGATAAGGTCTCTCCTCAGCCTCCTTTTCTCCAGGCTGAGCAACCCCAGCTCCCTCAGACGCTCCTCATAAGACTTTTGCTCCAGACCCTTCACGAGCTTAATTGCCCTTCTCTGGACATGCTCCAGCACCTCAACGTCCTTCTTGTAGTGAGGGGCCCAAAACTGAACACAGGATTCGAGGTG
>JASVER010000002.1:20449102-20534782 GCA_030449065.1 Oceanodroma leucorhoa
TCCTGATACAGGCCAGGATGCTGTTGGCCTTCTTGGCCACCTGGGCACACTGCCGGCTCATGTTCATCTGGCTGTCAACCAGCACCCCCAGGTCCTTTTCTGCCAGGCAGCTTTCCAGCCACTCTTCCTCAGGCCTGTAGCGTTGCCTGGGGTTGTTGTGACCCAAGTGCAGGACCCGGCACTTGGCCTTGTTGAACCTCATACGATTGGCCTCGGCCCATTGATCCAGCCTGTCCGGATCCCTCTGCAGAGCCTTCCTACCCTCAGGCAGACCAACACTATTGCCCAACTTGGTGTTGTCTGCAAACTTACTGAGGGTGCACTCGATCCCCTCATCCAGATCATTGATAAAGATATTAAACAAGACCGGCCCCAAAACGGAGCCCTGGGGAACACTGCTCGTGACTGGCTGCCAACGGGATTTGACTCCATTCACCACAACTCTCTGGGCTTGGCCGTCCAACCAGTTTTTCACCCAGCAAAGAGTACACCCATCTAAGCCGTGAGCCGCCAGCTTTTCTAGGAGAATGCTGTGGGAGACACTGTCAAAGGCTTTACTAAAGTCCAGGTAAACAACACCTGCAGCCTTTCCCTCATCCACTAAGCAGGTCACCTGGTCATAGAAGGAGATCAGGTTGGTCAAGCAGCACCTGCCTTTCATAAACCCATGCTGACTGGGCCTGATCACCTGGTTGTCCTGTACGTGCCACGTGATGGCACTCAAGATGATCTGCTCCATAACCTTCCCTGGCGCTGAGGTCACGCTGACAGGCCTGTAGTTCCCCGGATCCTCCTTCCAGCCCTTCCTGTATATGGGCGTCACATTTGCTAACCTCCAGTCATCCGGGACTTCCCTGGTTAGCCAGGACTGCTGATAAAGGATTGAAAGTGGCTTGGTGAGCACTTCCGCCAGCTCCCTCAGTACCCTTGGGTGGATCCCATCCAGCCCATACACTTGTGTGTGTCTAAGTGGTGTAGCAGGTCACTAACCATTTCCCCTTGGATTATGGGGGCTTCATTCTGCTCCCCATCCCTGTCTTCCAGCTCAGGGGGCTGGGTACCCAGAGAACAACTGGTCTTACTATTAAAGACTGAGGCAAAGAAGGCATTAAGTACCTCAGCCTCTCCCTCATCCTTTGTCACTATGTTTGCCTCCTCACCCAATAAGGGATGGGGATTCTCCTTAGCCCTCCTTTTGTTGTTAATGTATTTATAGAAACATTTTTAATTGTATTCTACAGCGGTAGCCAGATGGAGCCAGGTGTTTCACAGTGATGTGTGGTGGGAGGATGAGAAGGAGCAGACACAAATTGAAACAAGAGTGGTTCAGGCATGATGTGAAGAAAACCTTTCCCCCCCATGAGGGCAGTCAGGCAGTGGAACAGGCTATCCAGAGAGGTTGTGCCATCTCCATTCATGAAGAAAATGACTGGATAAAGCCCTGAGCTTCCTGGTCTGACCTCAGAGCTGGTTATGCTTTGAGCAGGATATTGGACTAGAGAACTCTGAGGTCCTTCCCAGGTGAATTATACTGTAATTCTATGGTTACAAAGATCGCCCACAGAGTAGTATTAAATATCACATAATATCATTCACATAGATCCTCTTATTAAAGTTGTTCAGATTTACCATTAACCTGATTAGCACAAAGACTAAATTTCATCACTTGTAATAGTAATAGCTGACAGTGAGATCTGTAGCTCTGGCTCATTTCATATACTCTTTGCTATTGTGTAGAGACACTAGAGCACATTCATGCTCGTGTTCTTTGCCTTCTGTCTCCTAGCAACTCCATCTGCTGCCTTATTTTGTATGTTGGAAGTACAAGTCAGATTTATTTTTTTTTAGTTAAGGAAAAGCTGCTCCTTCCCTGCTCCCAACCTAGCTTAACACACAGTTTTGTATTTAAGATGCTGGATTCCCTTTTGCACAAGTGAAGTTCATTTCATCCTGCACTTTGTCATGACGAGACCCTCTTTTCCACAGATATAGGCCAGTCCTTTACCCATGGGTCCTTGGCCACATAGGAATTTTAGTGACTATTAATATTGCCAATTCTCTCCAAGACTCATTAATCCACCTTTGGCTTGAGGAAATGTTTCTGTTGTTTTTACCCCTATTGTTTGGTCTTTCATGAGCTATAATTAGACATTCTCTGGCATCCATAATTCACACAAATCTCTATTACTCATTCCCTGGCACATGACATATTTCCTTGCCAATATTTGTGGAGCACACTGTGAACTGAGTGGCACTGAGAAGTACGTAATAAAAAGTGCTTATCCTGTACATGCCTGTCAGTTACACACCCGTTAAATTTAACTTATCTAGCTCCACTGTCATATTTGTATCCTTGACTACAAGAGATTAACCATCACAGCAACATAATCTCTTATCTATCCAATGGATAAAACATCTACCCATCATGATGGGTAGAAAAAAGGAGGGAAAAATCATTCTGCACTTGGAGGATGTGAGAGTGCCCCAGGAGAGCACCAAAATATTATGAAATATTTCGCTTTTCTTGAAACAACTGATTATTTATACATGGAAGGGTGACTTTTATCTATAAAGTAACAGACTGAAACCTAAGCCTTCTTTATAGCCTACAAAAAAATCATGATGATATTCAAGTATTTTCAATAGAATTGGAGCTGAACCTTTTGTTTTAGAGGTCACTGGTTCCTTAGTCTGAGTATTCCCTACCTCAATTTCTTCAGTCCTTTTCATAACGTGTAATTTTTTTGTAATTTAGTCATCTATCCAAAGCTCCCTCATTGATCTTTAACCACTTCAGGCATTGTCTTTTCTGATATCAGCAAAAAATATTGTTGGGCTGCTCATTTCTGGAGTGGAGTTTGTGCCTAAAATTTGAAAAGGTGGATTGAGAAGAAAAAATAGTCTGTCTTTATTGCATCCAGGCCAGATTGTACCCTAAAACAGAATCTAGAACAGGAAAGAAGCAAGTGGAACAGCTAGAAAGAATTTTTTTGGTGAACATTTATGAATTTTCAGCTTTATAAATCATCATTCCTAGGACTCTCTCTTTTGAGCTATAGGACTGAGTTGTGACACTGAAGGCAAATTGGTGTATGGATTATAGCAGGTTTAGGAGAAGAGATTAAAAGAAAATGTAAACATCAAAGTGCATAATGATATGGGAAGCTTCCCTTATACAACACACAGACAATTTTGCTGTAGCCCAGCCAAAACATTTATTTTGACTCCTTTATATATGACTCCTTACAAGGAACAGCGAGTTTCAAGAAAACCCACATACTAATGGTATCCAGGATTTTTATTTTTAAAACATTCCTAAGCAATAGCTAATGGCCAGTGGCTAACAGTACAGGTGATCACTGGGTTGGTATATAGGTGATGTAGTCAACTATAAACCCCCACCTCATTTCAAAATTCCCATGTGAAGACAAGCTATAATATTGCCAATTGGCCCAAATGTCGTCTTGGAGTCCATTGAGGCTGTCACAAACGGAACCAATAATCCCCTAATTTAACAGAGCAAAATTATGACAATGAGTTAATCCTCCAAAGTGCTTTTTGTGTGAAACAGTAACAACTAGAAAACAAGCACGGAATACGCTGGCTGTTTTTGTTTACTCCTTTTGTAGTTGCCACTGGCAACAAGAAAATTAACATGTAAAAAAATATAATAAAATATAAGAATATATCATTTTGAAAATAATTTTAAAAAAAATCCTGCTTTTTTCCTAGCAGGAAAAAAGATGTAATGAAAAATATGACCTTTTTAAGATTTCTTTTTTAATTTGCACAGCTGCAGTCTTCTATCATAGTGAACTAAAAGAACAGTAAATACTAGGCAGCTGACACTTAAATCATTATATATCTTCTAGTTTTCAGCTCAGCATCTGCTGCATCATTTCTCAGACTTCAAAGTGTCTGGAAAGAGAGACCAAGGATAAGAAAAATGCCTCTTTTCAACTGAAAGCATATATTTTTCAATTACAGGCCATACTCCATTACTGTTACACAATAGAAGGGCACTCTGAAACTCTCCTTTTAATTTAAAGAAAAAGCTAACTCTACAATAGCAATTTGGAGGGAGGGAATGGTTACAGGAGAAAGAAACTTGACTAAAACACGTCAAGTTTTCACATTCAGTGAAAATGAACATGTCCATTTTTCCAAAAGAAGTAACGTTGTAGTGCAGGCAAGCTGTTTCCAAGTGGGATAACACCCTCAGGTGCCTCCAGAAACCAGTTCAGGGAAGTGGTTGTCTTTCCTGTGCTGCACTGACTTTCAGTGCCAGAGGAAAGTTCTGATTTCAAGGACCTAGTAAATGTGCAGATCACATCAGATCTGTAGTTCTATCAGTAGTGCCCAGTGACAGGACAAGAGGCAACAGGCACAAACTGAAACATGTGAGATTCCATCTAACCACAAGAAATCACTTTTTTACTGTGAGAAGGGTGGTTAAAGCCTGGCACAGGTTGCCTGGAGAGGTCGGAGAGTCTCCAACCTTGGAGATACTCAAAACCTGACTGGACACAGTCCTGGGCAACCTGCTCTGACTGAGCCTGCTTGAGCAGGGAGGTTGGGCTAGATGACCTCAAGAGGTCCATTCCAACCTCAACCGTGCTGTGATCCTGTGATCCTGTGATTTCCTCCTTAAAATGAAAGGGCCTGATTCTTCTTTTACACCTATGGAAATCAATGGAGAAAGACAATAGAGCAATACCAGCATTAAAGCAAAGAGAAGATAAGACACAAGAGCTTGAATATCGCTTTATTTATCATCCCTTTCATTAAAAGGAATTAGAGTTAATTAGCCCAGCTTGTAGTGAAATTAAGACATTCCATGCATATCCTATTTAACCTTTCTACTATCTTTTTCTAGGTTTTCTCTGTATTTGTCAGAGCTTCTATAAAGGAGCATATTAGATGACTTTGGCCCATATCATTAGAAAAAACAATGCATTTTAGTTTAGAATCAGATCAAAACACTGTAGCTCCAAAAAGTCAGAACTGTAAAGCCTTATTTAAAGCCTTTCCTCTGTTAGGGGTAGTTATACAATTTTCAAAGCCCTTTAGAATCCTGAGTACCATGTTTTAAGAAGACCGAAGAACTAAAATCCTGCTGAAGCCACACTGCTAACCACTAGACCCCAGCTGTCCACACTGCCTGAGCAGTGCCTGCTCCCTGCCTCTGTTTTGAATGGCTTTAGCCAAAACCATTTTGCCATAGAGAGAGGCAACCCTAAGCAGCATGGATTTCAGCCAGTCTGTGCTATTTGACCCCAAGGGCAGCAACAAATCCCCAGATCCCCAGCAATCGGTACTTCACAAAACAGACATATTCAGAGAGACTAGAACTTAGAGACTGGGACTCAGCCCCAAAATGGGATGAAGTGTTGTGATATACTCCCTGCCTACACAAGTGCTCATGGGCTAACCATGGGCATGCTGTCAAGCCCTAACTAGTCCGATGTGGTCATAGTACCAGTTATCATGGAGTTTTAGGAAAAACTGATGAAGTCACTGGGGCAAAAGAATGGGGATACTTTTTCAGCCTCCAAACTGCCCGTTGGAGAAGGAGAGTGATACCCTTGTTTGGCTGTTCTTCCAGCCAGACAAGGAGAGGCTGGGTCATGGCTAGAGCAGGTGCTTCTCTCCAGTCAGAATTCATCACCAGGAAGCACTTACTGATTCCTACAAATTAAAAGCATGTCTCAAAAGTCATTCCTGTTTCTTAAAATATAATGAAGCTGTGTTAGGTGATCTCGGCTGCATTCTCCACATTCCTCAAAACCATTTCCATTTTTCAGACAGTAAGAAGGCTGTCCTGGAAAGAGGGAATACCCTCAATCCTTCCTGCTGAATACTTTGTACCTTGAATAAAACAGTTAAAATGTGAGAGGGAGTGGCAGACAGCACAAGAATGAAGCCTGGTCTCCAATTACATTAATTACTCTGGATCCTAGTTTAATGCAGGTACTTCATGTAACCCAGGGTTAAATTACTGTCTTTCCCCCCATACTTCTTACAGATCAGCTGCTGTAGCTCTTTATTTGGCCTGCTCCCTATTCATAAGCCCTAATTCTACACACACACGCACACGTACATGCACACACGAACACATACACACATAAATACCTCTGCTGGTGTGCATGGTACTCTCATCCCATGGTGCTATGGAGGGATTTCACTAGGCAACAATGGCCTTACAAGGCACATATTGTAACAACACATTTTTCTGTGAATCTAGCCCTGGTGTAGGAAGCTAGCTACGTGTTTTCAAAATGTTAGTCATGTTGCTTGGTTACAAAACACAATATTTAAGAACTTGGACACAATAGACCTAAGTAACCTGGTGCAAGAAATCATCTAAAAAGAAAATCCAGTCCAGCCTTCCACAGAACCCCTGTCCTGGACTTTCTACAGATGGTATTTTTGCCATTAACTTCAATAAAACAAAGTTTTGATGTTACACCCTTGTTGACAATTCATCCAGTTCGAAAAGGAAACATGAAAACTCATTTCTGAAAAAAAAAGGTTAATTTGCACATTGATTTGAAAATTGTGAAGCACAAAGTCCTTTCCAAAAACATCTGAGGGTTTTTGCTCCCAGTGTGGCAGGACTTACCACTCCTTTTCTTGTGCTCTGTCTTTTGCCATTAAAAAAGATGCCTGGGAATCAGAATTCACTCTTGCAAAATAAATACCAACAATAAGGAATCTAAGATCCTTGGTTTTGACAGCATACTTTTATAGCATTAATTCACTAAGTTTTTCTTATGAAATATCTATATACTATGCGCTTAACAAGGATGTTCATAATAATTCAAATATTGATACAAACCTCTGTCTGTTGCTATGATACTGCACTCTTTTTATATTCCCATTTAGGTTATAAAAACATTTGCTCTGCTGTTTACTACAGAAAAGGCAAGACAAAAAATGGCTAGTTTTATTTCCTCTCCTATTTAAGGAGAACTTAAACCAACTCATTATACCCCTCACTCTGCCTTTTGTTAGAATTACAGGGCTGGGATGTCAGGCTGGAAATCAGCATGAGGTGTGCCGGCTTATTGTTTTTAACCTAGTTACTATAACATTGAAAATTAACAAAAAACTTTACACGTAGGCTTATATGATGAGATATACATGTCTGATAGGGAAATAGTGCAGAAATGGTTAATGATGGTTCTAGTGTCTTCTTACACCTGTACCCAACCTGACAATTAAAAGCAGCTGGTAGAGGGGAGAGTCATGGGGGTGGCATGTGTGAAGCTTGCCTTGGAGATATTTTGTTGGCCTTGCAGATTAAGAGGAAAAAATAATATGGTGAAAATGATTGAATAGGGAAGCTAAATAAGGATCAGACAAGGTGATGCTTTTTTTTTTTTCTTCTTTTTTTTCCCTTTTCTTTTTTTTACCATTTCATTTGGAATGCTTGCCCTCTGGTTTGAAGTAGGTTCTGGGACTGGCTCTCCTATATATTATTCTGCAGCTATTTTAAGGCAAGATGGACTGTTTTGTCTGTTCCCAAGCTGGTGATGGAGCTGGTTTATCTTGAAAAAGTGTGTCTCTGCCCATACAGTCTTCTATTCCTCCTGAGGAGGAAATGTGTAGACTACCGTCTACAGCTGTATGGTGTAGCTCTGGCTTTGCTGTGCTTTACCTCCTTTCCTTCTTCAGTGGGGTAGCCTTGCCTCTTTTGCTCTTCTCTACAATTTGAGAAACTCTGGAGGGTGAAAAGCAGTAAGCAAAATGGTTGTCCAGGTCACCACAGGAGTGAGAAAGGTCTGAAAGGGAGCAGTGGCCTTGTAGAGGAATGAGGGAGTCCTGCCTTTTTACAGCATTTCAAACCCCTTTTTTCTTGGTATCTGTTGGCCTTATCTGTAGTTTCCTTAGAGCCCTACAGATCTTCCCCCACCCTCTCTTACCCTCGTGAGATCCCACCAGCTTCCTAGAAACCTGCTTCTCCGCAAAAATTATCATCTGTGCTGCCAAAAAGGTTTGAGTTAGTTCTGGTCCTTAGCCAGAAGTGAAGCCGTGGCTTTGGAGATAAGGGAGCAAAGGGCTAACAARCATCACAGTGGAGAGAGGTCCAGGCTGACCATATAATTTCCCAGATTGTATGGTGGGCACATGCAACTCCAAATTCCCTGTTGGTTGGGGATTAAACCATGAATTATATTGACAGAAGGCATTGTGGGTGCCTGTGATAAGCCCATCTAGAGGGGATCTCGGGGAGATTGTTGGAGCTCTTTGTATAAACATAAAATTTAGTATTTCTTGAATGAGAGCACCAGGCAGTACACAGGAGGACACTTAAACTACATAGGAAATAGTCCTGGGCAGTGAGGATTTCTGTAGGCGTAGCAATGCAGCCACCTGTCATATGATCGTACTTTCAGAACAAAGGTGCTCTCTAAAATGGAGAAATTTATGGTGTAACTATTCTGGCATAACAGTATTAGCAATGGGTTGTTACACTGGTCTGATTGTATGTTACTATAAATGCACTAGTGAATTTTCCTGTGCAAACAAGCCTTATAGAGGAAAGTGCAATATTGATTATTGTTCCCTGATGAAATACTGAAATATAAAAATAACAGTGTGCATGATCTGTCCTTTGAAAGGAAGACAGCAGTTCTGAGTGTCCCTCTTCCTCTCAGGCAGACACAAAGGACTTGAAGGCAAGCTTGTTATACGACTGCTTTAGTGCTCTCTGCCCCTCATTTTAATTAATGCATAGTACTGAGGAGGAACTAAATCCTGCTTGGTTTACTCAAGCAAGTGATTCCATTGACTTGAATTAAGCTACCTGCAGGATTAGAAACAGAAAGATTAAGACCCCAGTGTAGCAAATTCATTTAACTCTTTTTCAAATGCAAATAGTCATCTCTCGATTGTCAGTTTGATTCATCTGTTGATTGTTTAGCACAATGAGGCCCTGATTCTGCTCCCTGATTGTGTCTCCTAGGCTGCTCTGTACCACAAACATACTCAGCCTCCACAGAATAATTAGGATGGAATTAGAACAATAGGTGCTCCAACAATTTTTTAGATATATATGATATATATCACATTTAAATATATCTCAAAGACGACATAAAAACTTTCTCATAGGGAATTTGTTACATTAATTAGTTGAATCCCTGAGCTTCCAGTTTGCAATGTGATTTTATACCTATTTTCCCTTTTATGTAGACAAGCTTTTGCTCACCTCTCTCCCCCACTGCGATGCTGAGGGAGAGATACTGATACTTGATATGCAGCATGGGAAGTCTCACATTATTTTACAACTGATGCAACTATCTTGTGGAAACACTTTATAGCTGCTCTCATTAGAATGTCTCCACCGAGTTAAATAAATTACTCAATGTTAACTCAGCTGTAACTGAGAACATATTTTGATCTGAAATGTCATTTTAATCTGTAACCTATCATTTTAACATACATAAGAGTTATTTTAGGTGGGGACAGCATTGGCAGTTTATTGTTGATTTTATCTAAATTATTTGAAAAATCCAGTAAAAGAGACTCTTACTGTGTTTATCAGAAGTCTCATAGTGTCTTGAAACTCTGCCAAATTATTCCTAATTGTATGATGCATATCTTTTCTTTACCCTTACAGCAAGGCTGAATATTTGATCTGCCTATTGATCTGCCTGATCTATTTGATCTGCCACTAAAGCTAAGTTTTACCTTCCTGCTGAAAAAAATTACATTAAGAATTCTCACTAGGTATATGTTATAACTTCTTTAATTTTGTCAAAAAAGATTCAAAATTGGCATTATGTATCACTGAAAATTACTGTGAAAGGAAAACAGTGATATGTTGTAAGGTTATGTATCATACCAAGGGGTTGAGTTCCAAAGAGAAACTAAAAAAATGAGGAAAACCAAGAAAAAAAGGCAACTTAGCAGAGCACAAGTAAGTGTTGAAACTGTTTTTAAGAAAATATAATCTGTTCTTCATCATTTAGAGTGTCTCAAAATTATATTTTTAAATAACATGCTCTATTTGGAGCACTTCTGGCTTTGTAGCTAGGTGTCTACTGCCTATGTTAAAATGTTCAACCTTCTGAACCTAGAAATTATTTGAAAAATGGAGCTCATTAGAAGCAGCTTATTTTGTGTAACCCTCAGAAACTGTAGGTACTCTACTGACTGGATGTCAGGCTTACAGCTGTGTTTGCATACTCTGATCCTCTAGAACTCAGTACCCCTGGGTACGTGCTATCTAAACCTACACAATTCTGATTGAAGAGTAAGAACTCAAAATTTGGCATGCTTGCCTGAATCAATACGTCAGGTCTTCTTTCTTGAAGCTTTAATGTTGTTGGGTTTTTTTAATGTCTTGCCAGTGCAACCCTCCTGACTTTGGGTTTACCATTGTGTTGTCCCAATTTGGCACTAAGACTCCTTTGAGGGAACAGAGTCAGTTCACCCCTTAGAAGATAGGAATCTAGGATGCCAAATCCTCATCAAGTTTAATAAAAGAATAGGAAAGAACCAATAAATTATCTGGCAACTCTGACTTTACAGCAAGGAGGATCCTGGAAAAAAATTACAGGTCAATTACAAAGTAAAAAATATGATCTGGCTTAAAAAAGTCAGAAATTCTTGTAAGGAGACATAACAAATATGATGAAATCTGGGGTTGAGTGGTGTAATTAACATATCAATCTTTAGAAAGATGTTTGACATCATAGTACAACAGATTAAATAATCAGGTACAAATTAGACACTTGGTTTTACCCTTCAAAAACTGCTTGGACTGAGGACAGGCAGCAGTTAACCACGATTGTTACAAGGTCATGGTGCAGACAAAGGCTTGCAAATAGGGTAATACAGTTAAGTGAAAAATAAATTATCATCCTGTTGATATTTCACCAGGAATACCAGAATGTCACAAATTGCTTGCTAAAACAGTAACATACTTCCTAGTAACTCTGTAAGATACCCAAGCAAGTCTTTACTGTATCACAATAAAAATTTTACAGGTAAAATGCACTGTAAATAAAACATTAATTTAAATGCATTAGTTCTTTAATCATAGGATCGCTAGAGATCTGGCATGGCTCAGAGGATTAAAAAAGGTGCTGGGCTAAATGATACTTAATATAGGCTCAGGCAATTGCCATTACAAATCTATTGCCAACCTGCACTGCATTTGATAGTAACTAAAATTCTCTCCATTGGTTGTTGAGTGACCAACATAAAGCACAGCTGACAGAGTTCTGGAGGACACGCTGACCATGTTCTCAAACTCTTAATGACTATCATAAGCTCAGAAACCAAATATTTGTGAATAATGAGGAAGAGCTTCCCCTGCTCACAAGTGCCTTTTCAGCAGAGAATAGAGCAGGAATAGGATTCATTTCTGAGGTCCTTCAGTGATGCTTCATTTAGCCCACAGCTCACCACCTCTGTTCAGCACAGGCTCTATTGCCTTATAATACAGCATATATGTATGTTTTTAGAAAGAGTTGGGATTTCGTAGCTTTAACTGTTTGTCAAATATAATGACAAAATATACTTGAAATATAATGGCAAAAAGCAATATTCTTCCCTCAGAATGATGCTTAGCTTTCATTTTGCATAAAATCATTCACATAAAAAAGTCAGAGAAGATTAATTTAAGACTAATCCAGAGAAAGAAGTTAGGTGCCTAAAAGTTATGTGAATAATAAAATGTTTCCTGAGAATGATCTGCATTGTCACTGTACACGGAGATGTCTCAGGATGGAATTCAAAACAGCCAGCATGATAAGCAGGCAAATGTCTAGACTTAACCAAAAGACATCTGAAATCCCACTGCTCTCTAGAGCGCAGGGCTTTTTGATCTGCATAATGTTCTCTTGAAAATATAGGTTCACATCCTTTCTTTCAAAGAACTTCGTAGGACTGCAAGTGACTTTTTAAAAGCTAGTAGCTGATGTCACTACTCAAGAAGACTCATACCCACCTGGCTGCTAAAAGTAAAATCGTGTCAGTCTTAGAGCACAGTAGCCAGATTTTGCATCTCCAGTGATTCTTCTGACCATTTGTATGTTGTAATGTTCTTTTCTCTGCTATTCTCTTGTTTCCTAATATTTTGAACTGCTTTTGGGTTTGACATGGGGCAGGATAGAGCCTGCTGTTAAGACACTGCCCTGAAAATCGTAGATTTGAACTCCTTCAGACACAGCATTAGATCAGGGGCACGCAGGCTCGGTGGGTGGTATCCCTTCTGGGTTATTGCAAAAAGAACCACTCCTTCTTCTAGCTCTCTTCTAGAGGAGGAGACATTTTCAACTAARTTTTCCGAGGAGCCTGATTCATTATGTGTGTTGGAACTGCTCCAAAAGCTCCTTTAGGATTTGCGTTCCTCAAAGGGCTCAAATGCTGAGAGGAATGCCTAGTTTCTGGTTCTCAGTCAGTATTCGGTGGAGGGAAGAGGCTGAGCTGTTCAGAAAGGGCAGTTCTCACCAGTGGATTAAATTGTGGTGCTTAAGCTTAAATTCCACCAGTACATGTGGTATACTGCAACGAACAATCACAGATCACGTGCACAGACATTTCCGTTATAGTGTGTTATATTCTTTCAGGCTGGTTCAAAAAGTTTTTTCAACATTCAAAGAAAGAAACATTTTGCCTGAAAACTTTTGAATGCTGCAAATGACAAATGTGACAAAGAAATGAATTAAATTTTTGGAGAGACGGAGAGAGACACCAGAAGTCTATAAAGTCTTGTGTTAGTGGATATTCAAAGCACAAGAGACTCCACTTTTTTAGGTCCCCTAAGTAAGGTAATAAATTCTGCTTGGTGTAATGCATGCTAAAGTTAAATGGAAATTATTTCTAACCAGCTGGTTCAAGGAAAGTCTAAGGAATAAGGAAAAATATGTGGGGGTATTTCGATATATGCGATACTACACTTGCATTTAAAAAAAAAGTTGGAAGATTTTCCTTGAAATTGATTTATGGTGGAGCGGTGTGATACATATCTATCACCAAAACAACTAAGATGATTTCAATCATACTTATTTTGAACAGGGCATCGTGAATGTGATAAGATACAAGAAAATTTGATGCAAATGGAAAAAAAAAGACAAGCACACAAATGTGCTCATTATGTAAGACTTATTCTCTGTACAGCTTACTTGTGATTATGCTGCCCTAGTATTTGTCTAAATTAGTTTCAGTAAAAAAATATAAACATGACATATTTGTACTTATGTATACTTTTCCAGTTCATACCAAGAAAATATTCAATACTTATTCAATTAATGTTGCTACACTTCATGTTTTCTCATATTAGAGTACAAATACAAGGGCAGAGGAAATTAGAGGTTGATATGACACTATCAAGGTCAGATGGGTTAAAAAGCTCATGTCTGAAATGTCTTCTTGCTTTGAACAGCTCCATTGCAACTTTTTTAACATAATACATGACTGAGTTTTGGTCACAAAACAGACTGCAGAGTTAGTCAGTATTTGAAAATGGGATAGTAATCATCTAAATGATTTTCTAAAAGTAAAATTTGTGTTGTCGCTATTAGTTCTCTTTATATCTCAAAGCTAATTAAACAAGTTTCAATATATATTTTAACATTGCTATTTTAAAAGACAATGTTTACTGACTATCCCTTTTTTTTTTTTTTTTTTTTTTTTTTCAGCAAGAAGACGGCATTGCAGTATTTCCAGTGACTGGAGTTCAGATTGGAACACATGCTTTCTCTCAGAAAAAGAGGAGTTGATATTTAATGCCCAACCATCATCATCTAGTGCCATTTTAGATGCTTTATGACATATGCTACATCCACGTGTGGTTAGTAGATATGACACAAGACTTTTGGGAGGCTGCTTCATTTTGAAATGCATGCTGGAGGACAGCTTGAATGCATACTCTCAGCTTCATACTTTAAAAATGCAGCCCTCACATGGTTTCAGACTTTTTCAACTAAGAACAAAATAGCATGGAAAATGGTTATTTTTCTTTTATGAATAAAGGGGCATCACGTGTGACTCAGAGGAGGTGCTAGGTAGGGCTAGCTGTGGACATCCTCCTGGTTGACGTGGGTGATAACAGTTTTCACGACCACCACCGTGGAGACCACTCTGGTGCATTTTATGCCCATGTGTTTTCTGGGAGAGCATTTGCCGGACCAAGGGAGGAAAGCCAGGCAGTACTGGAGCTGTATTCAGCACAGTGCTGTCACGTGCATGGTCAAGTTTCCCGAAATACCATACAGCAATTTCTCTGTCCAGAAGGTGGAAGAGCTGATGTTATGTGGCTGATCATTATTTCCTTCCTTCTGTTCACAGCAGTACGTGGATGCTATCATGATTGTCAGCATTTACCATCTGTGGGAAAAAAAAAATATCAAATACCTGGATCATTATTTGTTATAATTGTAATTTGTAATGATTTCTGTAACATTTGCAGTTCAGAACTCTTGCTCCAGATTTCTGTTTCTTATGACATGAAATAAGGCTATCAATCACAGTATTTATATACCACATTTCTGGAAGAAAGTCTTGGGACTGTAATATTATTAGCATTTATGACAATTATAATTTAGAACAATTTCTCTGACAGATAAATATTAATTTATATTGACAGCATGAGTAGCAACCTGGAAGAATGACTGGGGCTTTCATATTTAAATTCTAAAATAAATTCCCCAATTCCTGTGTCTTTTCCTAACCTGCTAATGTCAATAACCATTAAAATATTTTTTGTATGGATTATTATTTATAATATTTTATACAGGTATTCTCTGTGCTTTTGTGCTCATTTTTGCTTGAAACAGCACACTAGTACTTAATGTAGACACCTGCTATGATTCATCAGTTTACTCTGTTAAGAAAAGAATAAAGGCTAAGTAATTCATATTACTTTAAAAATATATATGCTATAATTAACAAAACATAAGCAAAAAGCTTCCTGTGATACTCCCTAAGAAATTATCTATATTTTAAAATAACTTTAAATAAAAATACAAAGACCATCTCATTTAACTTCACAGATTTGCAAACAGTCTTTAGACACTGTGTTACATCCTACACATTAATTTGGTCTTTTAAAATATTCATAGGTCTAAATTAAGTATTTGAAATAATTTCCATTTTGACTCTTAATATGAATATTAAAATCCCAAGGCAACTCAGAACTTGCATATTTAAAACATATTTTAAATTTACTGATAACTTCTTAAAAGTATGGTAATCTGTTGAGTTAAGAGTTTGGAACTTAAAACATAAACAAGCTGTTTAATACTATGACCTATATTTTAGAAGAAAATTATGGATAGATGGTTGGTTRGCTTACAGATTAATCCTATGAATGTCCTTCTCTCCCAGTTGCAATCACAAAGAAGTTCTGCATATGCCTTACTTATTGCCTGCTTTGAATTAAAAAAAGGAAAATATTTATTATATTTACTTAAGTTTTAAATTCAAATTGCTAGCTGAAGATGGGGAGGAATCACTATGTGGGCTTCATCAAGGCCCACTGAAAACAGGAAAGACAGGTCAAGCCACATGGCCCAATTATGGTACCAAATACAAGTGCACAACAGACCACTTTTGTAAGAATGTCTACTTTAACTAGCCAGTTCCAAATAATCTCATAGACCAAGCAGATTTTTAGTTCTGTGCAGAACATATCAGCTTAAGTTCAAAACTAGTTTTGGCAATCTAAAATGAAAATATTTTAAATTGGGCACTCAAATGCCTCAAACTTTTGCTGTAGGACAGAACGCAGAGCACTGACAGAAAGGCAGCTGCAAGTTTTGAAAAAGATGCTGAAAATAATAAGGAAATTATTTATGTATACCTTACCCACACGTCAGCATAATTCAAGGTGATTTTGTTGCATAGACATCATATCAGAAACTTCCCAGAAATATCTACCGTGTAGCATTTGTTTTGTTGCTAATGCTTGAAAACTTTGTAACAAACCCACAGGGCAAATTCTGACAAACTGGATGAGATTAAGGTGACAATTCATTTCCCTGAGTGATGGGCAGATGAGTTTTTAGACTGCAATACGTTTCGTGAAGATGGATGAGAAGAAGATGTGGCAATTATCTATTTATTAAACTTAGCAAATATGCATATCTATGACTTCTGAAATTCTTTCATCCTTTTCAGTTTATTTCGTAGTTTTACAGTGATTTGTTGTGAGTCTAAAAGGTTAAAGTAAACTTCAGTCTAGAGCAATACACTATACTATAGTTTTGCTGACGTCCACCTACAGTTACAGAAATACTGAGGGCAAGTAAAAAGGTTAATAAATATTTTTTATGAGCCTACCTGCGTGCTGTTCTGGGCATTGCAATCCCAGGTTCAAAAATAGTATCCAGTATAGTGAGACAGCAACAGGTTTGGCACCCTTTGCCCTAACTATCCTCCAGTGCTATTCCAGTGGGTTTTGAACCCTTTTCTTCCCCTCCATTAACCTTTAGGACTCACCATGCCTACCTTAATTTCATTCCATTAAAACATCATGCTGTTGGGCCCCATCACAGCCTTCCCATTACCTCAGACACTTTCAATCAGAGTTGGGTGCATTTGGCACGATAGATGTGGTCACGGAGTCCAGCCTTGCAAACACAATGTGGCAATGAAGGTCAAGAAGACAGCCCTACTTCACTTCTCCTTTCTCTACAACAGTTGCAAGGTGGTCAGTCTCTGCTCCTCTCTCGCCTGCCATTTCCCACCCCCCTTCAGCAATGCAGGGATAATTAAGGCTTCCCCGCAGCTGAGGCTCTGAAAAACTGGGGAGTCTATCCCTTGCTTAATGTTATAATTTTGTCTCTGCAAACAGGAAGCCTGCTGCTGTAGGAGCAGGCAGCTTTGAAGAACAACCTGCTTGCAAAGAAATGTCTTCTTAGACCAAGTCAGAAGTTCTTTTGGCCTTCCAGCAAAAAAAAAGTCTGCATATTTTGACCTGCCAGAAGTTAGATATCCAAAGATGGATTCAACAAAGATATGCCCTTTTGGTTTACTTTTTACCTGAAGATCTCCTTCCTTGCATTCTTATAGTTTTTTATTAATCAGAAATTAACAGAGGTCTTTGAAACATCTTACAAATGTTTTGTAATAAATCTGAGTGTGAAAAAGCATCTTGCTTTTTCATTATATCAGAATGACACATTTTGTTACCCTCACACTTGTTCTCTCAGCTCCATCTAAGATGCTTAACAGAGTGGCCTCTATTTGCAAGTTTGAATAAAGCGCAGATATAGCATATGCTTATTTACTTATGTTCTAAACTTGAATGGACTGGCAATGAAGTAATTGCTGACAAATGAGCTCAGTATATAGGGATGTGGACATGCTCCCTCAGCTAACGTGGTCCACATTACATGGTCTCAAATAGCAGGGAGTAATAGTGCTTGCAAATTATACTTCCCACTCTAGCCGGGACAAGGAATTTTGCAGCAATAATGCCTTCCCAGAGAAAACCACTGATGCTGCAATTTTTATTCATTTGTTTCCAGGATCCTTTCAGGAATCTCCAAGGGAATCATTAACAGACTGTAGAAATCAGCTGTCGCTTTAAACGATCCTTCTTCTTTCTGTCCTCCGTAGGGACCAATACAATGATTTCCATTGAAGAAGATTGGCTTTTAGCTGCACTTTATACGAAATTGTCACTAAAAATAAATGGACAGAAATAACATTCATGAACATAAGTTACCATTTGTTTCCCTTCCTTGTTTTCATTGGATCAGGGGATGTCACATGAAGCAAATCTTATTTCAACAACATGATTCAGCTTCTCTGTTGAAACTTGGCATCAGATTTTCAGAGATTTGAAACATAAAATGTAAATATGTACCATCTTATGTATGTAATTTCTTCATTTTCTGCATTATTAATCTGTTTCCTAGGGGAAGGTACAAGCTACCCTGCTGCTAAGTCATTAATGAAGTTCTGCTATCTAATTAATCAGAGGAAGTAGCTATGGGAATGGTGTCTTGTGAAGCTATAAAGGTATACTCTAAAACATGCTCTGCTCCTAAACTTTGGTGTTGACATGAAACTCTTAATTCAAAGCRCAAGTCATTATCCAGCAAGGTAGTTTTGACCCAGTGTCAGGGGTTAGATGGCTATGATGGGATACAGGTCTGCTCAGGTCTTCTAGATGGGTGTTTTGAGTCTTATCCTAAGAGGGGAGATGCGGGTTTGAACTCCCTGAGAGACCCTGCAGATCTCCTGCCTCAGCACTTCAATACTTTCTCACCCCAGCTGGCTACCTAAGAGCTGCCTCCCACAAGTTCTGCTTCTAACTGCTGGTGCAGGGATTATTCCAGCAGAATTATTTATTTCTTAACTGCTGATGTTCCGAGCCCAGCAGGAATATGCCTGTACGTGGAATAACAAAAAACACATACATTAAGGAATGATACTGAGTAACTGTATTCTTTCATCTATTTATCGTAACATTTTTGGATTCTAGTTTTCTTTAAAATCTCCTTGTACATAGGAGTTATATATATAAAAGGTGAAAGGGAATTATTTAGCAATATTTAGCACAACAAATTATTAGGTATTAAGGACCACTCCCATATCTGATAAAAGTAGAGAAAGAGCACACCTCCAGCTGGATAGACACACATTTTATAATTTGAGACTTTCACAGGTGAACAGTAACTCCTGCAAAAGATTATATAGAAGAAAAGTATTTAAGCAAAGTTTTGACTTTGCTCAGATCCTCAAAGATAGGCCTGTCTAATCAATTCACTCTAATCGGCTACTGAAGGACCGTCTCCTTGTGAGCTCCTTATTAAACTGTACCCTTATTTACATTTTACAACATTTCTTGCAAATTAGATCTAGCAATGGATACTTGGTTCAGTCAAATATTTTCCAAGCAACTAGAAGGTGTTTGTCAACAGATGTTTTGCTCAGTCAAGCTTGCATGCTGTGGTTCAATGTTCATGATGCTTTCCCTCAAGGATTTCTTATTAGAATGGATATTTGTATGTATGACATGTCCTCTAATCACAAGTGCAGTAAAGCATGTATAAGCAAACTCATTTGTGGGCAGCAACTACTTGTTACTTGTGATTTATAGATGTATGAGATATTTAATTAGGAAACTGAAATGACATCTTATGATTTGAGTTGCCAATATCATAGATATTCATGAATAACAAGTGAGAAAATTTGGCAGTAGCTTGGCTAACCTCGACTGATACACATATGCAAATTATGATAATTATAAATAAGCAACAGAAAAAATTACTCAGTTAATCTAAAATTTAATTGCTAGATGATAGTTTAGACAAATCTCATCCTAATCAATAACAATCAAGAATATCTTAATAAAATAAAACCATTAGAAATAAAAATGTTCTTTTGTTATGCAACAAAAAATGTTTAACTAAACACACAAACCTTTATTTATAGCAAACAGAAATATCAACTCATTTCACAGTGTGATACTTGGATCATCAGAAGATGTCAATCTGATATCAACATGGCACCTTTATCCTAACAAATTTTACAAAGCACATATCACACCACGAATGTGTAAATCATTTCATGCCAAGAACACCCTAATCTGCTATGTCCCATCTCGTAAAACCTTCACGGAAATTATTCTGCGAGTACTGCGTGAGAGGATTCAAAGGAATTCAGTCTGGATAGAGACAGAATTATTGCACGTATCAACATATTTTTATGCACACAGTCTTACAGTCTTTTACCTGCTGTAGTCTCCACAGGATCTTAAAAAATTCCACCTGCTTTGATCAGATTACAAGAGCCAATCACGCCTCCTTTGCACTACATTCCAGTTAGAGTAACTCAATCTGTTATCAACAGAATGTTTCATTTAAACTGATTAAAAACCATAAGAAAACATCATTAATTTTAAAGGAAAGAAAATAATGCAACTTCTAGAATACATTAACCATGATTATTTGGTATTACTGAATGATTCCACAAAAAGTTACTTTGTATTAACTAAAGGTAAAATTCCTGTTTTGAAACTGTAGAGGGGAGAATCAAAGGAAGGTTTATAATGATAGAAGGTGGCAACATGCCATTATTCTTTTGTTGTCATTGGCAAGAACACAATCATGTGCCCTTTAATCTTTGTTATTCAGCCTGCTGCTCATATGGATAACACAATCAACCACTTCTTTCAATCAAAGGAATAGGAACAGAATTGTCTGCATTGAGAGAGGCACCAGGACTAGACTGAATTTATGAAATTCAACTACTATGTGGCCCAGACTAACATGTAGTTCTAAGCTGCAGAGATAAAAATAGTCTGTACTTCGCTGCACACTTAATATCTTCTAGCACATCAAATTGCTTAAGAATATGTTGAAAGCAGTGGACCAATAGATTAAAATTTAGAGAGAGAAAAGATTTCTTCATTTGACTGCTTAATTTAAAAGGTATCTCTAGTGTGGCACAAATTAATTCCTAGGCAATAGCTTTTTATATTTTAATATAAAATATATTAAATATATTTTATTTCATAACTCACAAACATAGTGCACACATACTACATTATTAATAGTAATAGTATTACTAGAAATAGCAATATACTTGATAAATTCCATTTATTCAACTTTGCAGCATTTTTTTTTTGTAGTCTTCCTAATGTTCAGTTCCATTTATGCCTGATGTATATTTCAAGAGAGCTAAAAACACTTTCACTTGTAAATTCTAGGAAATGGTTTAAGGTTCTTTGTCCCTTTTTTAACTCACCTGATATTTTTTTTAAATAGTAACATCTGAGCAATTAATAACTGCCAATGTAAATTCTTGTTGACTTTTAAAAGGCAGTTAGAAACAGTTTCAGGCAGTGGAGTGGCCTTACTGATTCTGTGTTTTTACTATCTCTTTTTAATGTATTATTATATTATATCAGGAAAAGGGGAYTAGGGCTAGATTCAGAGAAAGGACTTTGGTGCAGCAAGGCACCATTAAGTAGAAGAGAGCCCAGAGCTCCATGCAGAGTGCGTGAACAGCTGCCTGAATTTAAAGCAGTGAGTAGGCTCTCTTAAAGAAAGCTCTGTATTTAAACCTTGCTTTTTTGTGCATGAAATCCCATGCATTTACATGGGATTCACAGTCCAGATCCTTACACTAACAGTGTGTCTCTATGTATTAGCCTTGCAGGTGGAGCATTTGCCTATGATGTGGAAGACCCATGTTTCCTTTCCTTGTGTGCCTGAGATCACAGATGCTTTGGCATGACAATGTCTAATAATTAAGCACCTTGATCTACTGAAATTACTCAGGGTGCCAGGGGTGTGATGGGTGCTACGCAGCCAGCGTCTCTGGAGAACAACCTACACACTGAATAAATAACTAGCCTAGAATAGGAGTGGAAAGGCACTCATATAAGGACACACACAAAAAAGATCTCTTTCACACAGGAGGTTACATAGGTATAGACACTAAGGACCTAGAATATCTGACTCTTCTTACGAAGTAGGCAGCTAATTAGGTAGGTTTTACTCTTAAAGTATGTGAATGAAACTCCTTTTTTTTGTAATAACTTAACGATCGATACAGCTTCCTTTAGATAGGTCTTGGATTAAAAAACTGCACAGGTCCCTCCACATCCTCTCAGCTGAAAACCCCAAACACTGGATTACTGAGTTGTCATCTTCTATACCTCCATTTCACATTTTTGGCTGCAATGTACCCTGGTTTCAAGAACAAGAATGGAGACACGACTCCCCAGACAAACCGAGATACTCTGATCGTGGTGAAGGTGTTCTTACGAAAGGAGATCTGTGCATCTGAATCACTTCAGGCTGCAGAAGATACGAACCCAGGTTTCCCATTTCTTTCATGCATGTTGCAGTGATGAGGCTATGGTGAAAAAAAAAAAGGCATTGTTGTGCCCATCCTGTTTTTTGAGAATGAAAATACTGAGCTTTATGCACACCTCAGTGCAATCTGCATGGATTAAGTCTGACTAAAATGCTTGGATGATTAGGTCCCTCCAAGGGACTTAGGTAGATTTTAGCCACCTCACCATCTAGTATCTCTATTAAATAGTTAGGGAGCTTAAAGGTAGAGACATCTTTTAAGTTCTAGGTAGGATGATCTTTAAAGAGCTCTTGGATCATCTCTTGACGCAAAGAGCCTAAATTTCACCTGATTCCTGTTAGGAGCTGGGCAAGTCACGGGACAATACACAGTCCTGACTGTCCTTGGCACTATTATTACTTAAAAATATTATATCCATACACATAAGAGTTATGTTTATATTTAGGATATTTTCCCTGTAAGGAAACCAAACTTATTTTCTCTTCAGACCTTTCACAATATGCAGTGGCAGAAAGTTGATAAAGAGCAAACAAAACAGTCAATGGATCATCATTTTCTGTACATGTCCTATTCTAAAAATCAGAAGAGTCACGGATTTGTCAAATGTGGAACTTGTACATCAGACACTTTACTAATGAAAGTAGTCTGTAGATCATTTGTCAGTTTTCTTGGTTTATTTTACTAGTTTCAACTTCATAGGCAAGTGTCAGACAACCCAGAAAAAAATATTAGTAGCTATACATAGAAGTTAGGTATAAAAAAATGGCAGAATCAAGAATCATGTTGTGCATATGATCCTACTTATAATGCCATTATTTAAGGAAAGGTCTTGTTAATTTAAAAATCTGCCATTGGTAATTTAGCTAAGACAGGTTTTCAAAGAAAATCAATGGGACAAAACA
Source organism: Oceanodroma leucorhoa (assembly GCA_030449065.1). Classification (NCBI taxonomy): domain Eukaryota; kingdom Metazoa; phylum Chordata; class Aves; order Procellariiformes; genus Oceanodroma; species Oceanodroma leucorhoa. Next base: position 20,471,794 of record JASVER010000002.1, read on the forward strand.
GATTTCATGTATGCCATTCAATCATAGTTACAAATGCAAATATTTTATCCAATTACAACTCAGTATTGTTCCATTTGGATTAACTATTAATATGAAATCAAGAAGTAGTTCATTATTTAGATAGGCCAGTGCAGTGATCTTTATAATCTAAGAGCCTCAATAAAAGCTAAATTAAAGTATAATCCACCTCACTGAATCCTTGTCTAGATTATAGTTTGACTATCCCTACACTGTCTACTATATCTCCCAATACTAAGGCAGTGCAAACATTTCTGAAAAGCATTCAGTACAATTTCCCAGAGCCTTATATGAACATTCAAAATCAAAATGAATTATGTAAATACAATCTCTGCTTTAATTAAGAAAATGTGAATACCTCATACCTGCCTTAACACAACTTAAATAATCTGTGTGCAGAACACCTTCATATTTATGTCATTGTATACAGAGCTAATCATACTCATACAAAATATTTTACACTCCCCAGGCTCTTGTGTGACTCACAGTGGAGTAATCTAATTCTTCCAGGAAGAAATCTCACTAGAATATCAACTCAAGGAGTAAAAATGCTTATGATAGCAGAGGCCTCACATTTAAATACATGAGAGCATTCATAAGACCAGGCTTTCAAATCTAGCTTAATTTTAAATCTGCTCATCTGAGATCATAGGCACTCAGTCTTCTTCCATGAAAGCTCATCTATAGTACAAACCCACTTTCATTAAACAGCTGGGTAACTTCACAGGTCCCTCATACCCTCTCACTAAAGAGTTTTGCCTTACATCTTTATGTGTTACAGACTTAACACTGATACTTTCAGCACTTCGTTAAAATGTTTTTATTAATACTCTGTGTCGTCTAATTTAAGAATGTCCACTATCTCTACAGTGCAACAGATTTCAATCCCTAGGCATTTTTCCGGATAATCTTCTCAAATTTCATTTATTTGCTTAACATTGCTAAGTAACTCTATGGATTTCAATCAGTTCAGATATTTAGAGATACTCAATTCCTCCATTTTGATCACTGCATATGCCACATATATGAAAATGTAAATACATGTATGTCTAGAAATTATACAAATTTATAAACTATATGAATAATTACTTAGATATACAGATATTTATTTATTTATACAAATACATTTTCAAGGGGGGTGGTCTGGAACTTTATATAGGGGTGGGCCCTGGAGCTGACCTCAAGCAACTGCCTAATCCTTTCCTCTGTCCCAAGAAATGATCAGCTAAGCCTAAGTTATTCCACTACATCTCTGACAAGGGAATGGCTCCACTATTTTGGAGACAGAAAGTGGTAATATTCACAGCAGTACTTCAGAAGTATCATCAGTTAAGCAGCCTGAGGATCAAGTAAACATGGTAGCCATCAACTGGAAGCTGAATTTCTGACACATGCTACCTTTCTTGGCTGCTGAAGAAGGGCCATCCAAGACTAAAAGCACTTCGCTTCATAGTTTTGGAGAAAAGATAGCTGAAGCTTATGCTACCCATCAGATGATAAAAGCAGAGAGGGACCATCCACTGCTAAATGAGAAAATAGGTGCAAGGAGAAGAGAAGAAGAGGTACATTTGACTAAAAGTCTGGGCACAGGAAGATACCTTTCTCCAACCATGGATATCATCCATCTAACATGATTACCTTAAAAATTAATGAACAGATAAAATACAATTGTAAGTCATGTTTGTTTTGTAATCAGGAAACCAGTTCCTTCATAGAAAAACTAAGGCCAAGCCAGCCTTCTCCACCTTATACTTCTGCACTTGATTTTTTTCTACCAATGTGTGAAACCTTTCATTTGTCATTATATAATTAAAACATAACTATTTCAGTCTGACTGACTCCTGTCAGGAGGAAATGGCCTCAAGTTGCGCCAGGGGAAGTTTAGATTGGATATTAGGAAAAATTTCTTCACTGAAAGGGTAGTCAGGCATTGGAACAGGCTGCCCAGGGAAGTGGTGGAGTCACCATCCCTGGAGGTGTTCAAAAAACGTGTGGATGAGGTGCTTCGGGACATGGTTTAGTGGGCGTGGGTACTGGGTTGATGGTTGGACTCGATGATCTTAGAGGTCTTTTCCAACCTTAATGATTCTATGATTCTATGATTCTATGTCAGTCAAGATCACTTTGAATTCAAATCCTGCCATCCTTAGTCCTTGTAACCAGATTTATATTGCTTGCAAATGTAGTAGACATCCTCTCTGTCCTTGATACAGGACATTAATGGTAGCACTAAGTAGTGTCCAGCCTAGGATAGGCCTTTGTGCAACCCTTCTTGATATATCCCTACAGTTTGACAGCAAGCCATTGAAACGATTCTTCTGAGCTTTACTTTTGCACCGAGCTGTGCAGCCACCTTACAGTGGGATCATCTAGATCCCTAGCTTCTGCATGAAACTGTCATGTGAAATGGTGCCTGAAGCCTTTCAGTGGACAAAATAAATCATATCTGCTGCTGCTGCTTTATCCATGAGCTTGTTACCCTGTCATAAAGAGAAATAATTTGGTTTGACATGATCTGTAATGGACAAATGGATGAGGGCTGTTATTTCTCATCTTGCTTTCAATGAGTTTGTTTGTTACGGTACTTTTAGAGGAATTTGACTTAGGCTAAGTTGTATATAGTTTCCTGGTCTACTTCCTTCCCCTGATTTTCAAGGATTAGTGCTGTTTTTGGCCTTTTACAGTCTTTTGGAGCTTCACCCATTCTGCATGAGTTCTCACATATAAACGCTAACAGCTTTGAGATGGTCTCATTCAGTTTGCTGAATCTCCTACTGTGAATTTTACTTGGCTGAGCAGATTTGAAAACAACTCATGAATCTCTTCCCTCTTCTTTTTCTTTTACTACAATGATTCTTACCTCTATTTCCATATGTATTAATTGTGTTAACCAACTAGACTTTTTAGTGAAGAATGAAAAAAAAAATCCCAGACATTAAACACTTCAGATTTCTCAGGATATTCCACTACTGGATATCCTTTCCTTTTGTGTAGAGATCTTTTTTTGCTCTTCTAAATACCAGTATGCTTACAGAATATTTTATGCCTCCTAATAACTGTTTCTCATTTTATACTTTTGTGATTTTGTCTCTACAAGTTCATGCTATTCTTTTATATTCATCCTTAATAATTTTTGAGCAATTCCTTCTGATGTTTGAGGTTGCTGAAGAGTTCATATTCCAGTTAAACTCATTGTTCAGCATACTTCCTAGCCTTTCTTTGCACTGAGTTTTACATTTGTGACCTGAATATGGCTTTTAAGAACCTATCAGACTTTGTGGTATTTCTTCCTTTAAATCCACTTTCCATGAGTTCTCAACTATCAGTTCTCTGAGTTCATTGCAGTCTGCTTTCCCGAAATCAATTCATATCACTTGTTTTCTCCATCTTACCAGTAAAGAACTTTAAAACTGATTATTTCATATTAACCCTTATCCATCTACTTTCAGTTTCTCAGTAAGGTCTTCCCAATTGTCCATAACCAAATACAAGAGAGTCTTACTCTGCATCACCTTACCTTAACCCATCTGCTCTATTTCTTTGCAAGCTGATGACTGAAGAGCTGGAGGTTTTCCACTGACACAAACTGCTGTTTTCAATTGTTAGTTCCCCTTAAAATCCACAATATCTGACACTTACGGTTTTATTTTCTACAGAAGACCCTGATCACAACAGTAAATAACCTTTTGTCATTAGCCAAGTAAGTTCAATGTGTCTGTCTATTTTGGGGGTTTGAATGTCTCTCTACATATTTTTGATATGAAAGACATCTTCTTTCTTTTCCATTCACAATTAAACTGTACTTTCCTATATCAATATTCTGATCCTGTGAACTAAGTTTCTGTAATGCAAGTTAAATCATTATTTCTCGTGTACTAAGACATCAAGCCCGTCATTTGCATTACTCATCTAAAACTAATCTACCGTATTAGATTATACACCTAAAACCATTACTGTACAGTTTTATTCCTTCTATCATTGTTGTGGCGTAGAAACTTTCCTCTCTTCAATTTTAGGCCTTTAATGCTGATCTGTAAACTTATGCTGCCATCATTTGTTAATCTAATTTAAAATTCTCCTTTTCCACAGTATAGAGAATGTATTCTCTGTATTCTCCACCATTGGATGTTTCTGTCTATCCCGTTGATCAAGGCTTCACAATGGTGGATGCACCTTCATCTGCTTCCTAGGAGGGTCTGCAAGCAAACACATCCACCCTGGCTGCAAATCCTGCAAACCAAGGCCAAGACCTCAGGTAAATGAATTAATCTGCTTTCCCACCACTATTATTCTGTGGTTCCTGCACATTATGTTCTCCCTTCTCCCTTGCAAAAGCATAATTTCCTACTTAATTTGAAAAATTTTACCTACCTGACTGCTTCATCCCACTCTTAATCACATTTATTCTTTTCATTTTATCTGATGCACATAAATGTACTCAACATCCCAAATGGGATCTAACTTCCCTGTTCTGTTATGATTGTAACCACTCATAGTACAGGATTTATTCAAAAACTCTTACCTCAAGATCATGCCTCTTTTTCCCAGCTGACCAAAATTAGTCCTTGATTTTTTGTGACTATTTTTCCTCAGAATTACTGGAGTGACATATACTCATTCATATTTTCAGCTGATGTTCATCAGCCTGATTTCTTTAAATTCTCTGGTTTTAGAGTACTATCTTATTAATATCATCAGCAAACCCACAAAAAGCTCTCAGAATGACCACATAAATACTCAGTCCAAAGACTGTCATGGTTAGATTTTTGCATGATATATGTCCATGGCATTTTCCTTTCCAAATGCATTTCTGACAGATTATATCCATTCATACAATGCTAGTAGAAATGAATGGGGGGAGGGGGGGGAACCACATTTTAAAAAATTAGCATTTCTTGATTATAAGAATGGAAACATGTTTTTATGAAGCATATTTGTCCAACTCCTTTCAAAACATTTGTTTTTATAGAGTTTATTTGTCCAACTCCTTTTATTAGTTTTCTCTGTAAGCAACTCAAACTCAAAGTATGCTTTTTTCCCTACTGTATTTTTAAAATAGCTCACTTCTTTTATGGTCACAATTTCATGATCTTTTCACAAATTCAAGTCACTCTCAGAAATTATTTTGCACTATTCCACAATTATTTTACTTGGGTTTACACCTCTTACTATATTATCCAGGTTCATGTTCCCAAAGCTATTGAGGTCAATATAAGTATCAATCTTAAATAGCAGATCGCTAGCCTTATTACAATATTTCTTCTTGTCTCTGTGCTGCTGCAATATACTGTCACCTGAAAATTTTGTTGAGGAAGGGAGCAAAGAGGAAGATATAAAACAGCAATGGTTCTAGGGGAGGCACAAAAAGAAAACTAGATGATAGAAAATTAAGAATGAATGTGTAAAAAATAAAAATATTCAAGAGGCAGATTTCTTTTCTCACGTGGCTCAAATCTTATTGAGTACATCCGCACTAATACATTTATGCAGTCACAGCTTCTAAGCTGTATACATGAGCAATGTTGATACCAACAACCAATCAGATAATTCTTGATAACTTGTTAAGAAATGTTAAGAAAAGGAAAACTAGGAAAAAAATAAGAAGGGATAGAAATAAAGAAAGTGAATAATTTCAAAACTAGTAACTTTTGAATGTTCATCTTTTATATAGTTCCCTGGGAAATGACAGTAAACTCTCCCAGAAGGTCATGCAAACTCAAAAGGTGCCATTTGTGTGTGTGTGTGTGTGTGTGTGTGTGTGTGTGTGTGTTAAGGAAAAAGCTAAGTGGTAACAAATTGAGCATATCTCCATTTGCAAGCATGATTAAGAAAAACAGCTGAAACTGAAGAGTAGCAATGACAGTGAATGTCATGGAAAACTCAGTAGCAAATACATGTCGCCCTATTAATTTTAATGGTATTATATGTGTAAATAAAACAAACAGTACTAGGCCCAATGAAATCTCTTAGGCTATGAAACAAGCTCCCAAGGGAGCCAGGTAAAAGCTCCGTCACCTAACACACTAAAATGCTACAACATAAAATACTAAAAAAATCCTCTAACGGACAGTAAAGTATACTAGATGATTCACCATGAAAGGTCTTTTCCATCTCTAATTTCTATGAGTCAAGGATCTATAAAACTGATTAATTTCTAGGGGCTGTTGCCCCCATTTCATTTACCAGTAATTTCTATTATCACTGCAAAGCCAAAGTGACTAATAAAGACACCAGTGACATTTTGCTAGCTATCTGTAATTAAAATGCAGGTCTTTTATTGTAATGCTGCTAACATTTCCTGAAAAATTCTCTGATTTGCATGTAACTTTATCTAAGTAAAAATATCATGCAATCTATTTCCATGTTTCTCTGTAGAAATAAAAATAGAATTGAAAGTTAATATACTTTTATTAGTTTATGTTCTCATCTGAACCTAGTATGAGAATACAGACCTGATGCAAGCCTATCATATAATTAGATTATGCAAGACCAAATGTCTTCTGTTGCATTATTAAAAAAAACCTAGGGAATATGTTAACTACCAACAGTTCAATATATCATGTTCCTGTGAATGGGCTTTATAGCTGCATATACAGTCATTTAGAATTTGAAAGATTAATTCTATATCTTTGTAGAAAAAGAATGAAAACACTGAGTATACGTTTTTTTCAGGCATTTTAATTACTCATAATTATTTTGGTCTAATTTGCGGTTTTGTTCTTCAGGTTCTGCTTAAGTTATGCACAACAACCTTATTTTTCTATTACCCATGAAAAGAACAAAAATACAGTAGTATGTCAACTTTCCTCAAATTGTGAGGAAACCAAAGTATTAATTTTAAAATAAATCAAATCTTTGAAGTTGCAGGACACATCTAAGTCTTACATATGATACCATTACGACCTAGTTCCACTCAACGTGTGTAGGCAAGTGAAAAATAAGTGGGAACATCTATTATATTCCATACATAAAATCAGTATTCATTAACTTGAATTTATCAACACGTGCACAAGATTTGGTGAGGCTTACTTGGAATGTGAGAAAATACAAATAATAAAATGAGACTGATGAAGACAGAGGCAACAGAAATGAAAAACTAATTTCCATGTGAAAGTTCAAAAATATATGCTAGTAATAAAACATCATTTTAGGTTGTATTACAATCATAACTAGCATCTTGTAGAATACCAGTTATCAGAAACACACACAATTAAAAAGTATTAAAGAGGGGGAAATTTCCTTTTTTACATAACATTAAGGTTATGTAAGGTTTGTCATAATTCTCTCGAATGCAAACTCTTTCAAGCAGGTCAAACTTTTGTCCAGCTTGACAAACTTTCAAATTAATTTTATAGCTGTGTATTAAATACATAAAATGTTCAAGTCTATAAGTATCTGTTTAGGAATCATAAAAATGTAGCAAAATAATTTAAAAAGTGATGAACAATATTTCTCTTCTGTATTGATACTGCTGTTCTCTAGTTCTCACAGGCACACTTTCTTCTAATTTTCCTTGTTGCACTAAACACCTTTTTTTTTAATATATCCTTCCACTGACTTAAAGAATGAGAAATGTGTACTTCACCTCCTGTTCTGAGCTTGCTTTTTTTCTTCCACCTTTCCCTACCAGTGCTGCTGACCACACTCGTTCATTGCTATTCTCAGCCAGAAGTTTTATTCTGTACTTTCCCAGTGTCAGAGCTTGCCTGTGCTATTGTTTATATTTTTAATTGTAGGAACTGATCTTGCACATACCAAGGTCATTGGGAGTTTGGAACTCAACTGAGTAACAATGGAGTCAGAACTTTACTTAGAAAATTGGGCAACAGTCTTGCATTAAAAATTTTAAATGATACTAAAAGGTACTCTTATAAACTCATTTGGAGTTGAGGGGTTGGCAGGAAGACATACCTCATCAAAAATAGACTCTGAATGGGGAAATGAGACAAGTCAGAAACAGTGATGGAGAGCAAAAAGAAAAAGAAAAAATCACAAAGCAAGGAAGGAAAGGAAAGGAAAAAGAGAAGGTAAATAAAACTGCAGGGAGAACGAGAAGAAGGGATATAAAGTATTCTATTAAATAAGTTAACACTAAAATTAAGCAAGCTGCTTTATTTATAACCAATTCACTTTTAATTTTTACATCATTTGATGTAATTAAAATGTAGGAATCCTAAACCAGCAGCCTTAATCAGTTCTGACCGATGAAGGAATTTTGGAAAAGAATTTTCTTGTTTCCTGTTTTTTTTTTAATCTGAAATACTGTTATTGATGCATAAAATGTTCTGATTTGATAATATTCAGAACCCAAAATTTAGTATCACTGAATTTAATACTGACCATTAAACCCATTTTATAATGAAGGTGAAGTTTCTTATCATATGGAATCTACAGTTTTCTGTATTTTCTTTTGCTTTACCATGCATATTATTTATCTCTTTGTGACCTATGAAGAACTTACTTACAAAGAGCTTGTTAATACTTTTATTCTGGAAAGTATATTGATATTAGTACACAAAATGTTGCCAAGGCAGCCAAACTAGCCATAATGAATGAATCAATCACATTGAATGAAAGTTGAAGGCAATTTTTCCAAACAAAAAAAATTAATTTGCCCAGTACAAGGGTGGCTGTACCATCAAAGAATAAGATTACTTTCCAATATCTGGATTAGGAGACATGTTTTGAATAACTCTTTGATAGTACTCTTTGATATTAACTGTTTGTTGTGAATAATTCTTTGGTAGTAATGATGCAATGAAAGTTCACTGACTGTCAGATGCAATCCTGCAGAAAAAATTTGAATGGTTTAAGAAGTTACCACCTTCAGCTGTCAGTGTAAGGCTATATGAAAATATACTTGAATTATAGTTTTTTGATTACTCGAGCTAGCCCACCTTAGTTCACTTTAAGAAATCTTAGGAGAACACACTGCTGCTAACATTTAAACAGCTGTCTTTCCATACCTCTATCTTCAGCCTGAAAAAGTGAATAAAATATTGCTTTCTCCTAAGCAATACCATCTCCTATCTCAGAATACTATTAGACATGCATAAACACCAAGGACTAGCCCATACTTATTTAATACCCATAAGCAATTCAGTAACTGGAATACCAGCCTCTGCCCTCCGAGGTCCTAGCCAGTCTGCTAGGTTCAAAATCACTCTTGTATTTATTTCTCAGCAGCATAATAAAACTTCAGTTATTTTTTGCCAAGTAGTGCAGCTTTGAAAGAAATGCTTTTTGCCATCAACCTCCTCACATCCTGACATTGAGGTCACTCTTCAGAAATAGGAGCTCTTGGTTTGTATCAGTGAGTCAGTGAACATGAAATCTGAGACACCAGTACCAGCTAAGATGTTGAAATCTGATGATGATTCTTTAAGACATACACGCCTATAACTTTTGCTCAGATGTGATAATACTAGCTTCTGAATGACTCACCTTCCTATCTGGTGGTAGATATATACAGATATAGATAATGATATAAACAAGTGTTTGCAATATAACGTTTTATGTATTTCTTAGTGATTTATTCTGTAAGTAGAAAACTGAAAAATATCAATGTGATGTACCATAAACAAATATAATTTTCTCTTTATGACAGTACATTACATGTACTATAAGGTCTTTGTAGTAAGATTCAGTCCCATTTCAAATTACACCTATCTTTAATTAAAGTAAATGAGTTGCCCATTGTCCATCTAAAATTTTTCTTAGCTTTCTTAACTCAGCTAGCTCATTTCTAGCTTATCACATAGATGGTTTTTGACTGATTCTTTAGCAGTTCACTTCCATATGACTCCAAAGTAGCTTTGGTTTGCTGTAAGGTCAGTCCTTGTTATCACTTCCAGATAAACTAAGACATCATTTCTGATGACTGCAACCATTCATAGTACACAGCACTTTCTATTTCAAAATTAGTGACTCATGAACAATCCTTTAACATCGTTATTTTTCCCCCTAAATGGGAATGTATACTTGATAACGAGCTTTTGTGGCCTCACTGACAATGGGAGGATCCTGCCACCCATCTCTTCCTTGCAACACTTTGTTTTATGTTTGCAAGTAGTTTATTTACCTTTCAGCTTTCTCAGCAGATATTTTAACCTTGTTCAAGTTCCAACATCATCCCGAATTGGAAGATGATTGCAGATCCAGACATCTCCCAGAAAAGCATATCAGGAATTTGTCTTAATGACACTGGATTAACACTTGGACCTTCATAAGTTGTATAAATTAAATGTTTTCTGTACTCATCTGAAATGGTATATACTCACTCCTCCGTCTTTGATTAGCCTCTTAAATATGACATGTATCCTCGAAACTACAATAAAACAGTATCATGAATTGCAAAAAAAAAAAAAAAAATCAGCATCTTGTAAGCAAGAACATGAATGGCTGTGCATGGATTATAGAAACTGTGCAACTGTGACAACAAAACTGGTACTGTGACATTTGGTTTTCATTTTGGTGGTCATTTCAAAAGCCATGCAGTTTTTCCACATATAAAAAGACACTACTTAAACTATGAAGATAAATCCATCTGACCTAAATTTTCCTTCTTCAGTTGGCTTTGGATATCATCCCAAATCATGGTTTAAAAGACAATAGAGTGAAATAATTCAGCCTACACCTCTCTTTTTAAATAGAACATGACTTTTACTTGATTGTTAGCAAAAATTAAAATATACACATTGTCTTTTACATGGAATTCAAGTCTGTACACTTCTAGCATAAGAAGACATTTCTATGCAGCCTGTGCAGGGCACCAAAACTTCAGAGAAGAGCAGAATTCAGATACACTTCTGAATTGTAATTTCTAAATGCCTGTTACTCCATAGCGGCACGCTCCATGAAGTCAGATATACTGGTTCTCATTCTGAAGCTCCACATTCTTTCAGAGTACAGGTCACTAGCCCAGCTTTCTTGTACACCATTCATAGGTGCAGATGCCTAAAAGCCTCTAAGACCCCAACCTTAAACAGTTGTTTATTGCCTGCAACCTTTGCCTGTAACAGCATTTCCTTTCAAAGCCCATAGAGCATTAACATTGTAAGCTGTTTTGTGAGCTTTGCATATTACAGTAATCCTGGTTTTCTATTTAGTCCTTCAGAAACAGTGCCAAAATACTTTCTTTCTAGAAACTCACTTGTCTAAGGAAATGCATGTTTTGATTTAGATCTTATGTTCTATATTTTTGATTTATATTTTATGTGTTGACACTGATAATTAATAGGCTAAGGCTGGTTCTTGCACACTCTCAGGGATTATAGAAAGTACATTAAATCTTGGAAGCTTGCAGAAGTTAGCAGGTCTGCCTCCTGTTACTGTCAGATCTGTTCATCCCAGAAATCAATAGAGGTTTGAAGAATGTATTTACCCTGAAAACACACGTGCAAGTTTATGAATGAGAAGCAGTTCTAATTTAAAACTGTGCCTGCAGACAGATGCCATGAATTATTTTTAGTAGTTATGATAACATCTTGGGCAGAGGCCTAAGCACTTACTTACATATAAACTTGTACACATACCTCCAAAACTGAGATTCTCAAAATCTTCCCTCAGTTTCTGCACAACTGTTTAAACTCTACAGGTTTCTCACATGTTTTGAGTTTAAATGCATGCCTAGAAGTGCAACAGTCTTAAAGAGCTAAGTAATTTGGCCCAAGCCTGACTGTGATCAGCAATTAAGCATTCCTCTGCCTTCATCCATGACAGGCTCTGTCTCACAGGCACTGAAAGCTAGCTGCAGACACTGCACAAAATGCAGGTGTGGCAATTCCTGTCTTCTCAAATAGGTCTGTGGAAGTGGCAGGCTATTAAATGTTAAATCAGGGAATAACTAATTGATAAAAATACCTGCCCAGTGATAAATGATGGGATCAGGTTCCTCACAAAATGGAATGACATTTCTTATAAAACAATCTGACGGTCATGTGGTTCTCCCAAGAAGAAACTCAATTACCTTTTTATGGTGCAATAAACTTCGAAGTTCTTGCTGTAATATCTGGCACCTCTCTGGGAAATGAGATGGAAAGCATCTGCTCTCAAAACAGACCATCCGCTGTTTAGGCTGACTCTCTAGAGATAATAAATTTGAACCCCTCAGGGAAAGGATGGTATTCAACCCAACCACCTATTTCTTTCCCAAATGCTCCAACATCTACAGTAGTGTGTGAAAGGGTAACATCACATGGCACACTCTGCCATAACAGTAAGGAGAGGCATAACTAACAACTCTGTCTCATTAAGGTCCTTCTATCGCACTTTGAGAAGGGGTTAATTCTGCTCAGGTGTGCTAGGTTTGCTCAGGGCAATTGTAATTGATTAGGCCAATGGGGATATGTAACATAGACATGCCTGATACACACAGGTGGGGTTCAACCTGCTCAAATCTAAGTTTCTATAATGTAGATGGTCTACATGTAAAAGAAATTTGAGGGCTTCTATTACTTCAGTAGAGAGATAATTAGTCCAGTCAATGGACTCTAGAAAGCTATTAATCTCATCATGGGGTGGACACCCACATTTCATCATCTGAATATCTCTCCAACTCTGGATAGCTATCTATTATATGTAGCTCTAGATATAATATAATTAGACGTAAGACACCTAGTCCACACATAGACAACAGCCGTAAAATTAAGATAGGCTGTATCCTACCCTATCTGCATTAAAAAATACAATGGAAAAGAGAGAGCCATACCCATGAGACTGGAGTCACATGAGAAGAGGTTCAACATTTCCAGTTGAAAAATATCCTCAGCAGGTTTATATGTCTACAATGATAGAGGCAGAGTACAGAAGCCAGGGAGTCAATTGTACCCATTGAGCAGACTCACTATGTATAGATCCTGGAATGGAGAAACTTTGATTTCATAGAATTGTACAAGTTATGAGTCTGGCCCCGTTATATTTGTTTAACATTTACCTTCTTGGCTTGGAGAACAGCCCCAAATTAAAGGCCAGCCTCTGATTCACCTGACACTGAATTTACTCTGCTTGGAGTCAGGTAAACCCAGAGCTGTTCACTGGCTTTACATCAATGCTTTCCAGCTCTCACTTTCTGTCTGTGAGAAAAAGGGTTTCAAGTTTTCCAGAAGATTGCTGACAACCCTTTTAAGACTTGAAAAACCAGTCAGTGAGTCAGGTTTGGTGTGATGCTAATTAGTAACGATAATTAGTGCTTTATATTGCCTTTTATCTTCAAAGCATTTAAGAAATGCTGACTTGGTGTTAATTCTCACAACATCTTCTCTAACCTTGCTGAGTATACTAACAATTGAGCAGCTGATTAAAAAAAAAAAGAGAGAAAGAGAGAACACCTCAGTTTCTAGTTTCTACCTTTCCTCTGTAATATTTACACAGGCACACAGCTCCTGGAATAGGTTCCTACTGTGAAACAAACTGTCCTTATCAGAAGTTCAGACAAAAGTGGATAAATTCACTAAACTTAAAAACTGATACACCTGTCATGTACACATTTATGTTGTGTATATATTTCACAGTGTGCATCCACACACTGATTTTTGTAGCTCCCTTTCATAGGTGCCTGAATACTCCAGAACTCCAGACAAAGCATAGGCACCTTATTTATTCACAGGCATAAATTCCAGTATTTATCAAAGAACCCAACAGCTAGATGCTGTGAAACACTATTTTTTATAGAGATAACCTTAAAAGATTCATAGAAGTAAAGCTCTGGAAAGAACCTCAAAGATCTCTCTTGTGCTCCTAGATCAGATTTTATTTTTTAAACCAAAAACATATTGACCAATTTGTCCTTCTAGAAGTGTTAACAGCAGAGCAAGCTTCAAAGTTAGATCAGGTTGTTCAGGGAAAATTCCAAGGATGGAAATTTTATTACCTCTCTTAGCGATCTGTTCCAGTGCTTAACAATTTTCACCCTGAAATTTTCTTCCTTATATTCAGTTACAATTTTCATTATTGCAACCTGTGACCAATACCTCTTGTCCTTTTGCTGTGCACCCACTACGAGAGTCTAGCTCTGTAAGTCTCTTTTAGGTCACTGAAGACAGCAATTTGATTCCCTTTTAACTTTTCTTCTCCAGACCAAGCAAACCCAGGTCACTCAGCCTCATACATGATATGCTCCAGCCACTCAATCTTCTTAATGACACTTTGCTATAGTACTTTCTGTAGTACTGGGATGTGCAAAGCTGAACACAATACACCAGATGTGGCCTTCAAAGTACCAGGTAAAGGGGAATAAAGACTTTATTTGACTTGCTGGCTACACTCTTATTAATCATAGAATCATAGAATCATTAAGGTTGGAAAAGACCTCTAAGATCATCGAGTCCAACCATCAACCCAGTACAAATGCCCACTAAACCATGTCCTGAAGCACCTCATCCACACGTTTTTTGAACACCTCCAGGGATGGTGACTCCACCACTTCCCTGGGCAGCCTGTTCCAATGCCTGACTACCCTTTCAGTGAAGAAATTTTTCCTAATATCCAATCTAAACTTCCCCTGGCGCAACTTGAGGCCATTTCCTCTCGTCCTATCGCTTGTTACTTGGGAGAAGAGACCAACACCCATCTCTCTACAGCCTCCTTTCAGATAGTTGTAGAGAGCGATAAGGTCTCCCCTCAGCCTCCTCTTCTCTAGGCTAAACAACCCCAGCTCCCTCAGCCGCTCCTCATAAGACCTGTTCTCTAGACCCTTCACCAGCCTCGTCGCCCGTCTCTGTACACGCTCCAGCACCTCAATGTCCTTCTTGTAGTGAGGGGCCCRAAACTGAACACATTATTCGAGGTGCGGCCTCACCAGTGCCGAGTACAGGGGCACGATCACCTCCCTATTCCTGCTGGCCACACTATTCCTGATACACGCCAGGATGCCGTTGGCCTTCTTGGCCACCTGGGCACACTGCCGGCTCATGTTCAGCCGGCCGTCGACCAGCACCCCCAGGTCCTTTTCCGCCGGGCAGCTTTCCAGCCACTCTTCCCCAAGCCTGTAGCGTTGCCTGGGGTTGTCGTGACCAAAGTGCAGGACCCGGCACTTGGCCTTGTTGAAGCTCATGCAATTGGCCTCGGCCCATCGATCCAGCCTGTCCAGATCTCTCTGCAGAGCCTTCCTACCCTCAGGCAGATCAACACTCCCGCCCAGCTTGGTGTCATCTGCGAACTTACTGAGGGTGCACTCGATCCCCTCGTCCAGATCATTGATAAAGATGTTGAACAAGACTGGCCCCAAAACTGAGCCCTGGGGCACACCGCTCGTGACCGGCCGCCAATTGGATTTGACTCCATTCACCACAACTCTCTGGGCTCGGCCGTCCAGCCAGTTTTTTACCCAGCTAATGCACCTTGATATGAGATTGGCCTTCATGATCACCAGGGCA
The DNA here is from genome assembly GCA_030449065.1 of Oceanodroma leucorhoa. Lineage (NCBI taxonomy): Eukaryota > Metazoa > Chordata > Aves > Procellariiformes > Oceanodroma > Oceanodroma leucorhoa. Next base: position 20,487,186 of record JASVER010000002.1, read on the forward strand.
CACTGGTGTTTTGCATTCAATTTTTTGTGCACCAGAACCCCAAGGTCCTTTTCTGCAATGCTGCTATCTCAGCAGCCTGTATCGCTGCACGGGGTTGTTCTGTCCCAAATGCAGGACTATGCATTTGCCTTTGCTAGACTCCATGAGGTTCCTGTCAGCCCATTTCTCCAGGACGTCAAGGTTGCTCCAAATGACAAGCCTTTCCCTCCATTGTATTGACCAGTGTTGCCCTCCTCCCTTGCTGCCCTCCCTGCCCCGTGTCATTTTGGTCTCATTCACAAACTTGCACTGTTAAAGGTTTCATCATCCAGGTCATTGATGAAAATATTAAGTAAAATCAATCCCAGTACTGGCCCCTGAGGAATATCACTGCTAGTTAGACTTCTATCTGTTGACCACTACCCATTAAGTCTGGTGTTCCAGACAGTTTTTCACCCAGTTTGTAGTGCACCCAGTTGTATCTCCTCTTCTAGGCTACACGTTTGTTATGGGAAACTATGTCAAAGGCCCTACTCAATTCAAGGCAAATGACATATAACACTCCCTTCACCCAATACAAAGAGCCAGTAAATGTCATAGAAGGCAATCAGTCAAGCATGCTTGGCCTTGGTAAATCCATGCTGCCAGTTCCCAAACATATTCTTGTCCTTGACGTGCTTGAAAATGGCTTCCATGAGGTCTTTCTCCCTAATCTTATGAGAGACTGAAGGGAGGCTGACTGACCTACAGTTCACTGTATCATTCTTCATGATCTTTTTGAAACGTGTATAACATCTGCTTTTTCCCAGCTATCAGGGACCTCCTTCAACCACCATGACCATTGGAAGATAGTAAAGAGTGGCCTCACAGTGGTATCAGTAAGCTCTTTAACCTTTCCTCATAGATAAGCTTTTTTAATCCTCTTATCATTCTTTTGATTTCCTCTGAATTCTTTCCAGTTCATCTAAAGCTTTAGAAAAACATAGTGACCAAAACAGGACATGGTGTTCCTAGTATTGCATACCAGTACACTCTAAAATGAAAAGCAACATTGCATTGTTGACAAATCCTCCAGTTTTGATTCATGATCGTTTCCACACTAGCTAATTGGAGACCACACTGAAGACTGGTAAGGGAAAACAGAGATATTTCTGGTTCGTAATATAGTGCTCAGATTACCAGGCGAGGCCTTTCTCTCAGGAGAGATTCAGGTTTCTAAGGTATTGAGTTCAGTGAGATCTGATGGTTTATAGCATCTGTCATGATCAGAATTACAAGATTCTGTGTCCTTGACCAAGAATTTTGTGACGCAGAATTACTACAGATGAGCTAAAAAAAATAACTCACTTGTTATATTAGACTCATGATGTATGTCTGCCCTACCATAAAATGTGAAAATATTCTATTTCTTCCCCAAATTAGGTCACAAAAGTAGCAGCTCTGTTTTAGTTAATTTTGCATCTCATGTTAAACACTCTGAACTCCAAAGTCTCTCCATTTATTAAATACAAATTTTAAATGCTCAATACAAAACAAAACCATACTAATTAATTAATAATAATGATCCTTGGACAATAAAACACAGAACAAAACTAGCATTGACCATCATAATGGTTGCTGAAATATGCATTTAAAAATAATTTATTTTGATTCGAAACGTTGTGGTGGGTTAACCTTGGCTAAGGGCCAAACACCCTCCCAGTTGCTCACTCACTCCCCCTCCTCAGTTGGACAGGGGGAGAAAGTGCAATGTGAGAACTCATGGGTCGAGACAGAGTCAGGGAGATCGCTTACCAGTTACTGTCATGGGTAAACCAGACTTGACTGGGAAAATTAATTTATTGGCAATTAAAACAGATTCAGGTAGTGAGAAACAAAAAGACAGACATTAAAGCTAAGCCCTTCCTCCTCCCTTTCTCAGGCCCAATTTCACTCCCGACACCTCTACCTCCTCCCTCCCTGAGCAGTGCAGGGGGTGTAATGGGATGGTCAGTACATGGTGGTTTCTCTCTGCTACTCCTTCCCTCTCACACATTTCCCCTGATCCAGTGTGGGCTCTCCATGGGCCTCAGTCCCTCAGGAACAGCCATCTGCTCCACGACGGTCCCCTCCATGGCTGAAGGGGAATCTCTGCTCCGACACCTGGAGCACCTCCTCCCCTCCTCTGACCTTGGTGTTCCCCTTGTTGTTTCTCACTCTTTTTGTTCCCTTCTCCACTGTCTGTCTTGTGTTTCTTAGCCTTTCCTTAAACACGTTTTCCCTGAGGCACCACAATCTTGGCTGATGGGCTCAGTCATGCCCTGCAATGGGTCTGTTGGAGCTGGCTGGAACCAGCTGTGTCTGACACGGGGCCTCTCCCCACAGAGGCCACGCTTGTGATCCCCCACTGCTGATACATTGCCACGGACACCCAACACAAACTTGTACACATTCAGTTAGAAGGAACATTTAAACCTGTCCTATCACTCAGCAGGTGACTACTTCAGATGTTCATCTGACCATCTAGTTAAAACAGCATTTCAATTTCTCCCAGAAACATACTATCAATGACAATATATCCAAGAAATTATTTGACACGGTCTTTGTACAAGACAACTAAACAAGCAGGCTGTCATAATCTTTAGGAAGGGACCTTGAAGATTATCTGGTCCAACCTTTCATGGGAAAGGGAGCCTAGATGAGATTATCTAGCACCGTGTCCAATTGCATCTTGAAAGCCTCCAGAGATGGGGACTTTACCACATCCCTGAGGAGGTTGTTCCAGTGAATGATTATTCTCAATGTAAAATGTTTCTTTCCTATATCAAGATGAAACCTCTCCTGGTGCAACTTGTACCCATTGCCCCTTGTCTTCTCCATGTGGCTCCTTGTGAAGAGAGAGCCTCCGTCTTCTTTGTAGCCACCCTTTGGGTACTGGAATACTATGATGAGATCACCCCCGAGCCTTCTCTTTTCCAGGGTGGAAAGACCTAACTCCTTCAGTCTTTCCTCACAGGGCAGGTTCTCCAGCCCTTTGATCATCTTTGTGGCCTTCCTTTGGACCCTCTCCAGTCTGTTCAGATCTTTCTTGAACTGTGGGGACCAGACCTGGACACAGTACTCCTGGTGTGGCCTAACACGTGCGGAGTACAGCGGGGTGATCACGTCTCTATCTCTGCTAGTAATGCCCCTGTGGATGCAGCCCAGGACCCAATTGCCTTTGTTGCTGCAGCAGTACACTGTTGACCTGTGCTCAGCTTGTTGTCCACAGGACCCCCAGGTCTCTTTCAGCAAGGCTGCTCCCCTGCCACACAGATCCTACCCTGTACTGGGCTCTTTGGTTATGTCATCCCAGGTGCAGGACTTTGCACTTGTGTTTGTTAAACTTCACACAGTTCTTGCTAGCCCACCCTCCCAGTTTGTCCAGGTCTCTCTGTCAGATGTCTCTCCCTTCCTACATTTCCACCTCACTGCCCAGTTTGGTGTCATCAGCATACTTGGTAAGGGTGCTTTCAATCCCACCATCCAGATCATTTATGAAGATGTTGAATAGCATGGGGCCCATTATTGATCCCTAGAGGACCCCACTTGTGACAAGCTGCCAGCCTGAGTAAAAACCATTGATCACCACCCTCTCTGAGTGCAGCCTGTTGGCCAGTCTAGTACCCATCTCACAGACCACCCATCCAATCTGTATCTTGCCAGTTTGTCTAGGAGTAGGCTGTGGGAAACAGTGTCAAATGCTTTGCTGAAGTCCTGACAAACAATGTCCACTGCTCTCCCTATGTCAACAGAAGATGTTATTTTGTTGTAGAAGGCGATCAGGTTAGTCTGGCACGATTCACCTTTGGTAAATCTGTGCTGGCTTTTCCCAATCACCTGCTTCATTTGGATAGTAATAGTTGCTAGGAGGACTAATTCCATTATTTTCCCAGGAACTGAAGTAAGACTAATAGGCCTGTAGTTTCCTGGGTCTTCTCTTGGGCTCTTCTTGTAGATGGGTATGACAACGCATTTTAAAATGCTTACACTAAAATCAAACTTATACTGACAAATATAAAAGTTTGATTTGTTTTACACTTTCTAATATTATTGATTCTTCCCCGATTATGGCTACTGATAAGTGCTTTTTCATTGAATTCTTCTCTCCTTACCTGCCTAAAATGTTGAATTTGGGGAATTAGGTTTTAACTGTGTTTATTAGTTAGAAGTTGTTTCACGAGCATTTATGAAGAAATTCCAGTGTTCTGACAGTTATTTTTAGTATGGTCTACATTGTATTGTAATGAGTTTCATACTAATGTCAGATATTAATACTTTCATGTTTATTTTTAAATAATGAATTTGTAAATGTACTACCACTTGCAAATGCAAATGAAATTCAAACACACCTTCATATTCAATAAAATGATCCTTAGAAAATCTCTTTATTTAAGATGTAGAAGCAAACTCTACAGTGGTTTATTCCTCCAACCTTCTACTCCTATACAGTTTCTAAGGCAGTCATACAAGAAATAATCTGTGTCCTCCATAATCATATAAAAGCCCATCAAGAATTTTCAAAATGGTCTACATAGTTAAAATGCTTTGAAAAATCTCATACTTTAATTCTAAATAGTCTCTCCAATTATACTGTATCTGTCTTTGATAACATCAAAAAGACCTCTAGTATCATTTTACTAGAAATTAGCAAGATCCGGGAACAGTTCTTTCCTCTCACTGTTCAACAGCAAATTGGCAAATCCTTTCATGTATCCATAGCATAGGATTGAAATCTCTAAACTACAGGTAGATCAGTTTCTGAGGCAACTTAGTTCAATTAAAACAGTTAAGCTTTCAAAAACATAGATGGGTTTGTTGTTGGTTGTTTTTTTTTTTTTTTTTTAGGGTGTTCTTCATTTATACTAAATCATTTTTCAGCCATAGGTTTAGAGTGGGAAGGTTCAGGAGCAGAAACACCCATCTCTACAGCTACTGAGTTGACAATTTACACATCCCCTCTCCTGTACAGCACCAAAGTGTCTCTTTGACTTTGCCAAATCTGAAAAATAATTAAAAAAACCCCAAACTATTGCCATGCAGCTGCCAACATATTTGTGGCATACACACATACCCTGGTCCGCTCTGCATCATAGAGTCATTTCATTACTTTGTTATGACACAGAAACATGCTTGAAGAGGAAAGTGGAGAGTGGCTGAGTTCCCATTTACATGATGGATGTCTCTGCCCTGCTATATTGGTCTTCTTTAAAGTCATTTTCTCCTGAGTTCCAGGTGAACTATCTTTATCAGTAAACTGATTTATTCTCTCTGTTTTCTTATTTCTAAAAAATGAGTCACAGCAGAACCTGAAAAATTAAGCGATATTTTGTACTGCTTCATTATTCACAGCTATGCTTGGCCTTAACATTTAGAATACTTAGTAACACTGTCTTCTTTGCTTGTAATGTAACTTTTGCTGTATTGAAAACAAACGTATTACTATTACTATTACTATTACTGGACGCCTTTCCTGGCAGGGACTGAAGGCACCAGTCATAGGTAAGCAATAAAAAATGCATCTTTTTCAGACACAGGAGGGATTCCATTTCTTTCCTCTGTGAGAAAAAGTCAATACATTATCACCATAGCAATGCTCGCTCTGAGCTTAACACTTTCTGTGAGGAGAGAAAATACATGCAGCGGTTTGTTATGAATGAAAAATTATTTCAGATGAGTCCCCTAAGAAATATAGCATCTACAATGCTACATCTTTCCTTGTTCCTCATTATATTAAGAAGAGAATACCAGAATTTTGAAACTTGCCAGGGTGCTAAAATTCACTGAAATCTTGTGCATTATTTAAATATCTAAATACTACAAGTGATAACTTTTTCTTTCTCTCTTCATATATTTAGTTTCTCCTTTAACACAGGTGGAACAAAAATATCCCCCAGACAATGAATTCACCGAGGAACCTATTCTTTAGGAATGTCTATGTTCTTTTGTACTGAATGGGAATGAGATGAACGTTATTTCAGCAAAGACAGCCATGTCCTTCATTCCACTACTACCCTCCAGTTCCAAATGGGCAAAGACTTGCCATTTTACCCAAGAACAAGTTTGCATTTTCTGCTCTTGGAACTATGGAAAACAAAAGCCCTTCCCAAAAGCAGCATTCTTGCATGAAATTTTCTGAAAAACACTCACTGCAATCTTTAGATGTGCTGTTTAATTAAAACTCACTGGAATCCGGAGCATATAATGTGTGTGAATAAAATTGGACTGTAATTAAGCAATGTTTGCAACAAACACTCCACTCCCACTTTACATGATTATATGGATTACAAAAATACTCTGAAAACATGTTCCTGTTAACTGTTAACATCATAGCATCGTCAGTATTGTCTTTTCTAGTTATCAGACAACAATTTTTTTCATAACTAATGACAAGTAGTATAGGATAGATAGTACTCACTGATAATCCCGGTCTCTTAGCTACTTTGGACCCAAGTTACTGAGCTCTGGACATAGTCTACAGCTTCAAACTGAATACAAAGGTTGAAAAGGTTGTGATATTATGTGATATTATGTAACTCCTCACTGTGTAGTACTGAATTTTATGCGCAGGAAGCCCAGATCATTTGGGTCTCTGAGACTGTGGGTTTACTTCCCATAGGGACTGAGATTCATCAAAGTTCTCCTCATTTTCCACCCAAGACATGAGCTAAAGGATTCAAGAGACTATCACAGCAAGAGAAACGATACATCACGGGATTTTGAGGCTTAGGCAATATGTGCAAAACTCAAAGAATAAATTGTTAGTTAAACAGTTTCTGTAGGTTTAATATCTTCTAGGAATAATTGGGAAAAAAAAAATATCCACAAACTGCCAGTTCTATTAAAAAAGAGACATACAGCATCAGTGAAACCTTCATTAAAGAAAATACAGAAACTATCCTGTGACTTGGACTGTGGTATTCTGCCGTACAAGTGGGTGCTTTACACCCTAGGCTTCAGAATTAAATATCATTCTGCTGTTTTCATGTGGCTCTTAAGAAAGAGGAAGCTTTTTCTCTGTAATTTGAAGAGTATCCCCATATCCAGTCTTTTGATATATTCTCTCGGGAAGTTTTGTTTTACAGCCCTTTCAGCTAGGGGAGGTAATAGGACATAAGTCTCTCATTTCCTTGGCAACTGTGCTAACCATTAGGTTATTCTATGAAAGAAAAGAGTGAGCCCAGCTGAGTTCTCTATGGAAGAGACTGTGGGTGCTTACTTTCAAGTAAAAGCTTTCTCAGCCACTCTGCACTGCTCTGTAAGCTTTCAGTCTGCTAAATACATTTTGCTGGAAGTGGATAAGATGATAAGATAATGGAAACCATAAAAGAAGCCACAAAATATATATAATGTATTTGGCTTAGTCACTAACACTGCTGTTAACAGCATTTAAATAAATATATTTAAACAATAACTTGGCCCGTACTGTTAACCTACATAAAGGCCCAGGAAGCCAAGGGCAAATGGCACTAACCACCTTGAATATGCACTGCTTAGTGCTGGGCCCTTGATGAACAGATATGTCTTGGATGGAGGTAATCCAAAACAGAGACAGCAACTGAGCTAACATTTAAGTAGCATGCTCAATATCACTCTGTGGCCCTCTTTTATTTCACGACATATGTACAAGAACACAGATAAGTTAGTGCTTACGTTTTCTCAAAGTTTTCAAAATCTTATAAAGGCTTCAAAAACTATTTGGTTAAGAGTTAGAAGTTTCTTAGATGTTACTTTAATACTTGTCTTTTTTTATTTTGAAACCAGCAGTCCTACCTGGAATAAACTCAGAGCATTAAGGTTCATAAAAAGGCTTCACAGTCAAAGGACGACCTTGTAACTGAATACACCTACACCAAAGACAATATCAGTTCAAATGTTCCCACAATGATAAGTTAATATGCTAAAGATGTGGTTCTCAACCTTTTCTATTTTTGGAAGCTTAGCCATTTTTCAGTAGCATATAGAACAACTTAGGCTCACTGACCAATAATCATCCTGCTTTTCTTAATTACCTGGGTTTTTATTCTTTAGAAGGAATTTACAGTCCCCAGAAGTCTAGGTATCACAGGTTAAAACCCATTTTGCTGGACAAACATCTGTTGTGGTTTAACCCAGCAGGCAGCTAAACATCACACAGCCATTTGCTCGCTCACCACCCCGCAGTGTGATGGGGGAGAGAATTGGAAAAAAAAAAAAGAGTAAAATTCATGGGTTGAGATAAAGACAGTTTAATAGGACAGAAAAGGAAGGGAAAACAATAATAATAATAATAATAATAATAATAATAATAATAATAATAGTGGTGATGGTGATAGAAGAATATACAAAATAAGTGATGCACAATGCAATTGCTCACCACTGGCCGACCGATGCCCAGTTCCCTAGCAGCAGTCGCTGCCCCCGGCCAACTCCCTCCAGTTTATATACTGAGCATGATGTCATATGGTATGGAATATCCCTTTGGCCAGTTTGAGTCAGCTGTCCTGGCTATGTTCCCTTCCAGCTTCTCACTGGCAGGGCATGAGAAGCTGAAAAGTCCTTGACTAGTGTAAACGCTAGTTAGCAACAACTAAAACATCAGTGTGTTATCAACATTATTCTCACCCTAAATCCAAAACACAAATAGATTTTATCTATTATTGAAACCTGAGAAACATTATCGTAGCTTTAGAAGATCCTGTAGTCTGAATGGCACCAGAAAAAAATCCATGGATTACCCTATCTAATACCAGACTTGTAAAGTAGGTCATCATAGCATCCATTTAAAGACATCGTAAAAGAGACAAGACTCATGCATGTCCTCATGTACTCTCAGTAGCACCTCCAGATGGCAAACTAGCCCACCTATCATCTGAGTCACCCACTGACTGTTGAGAGTCAAAGGCAATTACATTCCTGATATTGGATCTTCAGTTATTTGCACTAAAATTAGTTTGGAAAAATCTGGACTCTAAAATGTTTCAACATGCTGGCTGGTTAAACTACTGTTGACTCTTACAGAATGAACTGCAATCTGCAGAGCAGAAAGCAGAGTTGGAAAAAGCAGAAATATCTCTATTTCTTCTGTATATGTAAACCAAATAGTCAGATGAAACACTGTTTCAAGTTCAGCAGTCCTAAAAGAGTTTTCCATTCTTGTCATCACTACCAATTTTGAAAGGAGCACCTTAATTACAATGTCAAAAAATTTTTTTAACAAAATTGCCTTAGGTTTTGCCCAAAGCAGTAGAGCTAATCTAATTTGCAACTATATTTCTTTGGTTAATTTTTATCAGACTGACTGGCTGATCTCTCTTTAATTTGCTAATATTCTTAACATTTTACTAATCCATTTCTCTGTCTGTTCTTAATCATTGTTTCTTGTTGAGAATCCTTGTTTCTTATTATCTCCTGATAAATCATGTTGCAAGGCACATTTTCATGGTTTCTAAAAAAATTCCTGCATGTCAGTATTTGTGAGCACTAGCTGTATGGTTGATACACAAATAAGTCACTTCCTGACCCCTAAGCTTTCATAAATAAACAAGAGGGGGAAATGAAGGGTGATGAAGGCTTGCTCTCCATCTAACATGAAGCCAGAATGCAGCTGGAGTTTGTAGCTGGACCCAGATGGTGGGACATGCCCCCACGCTCCACAGTTTAGATTGTCTTGTGTGCTATTAGAATAGCAGAAAGGACGTCAAATAGAAAAATAAAGAGTATAGATTTGTTTTTCTTATGAGGCTTCCTGTGACCTACGTTTCCAAACTGTAATAATGGTTGATCCACCTCTTCCCAGAACCAATGTTTAAAGCCTTAAAATTTGGCAGTCAGTTCAGATTTTTATTAAATAGGATTCAGTCAACACTTGTTTCTTTTGCTGCATCCATCCTGGACTAGTCACTTTAGGATTATTAAAAGACATTATAGGTTTAATTCAGTAGAAATCAAGAAGCAAGTTTAAATTTATTTAATTACTAGAATCAAAGCTCCAGCCTGGTTGCTTGTTTACCTCTAAAATGACCTGGCAGAAAGCATAGCTTCATGTCAACAAACAAATTATGGGGAAACATATTTCTTCAAAGAAATATGTTTATTTTCTCTTCATACCTTTTAGACTTCCTAAACTACCCAACATATTAATTTCCAAAGCATTTCTAAAACATTAGTTTATCTACTATTAGCTACACTCATTTAAAACGAATTTATATTACCTTCTATTCCCAAACTACCATAGCTAAGTTACTAATATAACTTAACTTTGAACTTAGRTGCTTTCAAAAACAATTTTACCAAGCACCAAGACATTCCAACTTCATAAAGTTATAGCTTTCCTTTCCTTTCTAGACATCAAGTAAGATTTTTTAATGGTAATTAGAGTCCTTCTGCTAGTAAACTAACTTCTATTTATCACCATGCCCATGAGTCGGTTCATTTTATCCAAATAAAGCAAACTTCTTAAACCTAAATTTTCCCTCATTGCATTTCTGCAAAGCCAAATAGCCTTAGCAGCTTCATGATAATTTTTATATAGAGCTGTGGCTAATAAAAAAAATTCAGAAAGTCTTGTAATTTTTAAGAACTATTCCTGGGCTGTTCTTTAATATTAGGGAAAAGTCTACTCCACAAGAGGGATCACCTTATCTTTGCATATATCTAAAATCTGCATGGGGCTATATGGCCTAGAGCCTCAGCAAAAACATGTTAACTGAGGTTCAGACAAGAATAAATTAAGTCCCAGTTTTCTATTTTTCTCTGAACATAGCAGAAGTAAAATTCTGGAAATTCATGAGGTAAAAAAGATATAGCAAAAATGAAATTATAAATTTGAGAAGCAAAGGAAACTTGTTGCAGAACTTCCTAAAACTGGAACAAGTTAAGGGTATCAACTGACCCAGCAACTTAAAGCAACAGCCAAAGGCAGTTCCTACATAAAAAAAAAAAAATTCCAGTGCAATGGAAAATTAACAAGATGAGCTGCAGCTAAGAGCTTTCCAATAATTAAGGTCTGAGGACTACACTGGGATATAGTTTTAGCTAAAGGTGAGCTGGTGTGGAAAATAAAATTACAGTAGCTGGCTAGCGAGATTCTTGAACTTTGAAATACAACTTTTTCTATTGTGGAGGTCAAGGAATGAGTTTGGTAGGGCTTGCTGGAAGACCTCCGGTGAAGATGACTGAGTAGAGTTTAAGGTCTAAAAAGAATGAATGCATTTTGATTTTACTGGCTCCTATAACAGAAGAGTGCTATAGCCAAAGGTACAAATGCATTCAGTGCCCACCTAGAATTATAAAATGGCCTTCTAACAGCAGAAATCAAAAGCATGGCTCTATCACCCCATTCTAGAAAAACTTGCACCATAAGCCATATCTGCCTTCACATTTTGCTACTTTGCATTGCATCAAGATGAGTAAATAAACTGGAAAAGCATCATAACTGCCTGATTAAAGGATGTCTTAAAGCTTTTATGTACTATTTATCTGTTTCAAGCTCTAATTAAAATATGGTGGGCACCTCTGGAGGGCAGTTCATTCCACCATGAAAACAGATGCCTAAGACAGGTGGGATGAATTGCTCTTTGGAGATACTTGTCTCTTTTAATTTACTATGGAAAGAGCTTGACTAGTGTAGGCAACACAGCTAATACATACATAGGTGGTTAAAATGAGCGAATCCTGCCTGGAGGATATTGATTATTAGCTGCTAGTGATAGACTGAGATATACTATATACTTAGCAAATTTCAAGCCAGATTAGGCTGAGATGCCTAACCTTTAGATGGCTAAGATAAAATAAATCCTCACTTTTTATGACAAGAATGACCCTAGAGAAGGGGTTGTAAGTCAGCTTCCAGCTTATTCCAAGAGTGAATTATCAAAAGCCAATAACTTTTTCTTATTTATGTCACACTTGTGAGCAGGAAATACTTGAAAATTTCATCAAATTTTAACTAACTAAATTTATATCATAATTAATTGCTTTAATATCATTGTTCCAATAACTGTTTTGAATGGAGGGAGGTGCTAAGAGGCTTGTCAGGTTATCCCAAATTCACCAGTTACACATGGTGCATCCAGATTATTTCTGAGCACTATGTTTCAAACAGTCCTAGCCTCACATCATCTGCAAGTGGCTCTGGAACAAAGGAGTGGAGATAGTCCATCTGTATGTGACTCATTATTTTGTACGTTGCTCTAAATACCTGTATCTGTTAGCCTTTATATAGACATAAGGATACAGCATTCACAAAGCTGATGATTCATTTCTGGGTGAAACTTCACTGAATATCGTACTTGTATTTCTGTTCTTTGGGGTTTTTTTAGTTAGTAAATGTGCTACACCAGTTTTCAACAAAGGAGAGCATTCCAAATTCAAAATTAAACTAATTGGTTAATAATCCACCTGCTCTATAGCTAGTCAATGAATCATAAATTTAAAGTTTGTTTAAAAAATATAGAAGAGGAATATATCAATATTATAACATATAAATTCATTCTACTTTTTGCTCTGTAGACTATAAAAATACAGGGAGTGTAAACAGATACAGATGTAACCCAAACAGGTAAGTTTCTACTTAAAAAACATGGCTGCTCTTTCACCTGATGTCTAATGATTTCTACAACACAAAATATTAGGCTGGCATTAAATTTATATAAGAAGAACGTGATTTAGTGAACACTCTTTTCCACAGAATATTTGAGAAGTCATCATTTTTTATTCCTAATTGCATTAATGCAACAAACATTATAACATAGTTTACACAGTTGTTACTTTAAAAGTTGTTATTTTTAAAACTTTAAATTTTGTGACCAGAGCTTACAGTTGCTCTTATTGATGCTTGCTGATGAAGCATTTGTTCCTAAATACTTCTTTAATGTCTTCGTAGAAACATATTAAATATATACAGGAATAGTGATTTTGATATACTGACAAATATTTAATATTATAAGATCCTGCATGTCTTCAGTGATATTTGGGGTCAGAGGTATTCCTTGTTTCAGCAATGTACCTTTGTATTGTGACCTGAAGGATGTTTCTAGCTTGCAAGCAGGTATTCAAACTTTTTTCTGGTAATCTAAACTCAGTAAGGAGTCCTTCTCCTAAGTGCAATGGCAGGAGGAACAGATGTAACTGTCTCTTTCTAATACCCTCTTCAAGAAACTCAAAATCACCTTTTCAATGGCAGTTATAGATCTGGATATACTGTTCCTTACTGACCTCAGCAGCATGGTATAAAAAGATAGAATCACTTCTCTTCTTTTCCTCCCCTAATCAATTCTTTTCCTCCCCTTCATTTCTCCATTCTGTATTCAAGGACTTATATTAAGCCCTTTCTGATACAACACTGTGCTTAGATGTTATGGTAACAGAGTATGGATTCTTCAATGACTTAGGAAAATAGTCTGCCTCACTTTGTGAAAAAATAGTACACAGCTGTGAATCAGTTAAGGTATATGATTACCAGCTGATGACCTTACAGGCAGTCTGAGCTCAGAGAGAATGACGTTATCAGGGGTGAGAAGAGGAAGGAAAAGAAGGTGAGAGATGGTGTGTGAACTGAAGGATAGCAGTGGGCTTTTATCTGCTTGATGAACTGAACAATACTTTCTTTCTGAGTTTGTTTGTAAAATAAAGCCTGTATAATTGCAGTAGTTGTACAGGGCTGGAAGCTATCGTGTTACTTTTGTGGTCTTGTTTCTCTTCTTTTTTTAAAGAAGTGTACTAGAGATAATTTTTTTTTTTTAATATTGGCATGAAAAAGCATATTCTTTTGGGTAAAAAACCTACTAAGTGACTTGATTGTAAAAACTAAAACATTATGTAGATTTGTGGATTTTTTTTTTTTTTTGTACAGTACTAATCTTTGACTTACTGGCTAGTATAAGAGTGGAGTTGGATTCTGGTCAATGCTAGAAGCATTCTTTGTGGTAGAAGTAAATTCTATTAAAGGATAAATCACATGTACTGATACATTTTAAGAAGTACTTGTTAATCAGCTAGTTTATATTTATTTATTTTGTGGCCTATTCCTTTCTATGGTGTTGATATCTGAGTTGGAATATTGTGTAGTACTAACTTAGAAGTCTATACCTGTATAAAGAAGGCTTATTTAATGAGATGTATTTTTATGTAAGGGCATAAATAATGCTATTTCATTTTTGGTTGTCTAGCACTGCAGTCCTTTCTGTTACCTGAGTAAGGATTGACATTAAAATAATTACAGGGTAATTATTATGGTCATTCTGTTTGTACTTCTGATGCTAGCACAAATTCAGTGTTCCAGCTTTCTTTTAAAAGATCTTTGAGTACTAGGAAAGTTTGGGAGGGGAGGTGGAAATAATTTTTGAATATTGAGCCAGGGGTTTTATAGTTCTTGTTGTGACTCATCTCTGTGATCAGTTAGGAAGATCTACAGGACTAAGCTTTTTAAAACTAACATCTGTCTTAAATGCTAATGGAATGAAAAGTGCCTGGCTGCTACAAGGTAATGTAAGTACTTCAGGAAAATAACTTTACATAGGTGGGTCAGTGGCACTTGAGTCATAAGTATGAAACGTCGACAGATGCAGAAATATTTTTGAGTGTATGTATATGTACATCATCATGTTCTGGTGTGACCTTACCTTTTCTTGTTTGTCATAGCTCTGTTGACTGTAATATCATAGAATCATTAAGGTTGGAAAAGACCTCTAAGATCAAGTCCAACCGTCAACCCAACACTACCATGCCCACTAAACCATATCCTGAAGCACCACATCTACATGTTTTTGAACGCCTCCAGTGGTGGTGACTCAACCATTTCCCTGGGCAGCCTGTTCCAATGCTTGAATTTCATCCTATCGCTTGTCACTTGGGAGAAGAGACCAACACCCACCTCACTACAGACTCTTTTCAGAGACTGTTGTAGAGAGTGATAAGGTCTCCCCTCAGCCTCCTTTTCTCCGGGCTAAACAACCCCAGTTCCCTCAGCCGCTCCTCGTAAGACCTGTTCTCCAGACCCTTCACCAGCTTCATTGCCCTTTTCTGGACATGCTCCAGCACCTCAATGTCCTTCTTGTAGTGAGGGGCCCAAAACTGAACACAGTATTCGAGGTGCGGCCTCACCAGTGCCGAGTACAGGGGCACGATCACCTCCCTACTCCTGCTGGCCACACTATTCCTGATACAGGCCAGGATGCTGTTGGCCTTCTTGGCCACCTGGGCACACTGCCGGCTCATGTTCAGCCGGCTGTCAACCAGCACCCCCAGGTCCTTTTCCTCTGGGCAGCTTTCCAGCCACTCTTCACCAGGCCTGTAGTGTTGCCTGGGGTTGTAGTGATCCAAGTGCAGGACCTGGCACTTGGCCTTGTTGAACCTCATACGATTGGCCTTGGCCCATCAATCCAGTCTGTCCAGATCCCTCTGCAGAGCCTTCCTACCCTCAGGTGGATCAACRCTCCCGCCCAGCTTGGTGTCATCTGCAAACTTCCTGAGGGTGTACTCAACCCCCTTGTCCAGATCATTGATAAAGTTATTAAACAAGACCAGCCCCAATACTGAGCCCTGGGGAACACCGCTCGTGACCGGCCGCCAACTGGATTTAAYTCCGTTCACCACAACTCTCTGGGCTCGGCCATCCAGCCAGTTTTTTACCCAGTGAAGAGTACACCCATCCAAGCCATGATCCACCACCTTCTCCAGGAGAACGCTGTGGGAGATGGTGTCAAAGGCTTTACTGAAGGCCAGGTAGACCACATCCACAGCCTTCCCCTCACCCACTAGGCGGGTCACCTGGTCATAGAAGGAGATCAGGTTGGTCAAGCAGGACCTGCCTTTCATGAACCCATGCTAGCTAGGCCCAATGCCCTTGTTGTCCTGCACTTGCCTTGTGAGTGCCCTCAGGATGAACCGCTCCATAATCTTCCCCGGTACGAAGGCCAGGCTGACAGGCCTGTAGTTCTCTGGATCCTCCTTCCGGCCCTTCTTGTAGATGGGCATCACATTGGCAAGCCTCCAGTCATCCGGGACCTCCCCTGTTAACCAGGACTGGTGATAAATGATGGAGAGTGGCTTAGCAAGCTCCTCTGCCAGGTCCCTCAGTACTCTCAGGTGGATCCCATCTGGCCCCATAGACTTGTGAGTGTCCAGGTGGCATAGCAGGTCGTTAACCACTTCCTCTTGGATTATGGGGGTGTATTCTGCTCCCTGTCCCTGTCTTCCAGCTCAGGGGGTTGAATACCCTGAGGATAACTGGTCTGACTACTAAAGACTGAGGCAAGGAAGGCATTAAGTACCTCCGCCTTTTCCTCATCCTCAGTGGCAATGTTCCCCCTGGCATCCAGTAGAGGATGGAGATTCTCCTTGGCTCTCTTTTTGTCATTAATATATTTATAAAAACTTTTTTTTTGTCTCTTACGCCTGTGGCCAGATTGAGTTCTAGCTGGGATCTTGCCATTCTAATTTTTTCTCTGCATGACCTAACGAAATCCCTGTACTCTTCCTGAGTTGTGTGTCCCTTCTTCCAACAGCGGTAGATCCTCCTTTTTTCCCTGAGTACCAGAAAAAACTCCCTGTTCAGCCAGGCCGGTCGTCTTCCCCACCATTTCTTATTGCGGCACATGGGGACAGCCCGCTCCTGCACCTTTAAGACTTCCTCCTTGAAGAACGTCCAGCCTCCCTGGACCCCTCTGCCCTTCAGGACCGCCTCCCAGGGGACTCTCTCAACCAGTGTCCTGAACAGGCCAAAGTCTGCCCTCCGGAAGTCCATGGCAGTGGTTTTGCTGATCCCCCTCCTTACTTCAACAAGAATCGAGAATTCTGTCTTTTCATGGGTGCTAAGCCCAAGACAGCCTCCGACCGCCACATCTCCACCAGTCCTCCTCTGTTGGGAAACAGCAGGTCAAGCGAGGCACCTCCCCTGGTAGGCTCGCTTACCAGCTGCTTCAGGAAGTTATCTTCCACACACTCCAGGAACCTCCTAGACTGTTTCCTCTCTGCTGTATTGTATTTCCAGCAGACGTCAGGTAAGTTCAAGTCCCCTGCGAGGACAAGGGCTAGTGATTGTGAGACTTCTGCCAGYCKCTTGTAGAATGCTTCGTCTGCCTCTTCATCCTGGTTGGGTGGTCTATAACAGACTCCCAGCAGGATATCTGCCTTGTTGGCCTTCCCCCTCATCCTAACCCATAAGCACTCGACCTGATCATCACAGTCATTGAGCTCTGTACAATCGAAACACTCCCTAACATACAGAGCCACCCCACCGCCTCTCCTTCCTCGCCTATCCCTTCTGAAGAGCTTATAGCCATCCATCGCAGCACTCCAGTCATGATTGTCATCCCACCATGTTTCTGTGATGGCGACTAAGTCATAGCTATCCTGCCGCACAATGGCTTCCAGCTCCTCCTGTTTGCTGCCCGTGCTGCGTGCATTGGCGTAGATGCACTTGAGCTGGGCTATCGATCTCACCCCCACATCGGCATGCCACCCCTAGGTTCATCTCTAGTGAGCCTGGTTTTATCCCCTTCCCCCTTCAAACCTAGTTTAAAGCCCTCTCGATGAGCCCTGCCAACTCATGGGCGATGATCCTTTTCCCCCTTGGAGACAGCTGAACTCCATCCGTCGCCAGCAGGCCCAGTGCCGTGTAAACCTCCCCATGATCACAAAAGCCAAAATTCCACTGATGGCACCAGCCTCTGAGCCACATGTTAATCAGGTATGTTTTCCTGTTCCTTTCAGTATTCCTCCCTGCCACCGACGGGATTGAGGAGAACACTACCTGTGCTCCTGATCCTGCAACCAACCTGYCCAGTGCCCTGAAGTCCCTTTTGATCGCTTTGGGACTTCTCTCCGCAACCTCATCGCTGCCAACCTGCATAACCAGCAGCGGGTAATAGCCAGAGGGCCACACCAGACCAGGGAGTCTCCTGGTTAYGTCTCTAAYGCGGGCCTCAGGGAGCAGCAGACTTCCCTGTGGGATGGGTCCACTCGGCAGATTGGGCCCTCTGTTCCCCTCAGAAGGGAATCGCCTACGACAACTACCYTCCTTTTTTTCTTAAYAGAGGCAGTCATGATGCGCGGGGCTGACTGACTCGACCTAGGCAACTCCCTGGATGGACCTTCATCTACACCCTCATCTGCCTGGCCCTCAAGTTCCAGAGCCCCATATCTGTTGTGTAAGGGCAACTGGGAAGGCGAGGGAGGCCCGGAGGGGATTTGTCTGGCCTATTTGCCTCTTATTCCTTGTGATTTTTATCCTTTTGCAGGAATTTTAGTTTTTCCTTTCCTATGTCATCCCTCTCTTGGTAGGTTACTTAGTTTTTCTATGTCCAGGTGTTCCTCCTTCTAAAACAGAACTTTTTAAAAAGGGATAGCAAAATTAGGACTATTTAGTAGCTTGTACCTGGCGTTAAGGTGTTTTCTCAAGTAGTTGTATTTAGTTCTCAGATATCCAAATTAGGATGAATCTTTCCAAAGTTTGATCATATTACCTCTCTGCTTTCATAATTATTTTTTATCTTAAAACTCTTAATGACATTTGAAATACCACATTAAAATGTCTACTAGAATTAAACATGTGTTCCATTCGTATTCAGAGTAACATTTCAGTCGCTGGCTATAGCTGTTTCTTGAACAAGCCACTTAACTTTTGTTATAGCTGCAACTCTGGTTCTACAAGGATTTTAGTACGTTCTAAGAAGATGCATGTTTTGGTTTAGGGCATTGCATAAATTTCTTCAATGTGGTTTTGGTTCTCTCAAATACAGAAGCTCTGTTCAAATGCAGAATGATGCTTAGGTCTGCTTCTTCTCACACTATATGCTCTACTTATTGCAGAGGTGTTTCTGTTTGTATTTTTTCACTCTTGGTGTATGCATTTCACATAATCCCTGCATCTATCTTTGTAGTTTGCTAGCTCAGTCTGCTGTGATATAATTTTATTTTCTTGTCAGAACTTGCAATGTAAGATACAGATGTGCTTGGATAACTTAAGTACACACTTTTCCTAAACCTGAAGGAGAATCCCGACAGTTTTTTTCTCTGTTTTGTTGGTTTCTGATTCATATTACAATCTGGTCCCAAATTAGAGGTTTCATGGTCCTCCAAAAGCGTATGTTTGACTGAACTGTCATTTCCTTCATAAATCCTTAAAAAAATTCTCCCTGGATTTCTCATATGAATTTAGTAACTTTCAAAAGTGTCTTGCCTTAAAACATGACACTCTTCAAATAGATTACCCTGTTCTTCCTCATGAACAGTTGAAGTTGAATGCCTCCGATAATCCCATTCTACATCAAAACCAACAAAAAAATCCAACTATTCTTTTGATCCTTGGGGTTTTGTTTTGGTTTTGGGCTTGTGGTTTGTTTTTTTTGGGGGGGGGGGGGGGGGAGGGGCTGGGTGTTTTTAGTGGTTTTGCAGTTGTTTTATTAGTGTGAAGTTTTATGAAGGTGAGTGGAAATAGATTCTTGTTTGTATTTCTCCTGTTGTAATAACCTCTAGGAGAATTCTAGTTAGACCGGAATCCTGAACTACTGCCATCTCATTCCTCCCCCCTTTTTTAACTTTCTTTCTCCCATGTTGCAGTACACATCCTTCATATCCTTCTGTTTCTTCCTCTTCTTGTAATATCATAAAGAATTTTTTTGATGGAACTAATGAGATACATGTTTGCCAGGTTTTTGAGGGTGGGAAGCAGGAGGTGGTTTCTTTGTTTGCTCATCTGCTGCTCTAAACATAAGAAATGGACCCCCATGGAGTAAAGGGGAGAGAAACACATCTTGGTCTGTAACTCTACCTCTGCAACTGACTTCACCAGTCACACTACAACGTGCTGAAATACGGCGTGCCTAGCATTACCTCAGTGTAGATGTTCCTGCATTAGTGATCCACTAGCCTAGTGATTATGGCATTCTTACAAATATGAAATACTGAAGGAAACTGACAAGTCAGTTGAAATTCCTCAATTTTAATCAAGAGCTTATATGCCTTGTATTTCTTCAAATAGGTGAAAAAAAGAGGCTAAGGGGGGCTTTTTAAATGATTTTTTTTTTTTTTTAATGTCCTGCCCCCTCACATCTCAAGCATGGCTATACATTTAAACAGTCTGTAGGAAAAAAAAAACAACAAAACAACAACAAAAACAAACAAACAAAACAAAAAAACCCCCAGAACAAATTCAGCAAGAAATCAGAGGAAAAAAATCCCATGAAGATAACCTTTCATTTAAGATGACCAGAACAATTTCCTGGGAAGTGGAAGATGTGGCATAAGATGCAGATGATCGGTTCTCAAGTTCATCCACAAGGAGCATGAGCATTAAACTAATTTTGGGATGCTGGACCAGTTTCTTTGTATATTGTTACAAATGGCTGGAAAGCAAAACATTATTTTAAGTTGAGAACATGCATTTTGTTTTCTTTTCTTTTTTTTCCTATGGAGGTGAGAGAACTTTAAAAATCATTCCCCTCTAATGTGAGTGGACTTTACCCTTGCATAGCTTCTAATCTACAGAACCATATAGCTCTGCTTTGACTTGTGTGTATGTGCACGTGTACATGTGAGGGAGGGAGGTGAGAGAAAGGTCCTATCTTTTTCACTCCCTACTTTGTTTCTTGATTGAGTCTAATAAGTCACACAGATCAATTTAGTTGTATTACCTAGGTCTTACATCCCAGTGGAGAGGAATTTTTCTTCAGTGGGCCTAAGCTGGTAGTAAAGAGAGCAAAGACACTTTCCCAGTGTGGGCTCAGAAGTTAATGCGTTATTAAATGTGACAGCTGTCTTATGAGCGAGGATCTGTGCCTTGTTTGCTTTGTAAAAAGGCTAGCAAAAAAGTTGAATAAGGAATGGTGGAGTTGTGCTCCATGTCAGAGACAAAGAAATAGAAGAAAACTCTGACTCAAGAAAACAAAGATGCAAGAAGGTAGCTGTTTCATTGCTGTGCACTCAGACTACTAGCTTTGAAATGCACCTCTTCCAGAGGGATGGAAACTTTGCAGAGGCTTTCCTGACGTCCTTTAAGAGATTATGTACCACACTGGCTATGAGAATACCCACACTTTTTCCCCCCTAATTTTCCAGCTARAGGAGGAGATCCTGATAAGCTGTCTACAGCAGATGCTACATGTTATAAACAGTTCATGGATCCTGCACCTATAGATGTCACATCACGCTAAACCATAAGATCTGAGATTTCAGAGTCTCCAGAAGTGATGCCTCTGTATAAATCATGCTAAAGCTTTAAGAAAAAGCAAATAAAAGGAAAGAAGGTAAAACATACAACAGCAATAGGACTTAGATTAAGCTATAGCAGATGGTGATCTGAGGGAAATGCTTCAAAACAAAGCCTTCAAAACTGTTGTAGGCACAGCACCTGATGCTTCTAAATATGGGTGAGCAAAGTATTTTGTAGCACAAGAATTTTGGGGAGAAAAGATGAGAATTATATGGACTCATATAATTGGACTCATATAATTGGACTCATATATGACTCCATATGATATGGACTCATAAGTCAGAAGAATGGGAGCGGAAGAGAGAGCAAAGATTGAAGAAGCCAGTTGGGTAAGATCCATTCCCTGTCTTATCAGGTCAGTCACAAGCCTCCAGAACAAAGACCCAATTCCCAATGTACTATAAGCGTGTTACTAAACTGTGTGAGAAACTGCAGTACCTCATAGCAGAACTGGCAAAATCCATACCTTCAGATGCAGAGTCTAGCAGGGGAAGCAGTAGAGATGGAGAATGTCCCACAAATAATGGCCAAGTAGGCTTTGTCCAAATGCTTTGAAAGATGTTAAAATCTAAGTAGAATAATAAATCGTGAGTTGCATGCTTGCCTCTTGGTTTAACTGTTTATTATATGCTCCTAGAAGTATCAGGAACAGTGGTTGTTCTCAGGACCAGTGAAACGGGAAGTTCCTTTTGGCTGCCCTACTGATACATATTAGTAAGAAAATCATCTGTCAAGTGACTAATGTAGTAGTCCTTAGTAATTATAAGTCTACAGGGGAGAAGAAAAAAAAAAAAAGCCTCCAGGGAATAACGTGGCTAGTGCAGCAACAGGTATATGCATAGACTTTGGAGTTCAGTAAATGCAATGTGATGATTCATGTGTAGAAAGTCTCTGTGTGTTTGAACTTACAGCTGAGAAAGTTCACTGAACTATTAATTTAACTGAACTCTGGGACTCCGCATTTTAAAAACAGCACAAAGCCTGAAAGGGCTTAATTTAATTTACAGTTGCTCAAGAAAACCGTTTTAAGTAACTTACAGTTACTAAAAATAAGTCCATGGATAACTGTGTGGGTTTTTAAGCAGTTGCACCCTAGACTACTTCTTTTTCTGTGATCACAGCACCATCCCTTCAGTTTCCTAGCTAGACTTCCAAAGCTTTCACTGACAACACAATTGTCCTAAATATATCCCTGGCATCCTGCTCCGAGTCTGGAATTTGAATTTAAAATTGACCTGGTTTATCCATTTGACAAGTCTCAATAATGTGATTTCAGTCTTGTGTGAAAACACAGTAGAAATGGAAATATAATCTCATCCCTTTTTCCTTTTTGGGATACACAAGATTATTGCTTGCAGATTTGCATGTTTGAACTGCTAGGGTTTTTTTTCTGCCAAGCCAATTTTGTTTCCAATAGAGTTCAGGTGTTCCATGCCTTGTAAAGGATGAAGGATTTATAGTTCTATGTATATTGCATCATTTCTGTCAGAAGACTGGTCTTGATGACCCAAGTGGATTTTTCCGGTCCTGTGTTTCTATGGTAGGACTCTTCAATGGGATTGCATCCTAGTCTGCATTTTATTTCTTCATCCTTTGTGACAATCCAATAAACATTATTCCATATGTTAGAGAGGACTTGAGGTTTCCAAGTTTCAGTCCAGTTCCAGTCCAAGGTCCGGTTTCAAAACTTACTGGCTTATGTAGATTTGAATGCCAAACCACACTATGTCTTCCTTTTAACCTAGATAACATTTTCAATGCAATAATACCTTATAAAACATTGCTAATATGTCTCCTTTGTGGGTTTCTAATACCCACAAAGATGATTTACCCAGAACTTTTTTTGTTCTTTGATTTTTTTCCAGTTCATTCACACACTACAGTGCAGTTGGTTAAAATGTTCTGGGCAACTTTTCTTGCTCTTCAGGGTGATTGCAGATTATGCCCTAATAATATTTCTTCAACAGTGTTTATCTTCATGTAATGCATAGTGGGTTTAGACAAATATATGTAGGAAAAGTCTGAATTTCTATGTAAGGGGAAATCAGGTGGAATGCTGTTAAATAATTAATTGCTACAATCTTGAAAGGAAAAAGTTACTCATGAATACCATGTTTACTTGAATGTGTACCTATTTTTATTTATTCTAATGCCAGTCACATCACCATGGCAGAAGTAAGATGTTTGGGTTTTCTTTGTTGATCTCCCCACTATACCTAAAAGAAGTCATTATCTTAACTTCAAGAGCTGATATGTATGGTTCAGCATTACAAAATCCAGGACCTGTAAGCTTTTACTTTGCACAATTTTATTTTTTGTGTGTGTGTACTGAGTTTTAAAGAAAGAATTTAAAGAAGATAACAGCAGAGTTTGGCTAAGGTAGAATTAAATTCTAAACATTAGCACAATAGAAAGTATAAAGACAAAAGTGGGTGAAGGGGTGCACAGAGGGACTTTTCGGTTAGCAAGCTCTTTGGGACTTGTGGCGGCTGGCATAAAAAATGAAGTGTGTTTGTTTGTTTGTTTTCCTTTAGCATGTTTCTACAATTAAGATTGGGAAAACTTGACCTGCAAAAAACATGACAAAGCAAATAAATTTGGAGAGTTGGATCTGTTAATTTTTTTTTAAATTATTTTTATTTTTTGAATATGTGAGCTTTGTTTTCCTTCATTTGTGCTGTATACAGAAACTAAGCATGAGTAAACATAAGTTGGTGTTGTTATTTGACCTGGAAAACAATTGGAGAGAGAGGAACAATTATCTCCACTGTAGGAATGGAGAAGAAGGTTTTGTCTCTAATATGGAAGCAGTATAGTGCCTGTCCTGTGCTTTTTATCATTAAAGAACTCTTTATAATTGAAAAGCACAGGACAAGAATTATGTTGTAAAGTTTTGTGGGTTGTGGTTGTTTTTTTGTTTTGTTTTGTTTGTTTTTTTTCTTCCCCAATTATAATCAAGTCTCAAGATAAATACTGACCACTTAAAATAAAGATAGATGTACATTACAGAGTAAAAATGACAAAATAGACTTTAGCTTTGTTGGAACTATGTGATGAAGAATGTTCTCTTTAACTAATCACATTAACAGCTTCACAACACATCTTGATAGTGACAGAAGCTTAGTGACCAAGGGATTCCCTCCCTCCTCCCCCCCCATTTATTACTGGTTTAAGTCCTATTTGTGGGGAAAATGTGATGGTAAGAGCTAGTTGTTTCAGGTGAACAAAGAACGCTAACATCACCTGATTGTAGTAAATTGCAAGTTCTATCGTGGAAGTACTGAATTCTGTGGTTCATAACTCCCTGGCTGCAATTTGATATGTAAACTATCTAGTTTACATATTTTGAAGTTATCATATTCCAGACTCCCTGCTTGCTTGTGAAGAAATTACTATATTGGTTTGTATCATATTTTGAAAGCTTAAAAAAACAAGGCCTAGAAATGTAATTCAAAAGTATAAGGGTTAGTTTATGAAATCATGGAACTTTCCCCTTTACGTCCAGTCATGCAGGATACTGGAGCTTTCGAATTACCTGGTGGAAATTCTTGTTCTGCTGTGTTGAAACTCACATTTGTACAATGCTGATCCGTGTGAGCAGTGATAGTCAACAAGATAGACTGCCAGACTCTGATTCTGGATGACTTCTGAACAATTTGTTCTGCTAAAACTTATTTATAAAGGTGCCAAGTGAATGAACACAACTGCTGAAAACCCCACCTTAAAGTAAAAGGGAGAGGCTGACTGGCAAAGTGCTTCGTTCTGTAACAGCAAGTAGATGTTAGCAAACAGGAAAAAAAGTGGAGTATTGTCAGAAGTAAGACACATTCTGGTTGCAAAGCACTTGGTAGTAGCTTTCAGTTGACTGAGTTTGTTAAGATGGTATAATAAATCCATCTTTCAAACATGTACTGCTAGATCAAAAACTCTACATAAAGCAAAGGGCTAATCTGGTGCAAAGAGTCTCCAAAACTATAGTACCCTTTTTTTTAAAAAAAACAAAACAAAACAAAACCCAAATTTGAACCTATAATAACTTTATGCTAATCACAGGAGTATAGTCAATATCAGATCTAGCATGAGGTTGGTCCAGATGAAATGTGTACTCCTGAATGTTCTTACACAGCACAGTACTGGTATTATTGCTTAGAATCAGTCTTGGAGAAAGAATATGAAATATGAGTACCACATTCATATATATGAAAAAAAAAAAAAAAAAAAAAGGAAAAAGAAAATGTGGTTTCCTCTGAGGACCAAACAAGAAGTGAAAATATGGCTGTGAATGAGGACTGAACATCCAGCTCCCAGTTGGCACCATTAACGGCCTCACAAGTTGGAGACTACTTTGTATTTCAGATGAAGAGAAAGAGAGCTTGGAGGTAGACTACAAGAAGGTCCAGAGTTGTTCTTGCTTGGCAACTCCTAATTACATTGTCAAGCACTATTGCTCATTACAGGCTGAAGCTTATGGAAGGTGGACTCCGTTTTGTGAACACTTAGCAAGATTCTCCCCAAAAGCAAAAAGACTTGAGATAAAGAGAGATGCGCAGTAGCAGTTGCAGCTTGCAAAGAACAATGCTCACCACACTGTGTGTGACTCTGTACAACACAAGCCCAGACAAATTCTAGAGTTTGGAACAATATGCAAGAATTGCAATAAATTGCATCACTTTCATAAAAGTTTGCCAGCACTTGGCTTTTATGGCACACGTGTTAAGATGGTTACAACAGCATTAGTGAAGAAGAATAATTTTGAGATGTGACAGACAACGTTACACCAGAAGATAGCTCATCTGTCAGGCAGTGTGTGTTTGGAAAAATTACTATTTGGATATAAAGTAGCAGCTTACAACAAAACACAAAAATGAGCTAAAAGGGGGGCTGGGGGGGCGGGGCTGTTGGTTTCCTTTTTTCCTGGTTCTTGCCTGTAGGAATGATTTTAGGTAATCCCTAAAAGAGGAGCTAGAAAGACTTATTACTCTGATTCTCAGAGGGAATGCAATTTGGAGGTGGTTAGCACGACAAGACATGGCGCTTGTTTTCTTGTGTCTCCTTTTATCACTGCTGGATTATTCTTTTATTTTTCTTTTCAATTATAAGAATTATAATTTTTATTTTATTATATTTATATATTTATAACTGTATAAAAGCTTTTTATACAGTTAATATTTTAAATATTTCTTAAATGGTCTCTGGTGCTTTTAACTGCGTTCAGAAAGTAGCTTTTTCTTCAGTGATGGCACTAATCTGGCTGTCTTTCTGCTACCTGGACAGCTACCTTTGAGAAAACCTGTGTGAATTTATTGGTTTTGACATTCCCATCTCTCAGTAAAAAAAAGTACTTGAAATTTGGCTTGAATGCTTAAGCATTGGTGGGCAATACACAAGCTTAAGAAAGATGACAGTTGCATAGTTCTCTTATATTTGCTGTTATGCAGAAAGAAATTGTTTGTAAAAATATTTATCTGTATTCAGAATCAGCAGAATTCCAAGCTTTATTTAAGCCTTCTTTTGGAGGGGAGAAGAAAAAAGAAGAAAATGTGACAGCATGTACCTTCTTTGGATGACAGTTTTCTGCAGACAGCAATCCAAGCCACTTTTGGCATGCAGACTTTTTTTTTTTAAACAACAGGTACTCTGGTTTGTACACCTGAGGTTTTCAGCTGTGTAAAGCAGTAGAAAGTGTGGCAAAACTGCAGGGCCACAGTTCCAACAGATAAAAAGTACAATGTAAGAAAGTAATCTGAGTGAAAGGAGGTAATATAACAAGATACATTGTACAAGTGGCTACTGCCATGCCTCCCTTATCCTCTAAAAGCAGGTAAGGCAGCCTGGAGCCAGCAAAGATGATTTAAGAAAATCTTGGCCTAATGTGGCAACTGGATTTAGTGAGCTCTGCATTAAGTAAGAAAGAGAGGGTATTTATTGCTGCTTGAAAAGATGCTGTCTAGCGTTACAAAGCACAGAAACAGGCGCAGGGCTCTGGTACATCGTGGCTCAGCTGCTGCAGTTGCTCATGCCAGACTTCCCGCACCCAAGCCGTGCGTTGACGCTCTGGTGCAGGGCCTCACGGCGATGCAATGAGGCTGCAAGGGCTGCCCCCACTAAACCTGGGAGTTTCTTTTTGCATCTTGTGCAACTACAGTTGGACACCTAAATAAAATACGACAGACAGACACCCTCCACTGGGCGAAGGACAAACTCATTGCCAGGAGCTACAGGCCCCAGGAGGCCCGGCCCCACGCGGGCATGCCTTGGGGGTTCGTGGCAGGTACCGGCGGCCCCGGGGGCAGCAGGGCGGCCCTCGCCCCGCGCCACGCGCAGCAGGTGCGACCGCTCGCTCGACCCCGGATTTCCCGGGGGCCGCGCGGGGGGCGGGGCCGCGCGGCGCATGCGCCCAAGGGCCGGGTTGGCGGCGGGAGGGAGGCGGGGCCGGGGCGGCTGTGCGGAGAGAGGGCGGCGGCGCCGCCGAGGAGAAACTCCGGAGGGGAAGCGGCAGCCGCCGGCCTCCGCCCCCGCCCCAGTAGCGGGAAGGGGGAAGCGAGCGGCCGGGTCCTCCCCTCCCCCACAGCCCCCTCCCGGAGGCTACACGGTCCTGCCCTGAGCTCGGCGCGCCCGCCGGCGGGAGGGAGCGGCGGCCGGCGCTGCGCCCGGGGCGGAGGGCGAGCGGGCGGGCAGGCAGGGCCCCGAGCCGCCGCTCGAGGGGAGGAGAGGGGTGTTCCCGCACCCCCGGCCCCGGCCCAGGTGGATGAGCAGCCTCCAGGGCGGCGGCGGCGGCTTTTGCGGCCTCTCCATGGCTGGGCCCCGGCGGTGAAGGCAGCGGGAGCCGCCTGTGTCCGCGTCGCGCCGGGAGGCAGCGCAGCCACCAGGGGGCGGGCGGGGCGGGGGATGAGCGCCGCAGCCGCCGCCGCCGCCTCTGCGGGAGCCGCCGTCGCCGCCTGCACCGGAGCCGAGGGCGGCTTCTTCTTCTTTTCCAGCGGCTCTGGTCTGGAGGGGCCCATGGGGCCTGAAGAGGGCTCAGCCGGCGGGCTTGGAGCCCTGCCCGGCGCCCTGGCGCCGCCGTCCCTGGGCTGCCGGAGCCGCTACCAGCTGCTGCTCTCCGGGAAGGCCCTGGCCGACAGATACCGGAAGATTTACACGGCGGCGCTGAGCGACCGGGAGCTGGGAAGCCACCCGGGCAGGTAACGCGCGCTGAGCTCCCTCCCGGGCGAGACGGGCAGCCCCGGCAGCCGCCGCCACCCCTCCCATCGCCGTCTGGGAGCGGCCGTTCCCCCGGCGGCTCCCCCCGGCCCGGTGCGCGCACCTTCTTCCCGGCAAGCGGCACGCCTCTCCTCCCCCGGCCGTCGCCCGCCTCATCCTCACCCCCTTGTCAGGCAGCGCGGTTGCCGCCGCTGCCTCTGCCATGTGGCCGCCGCCGGGCCCCGGGGGAYGGAGGGGGCGGTGATGTAACCCGGCGGCTACCCAGGTGCCACCCCCTCCCCGCCGCCCGGGCCTTGCCGCTAGCTTGGCTGGCGTTACCGTGCAGATGGCGCTGCCACCTCCCCTTCCCGGGGCCCCGGGAGGGGGGGAGTTACCTGTGCCCGCTCCCCTCCCCCAGCGCGGAGGCCGGGGGCTCCGTCACGCCCTTGTGGCGGAGGGTAGCGGTGTAAAGCCCCGCTCCGCCCGTCCTTCCGCGGCCGCCTGGGGGGACGGAGCGTTTCCTCGCTGTGTCTATGTTATAGAGACCTCGGGCAGACCTCGCTCCGGCTGGGGCCTGTCGTGCCACTGAAACGGGTTGAACCCCGTGGTCTCTACCGAGACGCGCTGCTGCCCGCTGTGCAGGGCACCTGCGATCCCGGCGGGGTCGCCCGAGCGAGGGCCCTTGGTGCTTTGCC
Source organism: Oceanodroma leucorhoa (assembly GCA_030449065.1). Taxonomy (NCBI): domain Eukaryota; kingdom Metazoa; phylum Chordata; class Aves; order Procellariiformes; genus Oceanodroma; species Oceanodroma leucorhoa. Next base: position 20,516,250 of record JASVER010000002.1, read on the forward strand.
GTGTGTCGGAGCAGCCTTCAGCTGCCCTGCCTTATTTTTTCTCCTCTTTCGGTAATCTCTTCCTCTGCCGCCTTGCAGGCGGCCTTGGTAGCTGGAGGGAGGCTGCGTCCTAGGCAGCTCTTTGCCGGGGGAGCCGGGGGGTTGGCAGGGATGTGCCGCCCCTACCCCGTTCCTGAGCACACACACCCCCTCCTCGGCGGATGGTGCCCCTCGGGGCTGCCTTCCCCGCCGGCAGCTGCCGGTCCTGCCAGCCGGCTCTCAGGCTCCGTCCCCGGGCCGCAGCAGGGTGCCTGTTGCTCCTGCCGCTTTTCGCCCGGGGTGCCTCGCCGCCCTCCCCTCAACCTGGGCGCGCACAGGCCGTGTGACGGGCGCGGCGGGGGGCGCCGTAGGGTGCCGGGTGGCGRCGGGGAGGAGGCTGCGGGCTGAGGCGATGAGGGGCGGCGGGCGTCGCGCGTGGCTGCCACTGCCGTTACCCCGCAGCCCCCGGCCCGGGCGGCCCCTCCCGCCGGCAGAGGCCCAGCGGCGGGGGCGAGGGCGGAGTGCCCGGCCGGAGCCCCGGCCTGGTGGCTGGCTGCTGGGTGTGAGGGGGGCGGGGGGCGGGCTCCCCCGTGGCGCCCGGGCGCTCCCCATTGTTTCCCTCCGGAGGTCGCTGAGGATGCGGATGACACGAAACCGGCACCTTCCTGTGTTCTCAGCCTCTGCTGGCCTTAAGCTGTGATGTGGGTGGCCAGATCGTAAGGAGAGCTTTGAGTCACCCTTGTTTTAAGTTTGTAAACGGTTGTAAAGCACTAGGTGGTTGGCCGCTTCGGTTTTGGGTTTCCTTCAGTCTGACTGGAACAGCAGGGCTTATTTTCCCCCCCATAGAAAGGCTGTGTCTAGGAGTGGAATTAACATAAGAAACTACAAAAATAACATAACTTTCCCAATTTGCTTGTGGCAAATGCTGGAAATGTGGACTGTTAACATTGGCATTTGACATCTTTGCAATTACTGAGTTCTTCTCAGAGTGTATGACAGGGAAACTATACTTCTTTTTTTCCCTATGTAGACCTGTGAGTCTTTTCTTAGCCCATATATTCCTTAGTTCAGTGCTCATGCTTTTTCCTTTAAACCCTCTCTTCCTACTTTTGAGCTTTGTGTCATTTAATCCTGGGACTGCAAGTGCTAACTGTAAGGAAACTACTAAATATAGGGAAATCAGCTGTGCGATTGCTCTGTGGTCTTCAGATACTTGAATTTTGCCTTAACGTGTCTGTATTTTGTAAAGCTATAGTTCTGAATTTGTTGTGTCCTCCATGTTTTTTGGTTTCAGGATAATTAAACTGGTATCTCTTGTACTTACTACTGTAGAAAATACTAGCTTTAGGTAGGTGTAAATGTTAATGTTTCTTTTAATTGACATTCTTAAAATAATTACTTTTAATTCCAAGATACCATAGATTGCGTTCTTTTGGGTTCTATTTCTTATTAGCAGATTCTTATAAGAGTGCCAGTTAAAAGAAACAGGGGCATTTGCTGTTACTGTATGCCTTTATTCTTGAAGGCTAGATTTAGTCATGTATCTTGGCTACATTGTGTCATCTTAGAGCAAATCAAAGAAGCCAGACTCCTCATACAGAGGAAACAGGTTATATTAAGCTGTTGGCAAGTAAATGACAGCTAGTTAATACTGGTGAATACAGTCAATGTGTATTGTAGGACTTTTGAGAGGAGGAATATTTAATAATCGGCTGGTTGGCCTCTCTCTGTTGGTACTCACCCTCAACATCTCGTGTCAGATTGATGGTAGCCGAGGTACTGCTCGTGATCTCCACCCTTTCTCCATATTAGTGTTCAAATATTGCAATTTAAGGTTTGAGAGCTTCAGTCACCTGGTAGCCTTAAACAGAAACGATCAAAAATGCTTTTTTACAAAAATGGTAAAAATCCCAAACATTTTCTAAAGAGATGTTTTAAAGTGATTTGTGACTGCATCTAGTTGCTACAGTAGATAACAGTGCTGGATAAATTAATTGGAGGTTAAGATAGTACAGTTTATAACAAAAGTCTTAACTTGATTTTTATCTTTGTGGAAAATCTGAAGCCTCTTAATCTGTCAATAAGAGTGTTTGTGACTAGAAAAATATCTTGAAGTAGCTTAAAAAAACTAAACAAATAGGCTTATGAACGTTAATAAAATTCTTCCTGTGCTCCCAGAAGACTAATTTTGAAGAATGATAGTGCAATCTACTTGCAATATGTCAAAGTAGAATTTTTGCTTCAAGTGTGCAAAATTGTACCCTGCACTTCATGTGGTGTGACCAATGCCTACCTCAGTGAGTGCTTTGATTCCAAACCTGACTTCAATGTTTACGAAGAACTAGAAAGCAGTATGAAAATGGTTGTGCATAGACAAGGAAATTAAACATTGTGGCGATTGTCTGAAAGTCACAAATAAGATTAATATCACATTTGCAAGGTGTTTGTGCTGGCTGTCATCTGAAGTGATGAATATCACTTGTTGAGTAGGATGAGGTAGTTGGCCTTGAAACAGAACTAGCAGTGCTTTGCATTTTCTCGTGTGATACTGGATGTGGTGTCATGAACACTTCGATCTCCAAAGGAGACAGTTTGGTTGGTGTGCTTGTTCCCCATGCCACGTTGACATAATTATTTGTATAGTCTCTTGCAGTAACAGATTAGAGACTCACTCTGGGTTAAAATTAACTTCGCAAAAATGTTTTGTTGTAATCCAGACTAATTCCCTGATCTGGCTCACCTTGTGATTGTGCTTGTGACAGCGTGAGGGGAGGGGTTGCACAAAGTTCTATGTACCGGGAGGCAGGAGCAGAGAAACTGCTGCTTTTGTCACCAGTGCCAGCCTAATAATTTTATGAAAGGAAGCAGAAAAAAGTATCTAATCCTGCAATTTAATGTACAGCTGACTTTGGTCAGATAACAACCATAAGAATCTGTTTGTTACAGTACTACTAGCAGTGGGAAATTTACTTGTCAAGTCAAGATTGGTTTGAGAGATAAATCTACTCTGAGTGTGCCTAGTTTGTAGTCTCTGCTTTGTGGCTACTGAAATATATGAAAATGACTAGTAATGGCAAAATGGCTAGCGTAGCCGTGAAGGTCTGTAAAACACTAGCAGGAAGCATGAGCCTCTTTAGAGGGCAACTTCACGCTGCTAAAGTGTTGTCTCATATGCTGGGTTCTGAGTGGATGAAACTGGAAGTCTGCTCTCTGTTACCGAAATAATGTAAGTTGTTAACTGCTTTCAGTCCTGAGGCTTTGTATTTGCAAAATAAGTTGTTTCTGATTTTCAAATTTTTGCTGTCTTCAGATACACAGTTTTTCTGTTGTATAACTTAATCCTAACAAACATCCCTATCCAGCTGAGTTGCTGCTGTTCTCTTGTGCATCTCAGGGTTTTCTCTGAACTGTCAGTCCCTTTACTCTTCTTTTACCTATGTATGTACTGCCAGAAGTATGTTAGGGTCAGTGTGTTCTTTGAGACTTCTTGTCAAATATGCATAGATATACAAATTTGTAATGGCTTTAGTGTGGCCTGTTTTGTGATGAAAATGTTCACTACATAATTTTGACTAACTTGAAATGTTAATGTTACAATGACAATATACTCTAAAATGTCAGTAATTTCATACTCATGTCAAAGTGTTTTTCATCTGTTTTGCAGCTTATCAAGTGATCTTTACCAAAAAGAACATAATATCTTTTTTTTTTTTTTTTTGGCCTGTAGGACATCAACTCAGCAAATGTAAAAGTAACATCATGCAGATCCAAGAATAATTTCTGAATAGGTTCTTCTTTGGTTCCATTTGCACTTTAAATTACTTGTGAGGACTGTGCCTGGATTTCTGTAGTGACATTAGGTATCAGAGATGCAGCAGTATTTATTGAATAATATTCAATATTGAAAATTTCTTATGCTCCTTACTAGAGGGAAACATCGTACTGAGCTTGTTAGGTGCTTAATTTGTTTGCTGCATGAAGTTCAGTAGAAACATTCTATCAATTAGTTTAAAAACATTAACCATTTAAAAATACCAATGCTTTTTAGGGGTTACTTTTTTTGTCCATTACTTTGTTGCTAAAGTTGCCTCTTTTAACTTGGATCCTTCAGAGAAGAAAAGCTTCTGTTTGTATTGTGGGGACAAAAACCCCAAACAAACCTGATGTTGTAAGTGGCTTGATTGAGATCAAGGAAAATTTCAGTGATGACTGGAATGTAAGATTTCTGCTATTAACCAGAAATCAGATGGCTGTTTTTCCAGCCATTTTGGCTGAAGAAGAAGCAGCCAACTTACTTTCTACTGGATGATAAAAGAAATTTTTGGAAGTAGGCCAGCTCATCCACACTCATAGTTGTAAATTATACATCCTCTGGAGAAAATTGATCATTAGGTTAGTCTTCAGGCTTTTCAAAGTTGACACAAAGTCTTCCCTTGTGCCCCTTCTTATGCTCAGTAATGCAATGCTTATTTGGCCCTGGGATGTTTTAAGTATATATTTTTCAAAATTTCTTGGAGAAACACTACTGAAACACTTCACCTTTGCGCTGCCAAGTTATTAAAGAATTTGTAGAAACCATGTTTAGTAAACTTAGGTATGTGACATTTGTGTTAATTTGATTGTTGGTACACCAGAAAGCCTTAATTTCTTCAGATCTAAAGCCTTTACAAAAGCTGTAAGCTGTTTTTTGTTTGGGACTTGATGCTTTTTTAAAAATGAAATTATAATTGCAGAAAGTTTGGAAGCATTCATTTGATTGAAAAAATAAAGGTTATATACATAAAGACTAACAAAATGATAGCGCTATTTCTTGTGAAGTATTATGCATTACATATTACATTTTCCTGCTTATTCCTGTGAAAAGGTTTGCTCTGTAGGTGCCTTCAAACTGAAATAGTCTAGTCTGTTCTAGTCTAGTCTGTTCTCCATTTTTCAATTCTTATGTTCTGTAAATGTCATTTTACCAAAAAAAAAGTTTAAGTACTTATGTAAACTTAAAACTTTATTTCATTGGAAAATCGATGTGCTGTTGAGTCTTACATTAAGCTAACCTGTGCGTTAGAAAAGCTGGTAAGAGTTACTGTCTGCTGTAGGCTTTTTAGTTGCAATATAATAATGTTTTAATACTATATTGTGTTATTGGTTAATAGGGATTAAGTAATGACTAAAGCTGTGTATTTTTACTTTTCTTGACCTTATATTCTGACAAAGAAAACAGTTTTACATAGTAGTTCTTTTAAAAATCTGTAGTAGTCGCTTAGTCTAACATGGTTTGTATTTGTGCAGTCTTAGTGTAGAAAACATAATAATAGAAGCTGGAAATAAGCTAATAGTATTATGTTGAGAGGCTTAAGGTGTTTATTTTATTTGTATATATATATATAAATAATTTATGTAAACGATTTGAAAAATTTAAAAAAAGCTGGAATCCACGAGAATATTCACGTTTTGTGGGCTGATAGAAATGCATTCTCTTTTCACAAAAATAGAGGCTGAAGCAGCCTTAGAAGTCTAGTGATGCTAAAAGACACCTTTGTCTTTTGTAGTCATGCGTCCTTTTGCTTCTTCATTTAGAAGGGAACTGTGTAGTCTGGAAAGGAATTAGTGCATGTGATAGAATCACATTGTGTGATTTTTTTTTTTTTTCTGATTTTTTTTTTTTCTCTGTTACTTGTTTTGGATTACAAAATAATACTATGTGGAACCTTTTGCTCTTCAGTTAAAAGTTCAATTATGGGCCAAACTGGAATTGAACAGAAGTTACAAAAAACTATTAAGCTTTTTTTTTTAGCTGTGAGAGTGTGTCAAGTAGCAACAGCTACAGTGTTTGTACTGTTAAACAGAGAAGACTGACATGTTCTCCACATAATCAATTTGTTACTGAATCATTTATATTGGGTACCAAAGTATTTAGCTGTAACATTTTGGTTATTTTTGGTTAAGCCTTTTTAGTGTTCATATGGTAATTGTCTCAGGAAGTGTCTTTTTAGTAAGGTAAATAATAATGACAGCAGGTCATTGCCTCTTCTTCAATTCCCTTCACTCACTCCTGGGTTTTGGCATTCTTGTAGATGCTTTTCAAGCGTAGGTAAGGCCTTACATTATTTTCCTTTATTGCTAGATTAATCCTTGATGTTTGGTGATCTCTTGATATTGTTGCCACCTTTGAGGATCTTGGCTGCTCAGCCGTGTTCCAAAATACCGTATTTAATGCGTTTTAAACTTTAAAAAGGATTTCTGCATGTCAGGTTGGGGAGTACTGATGAGAATATTTGTGGGAATATGATTGTAGGTGTTAGTATCTATACAATGGCAAAGTTCTGGCTCAAGTATTAGTGTTATACTATTAGTAATTAAATCCATATGAGCTCATTGCATGAATTTTGTGGGGTTTTTTCCCTGTGGATAATGAAGTCTCTTCCACTTTAAACCAGCAAACATTGCCTCAATATTCTGCTGAAGTTCACAAGAATTAGGAATTTTAATATGCAAACATAAGTAAATACAACTCCGAAGTGGGACAGGAGAGGAATCAGCATATTAGATTTGCAATGACTGTGGTTTATTCTGCTTAATACTTTAACCAGTGACTGATTTCTTTTTTCTAATTTATTTCAAAATGGCTACAGCTGGCAATTCGAGGAATAATCAGAGTTATTTTTGCTTAACTGAAATTGGACTTTGCTTCAATTTTTTTTAAGGTGTATGGGTTCTGTTGGCAATTTTCATATAAAGTCTGATTTCCTGTTCTCAGTAATCTTATCTGTGTGTCCCTGGGATTCTTGCATCTACTGATTTCAAACCATCTCTCTGTATGTTCGATTTTTTTTTTTTCTTTTATGTTGTTTGTGGTAGGTTTTTTGGGTGTTCTTTTTTGTTTTTAAACTGAGAGGAAATGCCAGTTAAAGTTTCAGTTTCAATTATGCTATCCGTTCTGGCATGCTGATGGTCTGTTAGGTGGCAAATATAAGCAGTTACAGTTAGGCTGGAGCTGGAGCAATTTAAGTAGTTACCATTCCTCACTGCTAGCTGTGTTAAATGTAGAAAATGTGCTTCCTGCATACTTAAAAACTTGACGTGGAATTTGTGTTTCTGCTATGTCAACCATCAGTTGTGGGGGTTTGGTTTTGTTTTTCCTCCCATATTATGATCTTCCTTCTGGCCAAAATATTTTGAAGATGTTTCTTTAGTAAATTCTTCTCCTGACATGACTATGTATGTTTCACCAAACCCATAATTTAAAGACTATTTATGTCTTTATAGAACCATATATTGACATACCAGTAATACAGTCTTTGGTACTGAAGCACTTCATACAAACTGTTTTCCACGGCCTTTGTTTACTTTGGAACCTTGATCCCTTGCAGCATCTCTTAAATACATGGTTGCATTTTTCTCTTTTTTTTTTCCTTACCTTGCTTGCCACAAACACTGCTTCATGCTGAGGTGCTGGTTGGAATAGTAGTCTTATAATTAACTGAAGTTTTTATATTGTAAATATACTTTTTCACAGCTAATCTTTCCCAGTGGTCTTTCACAGCCAGTTCCTACCATTGTGGCCCTCCAAAGGATGAATACTAGAAATTGGCACAGGAGAATGGGCTCCTTGTGCCATAAGTGGCTACATTAAGGTATACGGTTTCTGTATAGTTAGATTTAATGTTCCATATGTTATGAAGCATATTAATATGCCTAATATGCTTTTTTCTTAGTAGCAAGTATTTCATAGTAAATAGCATGTTATAGCTCACTGCATCCCTTCAGACTGATGAATGTGTTGATGGTCTTAATTAGTTTTTATTGTTATAACTAAATTATACTTCTTTCTTTGCATCTAGTATATCTATGACTACGTTGGCCTGAGAATACTGTGAGGATTTTTCTTTTCTCTTGTTATTAATTTAATAAATCTAAACCTATAGCAGTTGTACACCTGAGAAAAGAAACAAAAATTCATCTTCCTTGTCCCCATGTAAAACTGGAGCCCTGTGGTTAGATTAATGACATTCCTTATTTTCATTTTCTTTCCTTAACTTTCCTTGACTTGTGTTCCCAAGCATAATTGTCGAAGATAGTGGTTTTTGAACTGAGGTTTGTGAAAATACTTTATAGACTCTATGAAAGGGTGTTGTGGTTTAACCCCAGTAGGCAGCTAAGCCCCACACAGCTGCTCAGTCAGTCCCCTCCACAGTGGGATGGAGGAGACGGCTGGAGGGATAAAAGTGTGAAAACTTCTCAGTTGAGATGAAGACAGTTTAGTAGGTAAAGCAAAAGCCATGCACACAAGCAAAGCAAAACAAGGAATTCATTCACTGTTTCCTATCGTTCAGCCATCTCCAGGAAAGCAGGGCTCCATTGTGCGTAACGGTTACTTGGGAAGACAAACGCCATCACTCCGAACGTCCCCCCTTTCCTCCTTCTTCCCCTCCTCACATTGCTGAGCACGATGTCATATCCCTTTGGTCAGTTGGGGTCAGCTGACCCAGCTGTGTCCCCTCCCAGTTTCTTGTGCACCCCCAGCCTACTCGCTGGTGGGGCAGTGTGAGAAACAGAAAAGGCCTTGATGCTGTGTAAGTGCTGTTCAGCAACAGCTAAAACATAGGTGTGTTGTTAACACTGTTTCCCTCACAAATCCAAAATATACAAGCACTGTGCAAGCTACTCTGAAAAAAATTAACTCTATCCCAGCCAAAGCCAATACAAAGAGAAAGTAAGATAAGGTCAAAAAGTATAAGCCTGTTGTTCGTAGTTTAAATTCATTAGAATGATCCAAACCACTACTGAAAAATTTTATAAGTTTGCAAATGAAAATAATTGGAAGGCTCTTCTCTAACTTGTGCTGCAGTGCCATAGTATTTAGATTATTTTGATCATGATCTCTGTCAGTCTTGAAAAAAAACTCTAGCTAAGAGTTTTAACCTTAACAGGGTCAAACCCTGAACTCTTCATTTCACTTCTCCAGTGTTCTCCTTGTTGCAGTTGATAACATCACTCATCTTTTCAATTGCTGAGCCTTTAAGCCTACGACTATCTTTATACAGATCTGCAGCCAGCCATTTACATTACATTGAGATGAGCTTGTTCTTAAACAAATACCTTATTCTCCTGTTTTTATTATTTCGGCCTCTTCTCTCTTATTTTGATTGTTTCACCGTGAGTTATGTGTATTTTTACTTATGACTCACCTCTTATCTGGTTTTGCCTTTCCTTTCTCTCCCACTAGCCAGTGCATTATTCTTTCTAACAGATGTACTCATACGTCTTCATTACGCTTGTATGTTTTCAGAGTAGTTATGTCTCTATTCCATTTCTCTTCAAACCAATCAATTCTCTATCCCATTTTATTTCTAGAATATACTGTTATATAGGATAGACCATTGACAGCTGTAAACTGGTGAGTTTTCAGTTGTTTGCGCTATGTGGTTGTGTCTTCCGCTATTCAGTGAAGACAATGTAGAATTTATTTGGTTTACTTGCGATAGTAATCACTCTAAAGATGTTATACTGTCATTAACCACTGGTAATGTGCTTTTTCTTAATAAGTACCGTTCTTCCTGAACTTCATGGAGCATGTTTTCCAACTTAAAATTTTGCTGCTATGATTCTATGTAAGATAGCTTTGTATGCACTTCAGTTTTGGTGGTTGCGTTTAGATAGGAAAGTGGCTAAAGGTGTGGACATTGTCCTTTTTGCTATGGTTGAGTGACTTTTTTTATTTAAAAAAAAAAGAGTCCTAAAAATGGCTGTTAAGGGTAAGAGATATAGAAATACTTTACACTGAGAAACTTGAGGTAGAATATTTTCCTTGCCTGTGTTCTTACAGATCTAATTTCATAGATAACACTGCAGCGAATAAAGAAAAATCAGATAATTACAGAAAAGAAACTACAACTGTCAGTGGTTGTCTTGAGAGACCATTCTCTTTGTGTGGAGAATACTTTGTAGAGGTGCTTTCTTGTGTGTTCTCTTTATTTATATGAGATACATTTATGCTGTTTCAGAAGCCTTTTCAGTTATAAAAGGGATCCAGATACTGTTTTGTTCTTTTGCATTTCTGTCATGGTTAAATGAAAATCAGTTCCATTTTACTTGTGTAGTTGGGTTTTAATTTCATTTATAGAACTTGCAGTGTTTACGTTTCAGACTGTATTGGAGAGGGCTTAGAAAGTATATTCCAGGAGCCTCCAAAATTTTGGTTTTCAAAAAAAAAAAAAAGCTAGTTGTTTAAAGAGTTAATGTGATAGTGAAGATAATATAAATTGATGTCACAGGCTTGAAAAATAGTTCCGAGTTACAAAACTGAAGCAATGATTAAAAAGATGTGCAATTTCAGCTTACAAACAGTAGTACATTAGAGTCCCAATTGAACAAGCAAGTAGTAAGATGGCCTTTTTCTTCTGGATCGGAGTGTGCAGGGAGGAGTTCCAGACCATAGTAATGTGTCTGTTAGTCTTAACCATCTTCCAGATGTTTGATGTCTTAACTATACATAGCTCTGTATTCCTCCCCAGGCAGTGTTCTCTCAAAACCATCAGTCTCCTTTTGTTTTGAGTTTTCTTAACCTTTTCTTTACAGATGCCTTAGAAACCCAATATAGCCTGTCCTACTAGTTTGCCTCTGTTTTCTTCTAAGCCAGTGTTAATTGGATTGCAGTTGATACTCCTTACCCTGATTTATGGATTTAGGTGACAGGATTTTGACGAATTTTCCATTTGTAGATATACTACTTAAGTCCTGACTTTCTTTTTGGATTGGCATGGATGAAAATTCACATCAGAATGCTTGATTAATAATTCAAAGAAGATAGCACAGAAGCTGGTAGTGGTTTGAATGGTATACACATGCCTGTTAGAATGAGAGTTGAGCTATTGTCCACTTTACTAAAAATTGGAGTTCCTCAAGCATTAGATCTTAGTTTTACCAAATGAAGATGATATCAATAACTTTAAATATTTGAGGTCATCTGAGGATAATATCATCATTGTTGACAATCAAAAAAATATCAAACTTTTATTATTTGCAGAAAAAAAATTGATTGTGCTCTCCAGTGTTGTTTTGAGATCTGCCCGTCAAGCCGAGTGGTTTTTGTCTCCAGTGATTCTCACTACTGAGTTCCTCAAAAAAATCTGTAGCCCTTGATGAAAAGTAATAGTACTCCCAGTAGTTTTCAGTAACAGTAGGTAATCTACAGATACCTTCAGGGCAGGGAGAGCAGTGGATGTTCTTTACCTCAACTTGAGTAAGACTTTTGACTCTGTCTTCCATAGCATCCCCACGCTGGCAAAGTACAGGTTAGATAAGTGGACAGTGGAGTAGACCGAGAACTGTCTGAATGACTGGGCCCAGAGGTTTGTGATCAGTGACACAAAGTCCAGCTGGAGGCAAGTCATCAGTAGTGTACCCCAGGAGCTGATACTGGGGCCAGTACTGTTTAGCATCCACGTTAATGACCTGGATGCTGGGACAGAGCACACCCCCAGCAAGTTCACAGATGGTACAAAACTGGGAGGGATTGCTCATACATCACATAGTTGTGTTTCCATTCAGAGGGATCTGGACAGGCTGGAGAATTGGGCTGAGAGGAATCTCATGAAGTGCAACAAGGGGAAATGTAGAATCCTGCATCGGGGGAGGAATAATTCCCGGGGGGCTGACCAGCTGGAAGGCAGATCTGCAGCGAAATAGCTTTGTGTACTGGTGGACAACAAGCTGACCGTGAGCCAGTAATGCACTGCCATGGCAAAGAAGGCAGGCAGCCTCCCGGGCTGGGTTAGGAAGAGTGATACCAGCAGGTTGAAGGAGGTGCTCTCTGCTCAGCACTGGGGAGACTGCATCTGGAGTGTCCAGTTCTGGGCTTCCCAGTGCAAGAGAAAGACAGACATACTGGTGAGAGTTCAGTGCAGGGCCATAAAGGTGATTAAGGGTCTGGAGCCGTTCTCCTATAAGGAGAGGCTGAGAGAGCTGGGACTGTGCAGCCTGGAGAATTGAAGGCTCAGGGAGAATCTTATCAATTTAGGGAGGGAATGAATAAGAGGGAGCCAGACTCTTCTCAGTAGTGCCCCCTGACAGGACAAGAGGTAATGGGCATAAATAAAAAATAATGAAATTCCATCTGAACACCAGAAAGCACTTCTTCATTGTGGGAGTGGTAAAGTACTGGCATAAGTTGTCCAGAGAGGTTGTGAAGTCTCCATCCTTGGAGATATTCAAAACCCAGCTGCACATGGTACTGGGCAACCTGCTGAAGCTGACCCTGCTTGAGCAGGAGGTTTCATAGAATCAGTCACAGAATCACAGCATGGTTGAGGTTGGAAGGGACTTATGGAGGTCACCTGGTCCACCCCCCATGCCCTGCTCAAGCAGGGCCACCTGGAGCCCAGGACCATATCCAGATGGCTTTTGAATATTGCCAAGGATGGAGACTCCACAACCTCCCTGGGCAATCTGTGGCAGTGCTCAGTCACCCTCACAGTAAAAAAAAAATGTTATCTCAAGAGATTCCTTCTAACCTGAATGATTCTGTGATTCTGTAATTCTTAGGAAAATAGACCACAAATAGAAAGGATCTATATGAGGTTTACCTGTCTGACTTCTGACAGGAGGTGTCACAGGGAACAAACAAGAGTGCTAAACAGTCAGTTCTGGCAGCAGAGCAGTGTTGCAAGATGTCATCCTCATCTTACTGGGAATGTGTTGGACCTCCATGCTATAGCTCGACAGAAGTAAAGTGAATATGAGAGGAACTGAAAAGGTAGCAACAGTTGCAGTTTTAAATAAATTAATGCTACATATTTGTCCTAACATTCCTGTAGGAAGAGGTGCATGGTAACAAGATCCAAATGTAGGTCATTTATCACTTAGAGTATTTTTAATATATTTAGAATATATTAAATTACTTACGGTAATTTTAATAATGTAGTCTCTTGTGTGTATTGCTGGGATAGTGGGTAGGTGTCTAGTGGCAGTTAGTCCCCAGTGTGGGGATGTTACTCCAAAATTCCTAGCTTTCCTCTTCTATAACCTGTCTTCCACCTTTTTTGGCTTTGTTTTGTTTTTTGTTTTGGTAGCAGATGTCATATTCCAACTTCTAATATATCACAACAGGCAAAAATATGGTGTGCAAGCCAACTGCAATGCTACTGAGCTACTTTGACTGTGACTTTGGCAGAAGCAGTAACTGCTACGTTTCCTACCTTGCCTGCAACTGTGCGAAGAGGAAGGAAGGGTCAATCAACTGCTTCACAGAGATATTTTTTGTTAAGTGCTTCACAGAGCAAGCGTTCCCTTGTCAGAGATACTCTAAAACCCAGAGATACTAACCAGTGGCTACAGAATTCTGTCTGCAAAAGGCATTTTTTTTCTGAAGAGTTCTGTAGAGTTTGTTGCCAAGTTACAGTGAAAGGATTTAGATGAGTGTATTTATTTCTTCAGAAATGTATGTTCTTGGCTTTTTTCTATTTGTTTGTGATTTGTAAGGTAAAATTTTGGGTCAGTTTGTGATGGAAGTATATGGCATAATATATACTCTGTGTGTGCCTGTATATTTCACAAAGCTTGCTAATACTTAGTTTTGCATTACACTGGGAGAGTTTATGTGTATTTGTATAATACATATTTGTGTGCCAGGTTTCAGTTCATATATGTGTATTTTGTCCCCTGTCAACTATGTTATGGCAAGTCGTTTTGGAAACTTGATCGGTATTATTGTAGGTGATATGAAAAATGAAGCATTAAAAAGCTTTTGGAACTATTGTTTGCAAGCAGACCGTTTGTTTATGAAGACAAGAACAGATTGGGTTTTTTGGGTGGTATTTACTTTCCTCCTTTATTCTTGCAGTCTACTGACACTGTCCCCATGGCTGAAAGTGTGTTGGATATTTCAATAGTAAAAGGAATGATTAGCTGTGGCTACTTAGTCACCAAAGGGGAGGTATCTGCAAAGGGAAAAAGTAAAGCAAGGAAAGCCTTAGGAAAGTTCAGTTGTAGGGTACTTCAGGGCAACCTCTAAATATGATGAAACATTTGCTGGGACCAGTTGACCTGAACTGCTTTCACACTGATTAGTAGATTTGTGTTGGAGGTAGTTAGATGGAGTAACCCACAAGCGAGCTAAGGACAGAATTAGGAGTTAAGTAGTATAGATTGGACCTAGTAATTGAGTCATTTTCTGAGCATCTCTCATTTAAGTTATAGATGTAATCTTAAAGCACCTACCCTTAAGTGTTTCATTCTGTATGCCAACTTTGTAGAAGGTATATAACGTTTTGATTGTGTGAGTTGTTTACTTTGAGTTGCTTTATAGGGCATGTTGTAAGGCAGTTTCTCATTGTAGATGCTTTAGGATTCTTGGCAGCTGAAGTAACAGTAATACCGAGATCACATTGAGGTATGAGAAATCAAAAGAGATTTTCACTGGCAGGACACTTAATGCATAGCTAAATATGTGAGGTTTTGTACATAGAAGTTCTTAAGTAGTTGTTTTCAAGGAAGAAAATGTATTCCTCCAGTTTGTGGAAGTAAGGCTGCTGAATATTGTAGCTTTTGTAAATGCAGAGAAGTACCAAAATAGGGATATGGAAGACAAGCAGCAGCTTTGCTATAAGATGTGTTTTAAAACGCGAACACTGAATATTGTTGTATCACTGGTACCTATTCATCTCCTTGCCAATATCCAGACTTCACATATTTTTCTTGCTATTTAGTTCTCTCGTCATAAAACCTCTTCTCCATCTATTGATTAGGCCATTAAAGCCCTGCCCACTTCCTTTGTTTTGCTTCTTATCATTGTCAACTCCCTCATGTGAGCCCTTGTTTGTTTGTCCCAAACTTCTGTTGAACTTTCTCTTTCCTTTGTTTTTCCTTTGGCTTTATGTTTGCCAGATGCTTTTCAGTCGTTAACAGCAAGTCTGGATGCCCTGTAAACTAAGATTAAAAAGCAACTTACTACTTGCAATAAGGGAGGAAATATGGTCCCACAATTTTGAGATCTCTTCAGATCTTTAGTATTCCTTTTTCTATATTTTGAAGCCCTTATAGTTGAACTTCTGTAGCAATGAGACAGTGAATAGTAAGTTTCTTGCTGACAAGTACACTTGTGTTTATCAGCTGTTGTTCTCCATTATTGTATTTGATATTAAGATGCCTTGAAGCTAGATTACAAATTAACAACTGTTTTGGAGCACTTTGGAGGATGGAGTAAATGGCATGGGAGATAGGGAAGCCCAGCAGAGGCTGTGATTGCTTTAATGTCTCTCCATAATGGCTCTGCCCTTCATCTGTGTGATCACATGTCAGATAGATTATCTGCTTACAGAAGATAAGGAAAATACCTCAAAATGCACATTGTTGTAGTTCATCAGAAGAGTACCTCCTGGTTTTCTGCATGGCTGAAAACTCTGATGCAGATCAGATAGAAAAAGTATCTCTGCCTTATAGTAAGTTTAAAACATTTGCAATCAGTGATGAAGACAAGAATAGAAAAAGGACAGGCTAGAAAGTATTTAGGTATTTTCAGAAGTATGATGACATTCCCCCTTAGAGTGGTTGGAAAAACTGGCTGAGGCAATTTCAGAGCTATTAGGAAATTCCTAGAAGATACATAAGATTCTAGAAGACTAGTATAAAGCAAACTGGTGGACAGTGCCTGACTAAAAAATGGATAAAGAAGGACTCAAGATACTCTAGTACAGTTTCTGTTGACTACATTTCTAAAAGTACTGGAAAAATTATGTTATATAAATGAAGGTGATAAATTAGACACAAAATGGATTTATGATGAGCCCTGTCTGGGAAATTTGATACTTAGCCACTATTAACAGTTGTCTAAAACTAATTTTTCAAAAATTATAGAAAACAATTAGGATTTCACAAAAAAAAAATCTTAATTTTAAATGCTAAGCTCATTCTAAAATCAGATGATGATTGAGTTTGGACCCAGTGCCACGTAGTCTGTACTTCAACTCAGAGCTTGTTCTGAACTGAACCAAACCTTAGAATATCTTGTCATAGCAAATCAGCTAGGAGTATACCCGAGCTCTACTTCTAGCCTTGGGCCTGCACCAAGGAGCATGGGCTGATCTTCAAGCAGATGCAAGTGAGAAAAGCTGATGTTGCCCCTGTTGTCTCATTGGCTGGACTGTATCCTTCGTCAAGTAGAATATTTGGGTGTGTTGCCTTCCACCTGTCAATTTGGCTACCCCTGTTCTAAACGGAACTACTGTAAGGTGGATTTAAAACTACACAGAAGACCACCCTGGAGAAGTGTTGCGGAATGAGTAGCTGTCAAAGGGGAAATGTGCGAGAAGAGGTAGTAGTGCTTGTTCTGCATCTGGATCTGTCCTAGGTCCTGAACTGTTCAGTCTCGTCATTGACGATTTCAGTGTTGGAATTGAGATTGTAGATGAAAAAGTTCATAGAGGACGTAAAACTGAGAAAGATTACAGGTATACTGACGATGATAACCTCAGCAAATGCTTAGCATCAAGAAAAAAATCAATAAGCACAAATTTAAAAACAACAGTGAATAAAATGTAAGGTAGAAGCTCCTCATGAGAGGTTCTACACATTGTATAGAATTATAAAGTGAATGTGATTCAGCAGTGTGAAGCTGTTGGAGTGTTTCTGTTTTGGTGGGGGTTTTTTTGTGTGTTTTTTGTTTGTTTGTTTGGGTTTTTTTCTTTTCCAAAAAGAAATTCTTTTGTGTAGGAAACCTGAAGTAATTCTTGACCTTTTCTTTGCCCTTCAGGATTGTGGGACTTATTTTGTCTCTTTCTCTCTCCTTTTTTTTTTTTTTTGTTTTGTTTTCTAAACAAGAAGGACTAGTTGTGAGTATGAAAGAATAGTGAAATTAGATGTCAGTGATGTAAGTGATGTGTGGTTTAGGCTGAAGGAACTGAGACTGCTTAATTGACAGAAAACTTATCTCTCCTCAGACTTGAAATAAATTCAAGCTAGCCAAAGAAAAAGAGGAAAACAAACTGATTTTTCTACAATAAAGATGTAAAAAAAAAAAATAGCATTTAATTGCCATAAGGGCAATTTAGAAAAGACCTCACAAAGAGCTTTCTAGTAGGATTACTTAGGACATGGTGGAAGTGTGATCATTGGCAGTGTTTAATATCTCCACAGGGAAAACACCTGTCAGGAATTAAGTGGAATTTGACTATTCCTGTGCTGGACCAGGGATTGGAAAGACTGACCTTTCGGAGTCCTTCCCATACACAGTTTTTAATGAATCTAGAGTACCTTCCACTTGTCAAATTATATTTTAGATTGCCTGGGCACATGCACAAGTTTTCTGTACCTCTGAAGTTGGCAAAAGTCTTGTTAAAGATCCTGTACACAGTGTCCACATTGATCCATCTGCACAGAGAAGCTCTTGATTGTTGCATGTAAGCATGTTCTTTGTCATGCACTTCTTAGTATACCCTTGGGCGTCAGTTATATCCAAGAAAGTGTGGATTGATTCAAGTGACTGGCTTGTCTTAATATAGGCATATATTTTAAGTGTGGTAGAGTGGTTTTCATCCCTTGTTCTCTTGTTAGCTTTGTGTAGTATTGTAGGTTTGATTATGCTGACTAATTCCCATAGAAGTCTGCTCTTATGCCTGGATTTGCTGTATGTTTGCTGATCCAGATGGTGAACAGATGAAAAGCTCAGTATGTCTGTACTTGGAAGCGTGATCAGAAACATGGCATGGCACCAGAAAAAATGCTAAACTCAGAATGAGAAAAAATTGTACTCTTTCCACAATGTGCAAGCACAATTATTGTGCAGTAAAATTTTACTTTAGTATGTAAACAAACAGTGAGGATCACAGAATAGTTGAGATTGGAAGGGACCTCTGGAGACTGTCTAGTCCAACCTTCCTCCTCAAAGTACGATCAATCAGAGCAGGTTGCTCTGGACATTGTCCGGTTGGATTTTGAATATCTTCAAGGATGGAGAATCTATAACCTCTCAGGGCAACTTGTTCCAGTGTTTGACCACTCTTACAGTTCCTACGTTTAAATGGAACTTCCTGTATTTCACTTAGAATCATAGAATCATTAAGGTTGGAAAAGACCTCTAAGATCATCAAGTCCAACCGTTGACCCAACACCACCATGCCCACTAAACCATGTCCTGAAGCGCCACATCTACACGTTTTTCGAATGCCTCCAGTGATGGTGACTCCACCACTTCCCTGGGCAGCCTGTTCCAGTGTTTGACAACCCTTTCGGTGAAGAAATTTATCTTAATGTCCAATTTAAACCTCCCCTGGTGCAACTTGAGGCCATTTCCTCTTGTCCTGTCACTAGTTACTTGGGAGAAGAGACCAACACCCACCTCACTACAGCCTTCTTTCAGAGACTGTTGTAGAGAGTGATAAGGTCTCCCCTCAGTCTCCTCCAGGCTAAACAACCCCAGCTCCCTCAGCCGCTCCTCATAAGACCTGTTCTCCAGACCCTTCACCAGCTTCATTGCCCTTTTCTGGACATGCTCCAGCACCTCAATGTCCTTCTTGTAGTGAGGG